>VDFB02271358.1:713568017-713613319 GCA_007258455.2 Sequoia sempervirens | reverse complement strand
AGTCTTTAGGAGAGCAATAAACTAGATGTTCATGAAATTCAAAGGTTGGTTCCTCTAAAATAACTTCATCAGAAGTATGGGAGTCATCTATGGTTGTATTTTCTTGCTTATCAATGATGGTATCCTCTTGTTCAATGATGTTTTCCTTAGTAGGGGAAGAGAAAAAAATAGGATTCTCATGGTACTCAATGATTGGATCTTCTAGCACCAAAATATTTGTAGGATGTTGCTGATATGTGGTTTTCATTGATGTGAAAACTATTAGCATTAATGTATTAAAGGTTGTAAATGTCGAAGATATTGAGAAAATTGTAATAAGAAAAGTTGCAGGTTGTCAGTGGTTCAGTATAGCCAATAGTATAATGGCTAGCTCAGTATATTGATGATCAGAGGTTGTGGACTTAAGGGTTTGTTGTAGAGTACATATAGTTTATGCATGTTAAGTTTTAGAGATCCGCATGAAGATTTGATTGAGTTATGAGCTGTTGTGTTCTAATAGTTTTTCTGTTGCTTCAATTGGTGTTCCTTAAAGAAGATCATGTGATTCTAGTAGGTTAATTTGTTACAGATGCTTCTAATGTGATTCATGATTCTCATGGATGTTTCTAGATCATGCTCTATCTGTGTTGCATGTACACATTGATCGTTGCACTCACAATTGGTGATTTTCTTTTGTATGCTCATGTTTTTCATGATGATGACTGACAAGGTGATTGTAGCGTGTTGTGGATCTTCGAGGAATAATTTTTGAAGGTGTTGCATGCTTGAGAATATTGTTTAGGGTATTCATTATATTGTGGCCAACATTGGTTGATTCGCATTGAAAAATTATTTATTGTTTTTGGCTGATAGTTTGTACATGTTTTATATTTTGTTTTTCCCAACATGCAGTTGATGTAATTCCAAGTTACAAATATATATGAGCGATTGTTTGTGCGATGTAAGGTGTGAGTGTGAGAGTGTCGATAGGAGATGTGCAAATAAAGTCCTAATCATTCGAAGGAAGAACCAGAGTGAAAAAGAATGACCAGAGTGTGAAGAAGTGTTCATGTGCTTAATCAAAACTATAATCAGGCACTAGCACATGCTATGTTCTTAGTTCAAATTATTGCGGATGTAATCCGAATGTTTCTGTAATACAATGTATCTTCCTTGGGCAGTAAGCCTTGTTGTATTTGAGCAGTGAGATCTAGGTAGTGTGCTTGAATGCATGTGCATTCCTCATTTATTCTTCTTTATACTTTGAACGGGGTATAATCTTGTGGACTAACCTCCCCGACGTTTTTTCCCCTAACATGGTTTCCAAGTAAAAAATATTGGTGTTATGTGTGTTTCTGATATGTTAATGGTTTATGCTCTGATGGTTATTGATCATATTTGAGAATAAATTTAATAAGTTGAATAATTTTAAATTTATGTGACAATTGATTCACCCCCCCTCTTAGTTGTCTACCCTTGTGTTTTTACAACAATTGGTATCAGAGCAGGTTCCTCGGAAGAAGCTTAATAGCTTGAGGTGATCCAGGATAGCAACATATAAGAAGGATAGTCCGAGATTTGATGGAATAAATGATTCTCTATGAAAGACTTGAATGGAGTGTCATATGAGATGCATTGGTGATCCTTATTGGAAAATTACAAAGAATAGGTATGTTATTCCACAGAATGGTCCTTCTACTCCTTATGAGATTAAAGAAGCTGAGTACAATATCAGGGCTAAGGAAGCATTGTTGAGTGCTCTGACTAATTCTGAGATGACAAATGTAATGGAGCTACAAACTGCTTATGAGATCCAGAAAAAGTTGGAAACATTGTATGAAGGTGATACACATGTGAATATTGCTAAGATACAACGTATGAAAGGGAAATATGAAACATTGAGAATGGGTGAAGATGAGAACATTACTTATTTTATGTTGAGAGTGAATGAACTTGTGTGTAGTATCATATGTTCTTGTGGAACATTAGAAGAATCAGAAATTGTTGCTAAAGTGCTTAGATCCTTGCTTGTTGCATACAAAGCCAAAGTTGTTACTATTTAGGAGATCCAAATTATGACAAATGTTACTAGAGACATGTTGATTGGTAAGCTTGCTTCTTTTGAGTTAAGTGAATTTGGTGAAGCCCTTCTTATGACAAAATCTACATTTAAAGCTACTATATCCAGAAAAGACAAGCAAAGATATGATCCGGGAGAAAGTTCTAGAAAAGTGTCCAAGTATGAGCAGGAGATGAAAGATATTGAAGAAGAACAGAGAAAGCTAGACGAGTTTGAAGCACTTATTGTCAAGATAAAATCTAGAGGAGAAGGTAAGTATAAATGAAATTTTCCTATTGAATGTTTTTCTTGCAGTAAGATACATCATTTTTCTTTAAGGTGTCTGGAGAGAGTTCCTAAGTCAAGACCTAACAAGCCTAGATTTCAAAGAAAGTATTATTATGCTATTGATGAAGGAATGAAAAATGATGAATCTGATAAAGAGAATGTAAGTGATGATGAATAGGTATTTATTGCTATCAAGGAAAATGATGTAGTGCCTAATAAATCTGATAGTTGCAAAAATGTGGAGAAAGCTCTTGAAGCCAAAATTGAAGAAAAAGATGAATGTGTGATAGACAGCAGATGTTCTCATCACATGACAGGTGATAAAATAAAATTTGTGAGTTTGGAAAAGTATGATGGTGGTGTTGTAAGATTTGGTGAGAACAATGCTAGTGTAGTCCATGGTAGAGGATCCATTTCTCTTGATGGTAAGCATAATATTGATGATGTCCTATATGTGGAAGGTTTGAAGCATAATCTCTTAAGGCTTGCACAAATGGTTGACAAGGGATACAATCTTCAATTCAAAGATGGGACCACATGCATCTCATGAAGCTATGGTCTTCCTAAAATGAGATTAGATGAAAGATTACGAGGGATAACATGCATTGGGGTTTGTAATGTGGCGTTTTCAACTGTAATAGGTAATGTGATCACTCCAAGCGGTTATTTTCCTACATTGTCAAATCATCAAATCAATAAGGAATCAAGTTCAATTTTTAATTTATCTATGCCAAGCTTATACAAAAGGGTTACAATACACACATTAAGGGTTGAGCCATTGTCAACAAGAGTTCTCTTTATCCCAATTCTATTATATATAGCTATTATCATTAAAGATTCATTTTGTTTTTGCACTTCCAAATGAGGTAACACACTTTGGTGAAAAAAAATGTCAACATTCATTCCTTGAATCAAGGCTGCTATGTCATTCGGTTGCACATTAGGAGGGATAGGAACTTGTTGTAGAGTAATTTGAATCATGTTATGATAATGAGTGGAGGCTTGAATAAGATCCCATAAGGATATCTTAGTAGGAGTATTCTTTAGTTGTTGAACAAGATCATACTCCTTTCCATTATGTAAAAGAAAAAAAGGAGGACCAGGCAAGATAGGGTTAGGAAATGGGAGGGATGTTGAAGGTGTTTGTCTTGGTTGCGGATTATTTCTAGTGTTATATGTATGAGAAATGGTATTATAATTCGATTGTTGTGAAACATTATTCTTAGTTAGTTTGGGGATGAGGACAGGTTTGATTGGAGGTTGTGGTTTGTTTGAGGGTGGGTAAAGGATAAGTTTAGGCTCAAAAGAGTAATTCAAAGGATATCTAATGTGCATAGCCTCAGAATAATTATCCTTATTTTCATAATTTCTTAGTGAAGGGGAGTCTAATGTCACTTCATCATCTTCAATCTAAGGAACTATATCACTATTGTCAATGTTGTCATTTTCTTGCACCATGATATCTTCCATAGTAGGAGAGTCTTTAGGAGAGCAATAAACTAGACGTTCATGACATTCAAAGGTTGGTTCCTCTAAAATAACTTCATCTCAAATAGGGGACTCATCTATGGTTGGGTTTTCTTGCTTATCAATGATGGTATCCTCTTGTTCAATGATGTTTTCCTTAGTAAGGGAAGATAAAAAATAGGATTCTCATGGCACTCAATGATTGGATCTTCTAACACCAAAATATCTTCATCACAAATAGGAGAGATATTAGGAGAAGACCAAATTTGATTGTCATGATTGTCTACTATTGCATTCTCATGTGGGGGAGAGATGTTAATGATCTTTTTCTTGGTATGCTTAGAATGGTAAGATACTAACATTGCGTGTCCAAAAATGAGAAGTACTTCTAACCATCTTATGCAATACTTCAAGAATGTAGACAATGTATATCCCAAGATGAAAAGTACTTTTATCCTTGATGTATGCAAAACTTCAAAAATCTAAACAATGTGTATCCAAAAATGAAAAGCACTTTAATCAAACTTATGCAAAGCTTCATGAATGTAAACACTGTATATGCAAAAGTGAAAAGTACTTTTATCCATATTATGCAAAGTTTTAGAAATCTAAACATTTTTAGATTTGATGATTTTTGCTACTAAAATGATTTTGGAATGATTCAAAAATGACCACTAAATGGATGCTTTTGACCTAGATGCATAAAACAATAGTTTCTGAAACTTTCTAGATTGATACTATAGGTTACCAATAAGCCTAGGAAGTATACAAAATCACTAGAAAGCTCAGAAAAGTTGATTTTTGTAGGCCTCCAAGGTCTCATTCGCCTAGATGAGCATATCAATCCCACTTAGGATTTTTGATAGTTTCAAATAGTGAAAAATAAACAACACAAAATACCCAAAATTTTTTAGAAAAGATCAGTACAGGGACTAAATCACCTAGGTGGATGAATGAGTCTTGACTAGGGTTTCTAAGTATGAAACAACAAATTCTATGTTGATTTTCATGTGTCTATGTTGTATGTTGACTTGACTGTTTACAATTATAGATTTCTAATGAAATTGAATGATGCAAAATGTGAAAATGTAACCTATATGCACTTTTCACTAATGTAATGTTTAGAAGCCCTAAATGTGAATTAACTAATGCAAAGTTAACGCAAGCTACATCTAGGACTACAATGTTCTCCAAATTCGAAATTCAATGGTCCAAGGTCGGGTTCACCAAAATGAACAAAAGGGAAATAGGGGGTTTCACCTTTTGGGAGATGCAACTTTGGGACCTATTTTGCACTTTATTTCATTAGGAACCTAGATCCCTCAACCAAGTGACTTGATTGAGGGAAAGACTATGGGTTCCTTTGTGTGATTAGATAGGGGTTCACCATTAAATGAAGCTTCAAAGGAGAAATGCAAACACTTATGCAAAAAATCCTAGAAACTTGAAAGCATGAAATTAGATTGAATATAGAATGAAATAGAAAAGTACTTGGAGGAGTGGAGAGGCCAAAAAAAGGTCTCTAAACCATGGAATTTTTTGTCTCATATTGGATTGGGACTAATACACTAGGTTGGGTGATTTAGTCGCATTCTAGGGTTTTCAGAGCAGGATCTTAGATTCTCTGAGAGTTTATCATGATCTACTGAAGGATGATCCAAAACTGTAATGAGACTAATGGGTGATCCCACAATAATAGTTTACAATTTTTGGCCAAACTGGACATTGAACTGAATTTCTTTAACTAAATCTTCACTTTCAGGCACCTAGAGTGGCTAAACTGTGAGGAATTTGAAGATGATGCAAACTAGTGATTTAAGAAATTTTTCTTGTAGATCCTAAATATTTTTTTTTTAATTTTTTTTGGAATCAGATTGCACTTCTTTTTCCATCTTCAAAAACAATTTTTTAACAATAATTTAAAGAGTGATGTTACTGGCTAACACATAACTTTTTTGTGAAGGATAAAATCCTAATTTTTTCAAATGTAGATTTGTAACTATGATATCTAGTGCATGAAATTGGTTTCATAGCATTTCATTGAATATTTTTTTTAATTAAGTTTCAAAGTCAAATTAGTTACAATTTAGACATGATTTATTGCCTAAAACATGACTTTTTTTGTATGTATCAAAATTCAATTTTTTTTTTGTTGGATCAGGGACGTCAATATCTAGTGCACTGATATTTTTCAATTTTTTTTGGTAACCTACTATTTTTCAACATGTCCTAAATAGAGAGCTTGATTTTTGGTGAAAAACCTACATTCACAAGAAATAAAAAATAAATAAAATAATCAAATTAAATTCATTTAAAATTATACTTTTGGGGAAGATTATAATAAGGGTTGCATACTTACAAAAAACAAGTTTTCAATGAATTCATTTGATCCCCTAAAAGGTAAATCAAAAGTGGTTTTTTATCAACATTTTGATAGGTGTAAAGGAGACTCCGTTAGAGGTATGGTTTAAAACTAGCGGGGTACTATCCAAGGGGGTTTGATCTAAGGTGGTTTGATCAAACCCTCCTCAATTGGAATCTTTTAAATGAGAATTTTCAAGGATTAAATCATTATATTTTCTAGAAATATGCGATTTCAACAAACATCGAGATCTCTCATAAAGTGTAAACCACTATTGTGGGATTTCCCTAATACACCATGTTGGGCGTATGAGTTCCACTCTAGGGTTTTCTGAGTATCTTTTTGAGTCTTATGAACCTAGATCTCACACTGCTAAATGCTATTGAAAGGATATATCAAGGAATAAATCACTAGGTTAGGTGAATGATTCCCATTCACCTAAATCTACAAAATACACATCACAAGAAAGAGAAAAATGTTTTCTTAGTGGATGGGGGTCTACCTCAGCTAGACCCCATTTGAGTAATTAAATTTTGAAATGAATTAAAACAACACGAAGGAATGAAGAATGAAAAAATAAATGTAACAACTCACCAAACCTTGTTGAATCCTTAGAGTGTAGAATTACAACTTGTATGAATTGGCTTCAATGGATGTAGATCTTGATCATGTTTTTTGATATGGCTTTAAATTCTTGAACATGGATCACAAATGCTACATCAACATGTTAGCTCACAAACACACATGATGCATGAAAACCTTCACATGATTCTTGAATCTTGAATTGATGCTCCAAAATGCTTGATGATTAGCTCTTGAATGCTCTTGTAAACTAATAAAATTATTGTAGGAATGCTCTTTCAAAATTGCTAGCTTGTCGTTAGTCAAAACTTAATAAAATGACCTTATATTGATACTTGTTTATGCCTAATTTCCCAAAATTACAACAATACAAGCTGACATCAAATATAGGGTAATAAAATACCACCAATAATTTTAATTAAAATAGGTCCAAGTTAGAGCAGGACTCATATGCCAGGTTGGGTGTATGAGTCCTAGTGGCTTAAACCTGGGACACAAATTTCTAGAAGTATTTTGTTCAATGCAACTATTAAAATTAAGGATTGCACCCTTTAGCTAAGTGTGAAACTCAACAATGCTATGCAACATGGGATCAAACTTAGGTCGTGGGTGACCTACTGTGAGAAGAAACCTCTAGATTATGGCCAACTGGTTCCCCTTTAGATCTCCTAGAAACTAATGGATTTGATGGGAAAAAGAAAGAAGGATACTTTGGAAATGTAAATTTAATTCAAGGAGGTGATACACCAATGAATTGGAATGAAAACTAAAGCCTGACCTATAAATTTGAAATAAAATTTGTTGGTTATGATGTTCACAATTTAGGATTTGTATAAAATCATAAGTATTTCACATGAACGTTTCAATTTTTGGTTTTGTTTTTAAGGTAAAATGAGTTTACACATCAAGTTTTTCTCAAAATTGGTTTGTCACAACATATGACCTGATTTTATATGACAGACATTCAAAATACATTGCTTATATGAGGAAGAAAATAAAGGGTTCGCATGAATCACAATGAAAATTTGCAAGAACATACATCCACAATGCAAAATGAAAGCTCCAAATAGGAACAATAACTTATTTCTTTATTGATTTCAAAGAAAAAGTTGCCGCTGCATGAAAATAAACTGAGTTACAAAAATCTCAATCTCTTTGCAATGTTAAGAGAAGACAAAAGGTAAGAACAAAGGAAAACATAAGTTTTCCCTCCTATAATTTAAAAAATATCTCTCACGAGTAAAACAAAAAAGAAATAAAAAGGGGGCCCATAGCTGCTCCAAATTGAGAAAATTTATCTCCAAACTCCCCCTCTTAAACAGGTTGATCAAAGGGAACTATAAAATCACCTCAAATTGACTTGAAGTAAAAAATAGAACTCCAAATGCACCTCAGTTCCACTTCAGTTTGACTAATCATGACTCATCTCCTTCTTTGCATAGTTAGAGGGCCTCTATTATTTTATTTTAAAAAATATTAAAGGTAACTCAAATAGTTATTTACCTTGATAAGTGTTAACACAAACTAAAACTACAATCATTAACAAGTATTAAGGCAACTAATTATTTATTACCTTAATAAGTGTTAAGATAAACTGATATTTGTCTTACAGGTATCGAAAGATGGAGGTTACATTATTTCTAAGCACCAAAAATGGAAGGAGGACCATAAAAGGGTTAACATGTTGAATAAGTCTTCCACTAGGAAAATGTTAAGACCTTGACTATGACCTAGGCATTAATCTTTATGCAAGCTTATGAAATAAAAGTGAAAAAAAGTCACTTTAGTTGGCCAATTTTAGGGTTTTTATTAAGAAACCCTAAAAGAAACTTATAATTACTCTCGTGCTCACTTGCATGCCATATTTCATCTACTTGGGTCATACTACTACTGCCAAGGGTTTGATGGTTTTGATGATTCTATGCATAGGTTGAACTATTCTCCCTTACTAGTAAGCTTTCCTCTATGGCATTTTGATGAAAATGTTGAGATTCTTCCTTATCTGTAAAAGAAAACATTGCTCATGCTTAGTTTGTGACAAGAAAAATGATTAAAACTATTATTCTTCATGGTATTTTCTCTGGAATTCAATCTCATAGTTTCTCAGTCTTTGATATTTCTCTATTTCCTGGAAAGAAATGATGGAAAAATCTTTGACATCATGATTCTTTACAGGTTTTCTCTCTGTCTTGTATGGGTCCCTTTTGTCATTGTAGCTTGTACCTTTCATGGTGACTATCCTCTTAATACACAAACCTACCTTCATAGTCATCCAAGCATGATATTCTTGGTTATGACCATGAATTTCATCTATGATATTAATGACTATCACCATAGTAGAGTTTGTCTTGACTACTATCTTTCAACTTCAGGGTGACTATCCACTTTGATAGTTCTAGGTATGAATTTCATACTTTTAATGTTGATTTTATCCATTTGACCATTTTATGACAATGCCTTTGTCAACAGTTGGGACTGTCATTAAACTTGTTCCCTAAGTTTGAATGATCTATGCTTGATTTGTATGATAATATTATACCTGTACTTGGATAGTCAACAAACAAGCCAAGAAAACTAAGATGTCAAGAGATTCTTATGATGAATAGATGACCTTTACTTTTCTTGGATCTTCTTGATGACTTTGTTTTGATCTTGAAACACCTTTGAATCCATGATCTAATGCTTAATAAGAAATAGGTTGAATACCTACTAATTTGACATATGAGAGAACTGGAATCATGAGCTCTAACACCACTTCTTTATCTCTTACAGATACTTGTGGAACCATCAAAAAAGGGATTGAAAATGTAATAGATCAATGTTGGGGTTCGTCATTCAGGCAATGATGGATCCCTTTCCTCTTACATGTGTTCTTTATTTTCAGATGTACAATTTATTTCTTATTGCATCTTATTCAGTTACTCCAACGGCTTGTGTGGGAACTCATACACACATTTCTTGTAATGAATTTAAATAGGTACTTTATGCAAAATTTTGTATACTATTTCTCCTTTTTGTAAAGAAATTGCATAATGAAAACTGAAAATTCATTTCATCCCACTATTTGTGTAACTATGATTAACATTAGCAGAATCGGTTGTGTACCTTTCTCCTTTTGTAAAGTAATAACATCAATGTTGTCCTAGCCTAACTTGATTGAGCTGAAAAGAACAATTAGGTAATATTTTTATCAACATCCACTATATGATTTCCTGTTAAGCATCTTATACTAGTAGCATGAACCTATCCATTGGGAATATGAGTCAATTCTTGTGCTTTGCAACTCAGAAAATCCTTTGTAACTCAGTTGTTAGAAAATGAACAACAACAAAACAAAAATTGAAAGAAAACTACAATGGCTCTGAAGAGGGCCAACAAACTATGCAACAACACTTCTTGGGAAATGAAAACTGAACTAAAATAGATGTGCAATCAACACTTATTAACTGAAAAATCTACTCTACTATGGTACAATTACAAACTTTTATCCTTCAGAGACAACATTTGAGGTGAATCTTGTTGACTGGGATAGGTAACACCTCTCCATCCAACTTTGAAAGTTGAAAATAATTATGTTGCTTGCATTCAATAATCACATAAGGGCCATCCCACATGGCATCAAAATTGGTATGCTTACCAGGTTTACTTTCAAGGTCATCCCACTTGAAAACATGATCACCCTTCTTGAACACTCTTGGGACTGCTTTCTTATTGAAAGTCCTTTTCATTTGAGCCTGATGTATCTCCAAATTCCTTAGTGCTTCCATTCTTATCTCTTCTAACTCCATCATTTGTGCAAGACTTATTTCCATAGGCTCTTCCTCTAACATTTCCATCTCTTTGATCAAATTCAAGGTTGGTAATTCAACTAAAATTGGAATCTTGGCTTCTTTTCCATAAGTGAGAACATATGGTGAATTCCCTTTAGCTCTTTTAGGAGTAATCCTATTAGCACACAAGGCTAGCTTCAACTTGTCATGCCAAGTCCTTTGATTATCCTCAATCATCTTCTTGATGATCCTAATCAAGTTCTTATTGGTTGATTTAGGTTATCCATTACCCTAAGGGTAGTAATTGGACGAAGTATTCATATGTATATATTATTTTTAATAGACCAATCAAATACTTTCAAACCAACAAATTTCATTGCATTATCAAAAATAAAGAAATCAAGAGTACCAAACCTTGCAACTAGGTCTTGATAGCAGTTTAGAATAATAGTCACATTGGCCTCCTTCAATGCCACAACTTCTGACCACTTAGTAAAATAGTCAATTGTAGTCAATATCTATTTGTGACCTACACTTGAAGGTGGGTTATTAGGCCCAATAAAATCAAGGCCCCACTTTCCAGAGGGATATTCAACCTGAATTAGATGCAAAGGAAAGGTTGCAAGCCTTTTATTTCCTAAAAATAAAGAGCATTTGGTACATTTCCTAACCCATGTATGTGCATCTTTGAAAAAATCAGGCAAAAAATAACTAGCTCTCATGATTTTAAGAGCTGTTGTTCTAGGTGAAAAATGACCTTCAAAAGGTCCATCATGAAATTCCTCTAGAACTTTACCAATCTTTACTAATCTAATTTTGTTCAACACATCTTAACAAAACTCCACGAAAGTCTTTCCTATATAAAAATCCATCTATGACAGCATAAGGAATGTCTTGAAGTATGAAATACCTTCTTTTTTCTTTATCCAAACCTTGAGGACGTTCACTAGTTTCAAGATAATTATTCATATCTTGCAGCCAATTAGATGAAGTTGGAACATTAGTTTGTTCCTCATTGTTGAGCACTAGGAAAATTGGTTCTTCAACTTCTTCACTATCCTTTCCATTTCCAACTATCTGTTGACATAACCCTTACCTCTTACAAGTTTGGTAACCTTAATTTGGACATCATATTCCATCACCTTGGTAATCCAACTAGCTCTTTTGTCATTAATGTCTCTGCTCAATAGGAAATATTTCACTGTATGATGAGTAACCAAAAACTAAATCTTATTGTTAGAAATCATTTGCATGAATTTCTTAATAATTTTAACCACCACAAGTACATGCTTCTCAACAAAATAATATCTTATTTCATAATCCTATAGCACTTGGCTGAAAAATGCAATGGGCTACTCAAAACCTTGTTCATTTTGTTGACACAACATAGATGAAATAGTATCCACACTCCCACAAGCATAAACAATAAAATATTTGTCAAAATTAGGATTAATGAGCATTGGAGCAGCAACTATGGCATTCTTGATTTCATCAAAACTTGTCTTTCCTTCTTTGGTATAGCTAAAAGTGACATTCTTTCTCAACATAGAGGTTAGAGGTTGCAAAAGATAAGCAATATTGGAATGAACCTCCTTACAAATTTTATTCTACCAAGAAATCTTTGCAAGCCTTTCTTGTGAGTAGGTAAAGTTAAAGCAAGAATAGCACTTATCCTTTCCGGATCTATTGAAATTCCATCTTTAGATACTACATGTCCAAGCAATTTACCTTCATGGACAATGAAGATAGATTTCTTGGGATTCAGTGAAACTCCATATTCTCTGCACCTCTTGAAGATCTATTTCAAATGAACTAAATGGTCACACTTGTATTTTTAGAGAAAAAATAATATCATCTAAGTAAACCATTACAAATTTTTTCATCAAACCATGAAAATCCATTTCCATGGCTCTTTGGAAGGAATCCCCTGCATTGGATAATCCAAAAGGCATCTCCTTCTAAGCCATGGTTCCCCATTCTATCTTGAAGGTTGTCTTATACTAATCTTCCTCTTTTACCAATATCTTGTTGTACCCTGAGAAGCCATATAACAAAGAAAACCTATTAGATCTAGCTACAATTTGCAGAATTTGTTCCATGGAGAGCAGTTGATAGCAATCGTTAAGAGAGGCTCTGTTAAGATCTCTAAAATCAACAAAAAGTATGATTTCTCCGTTCTTCTTCCTTACAAGACCAAAATTGGACACCCATGAGGTATGCTTAATTGGAAAAATAATCTTACTTTCAATCAACTTACTCAGTTCATCTCTCATGAGGTGCTCAAGTTTAGGATTCAAAGGCCTCTACCTTTTTCTTGCCGAATTTGAATTTTCTTCTAGCTCTATGGTGTGTTCCAACTTTGGATTGAATCCCTTCAAGTCATGATACTCCTAGGAAAAAACATCAACAAACTCTTGAAAAAGTAAAATGAAAGCATGTCTCTCCTCTATAGTACATACCTTGCCAAGTTTCAGGAGCTTATCCTTGAAGATATCAATAGGCTCATAATGATCTTGTTTGATAAACAAACTTTCCTTTTCTTTTCTCACTTTTATTGATTAGAAGCTGAAAATTCAGCTTCTTCAATCAAGAATCTAATAATCTACTCATCACTATCGAATACCCGCCAATAAATTTTATTATTTGGAATAGCAAGCCTAACAACAACTTTGACATAGTGCTAAGCATCAACATTCTTCACCTCAGTTGGAATACCAAACTTAGCTCCCATGACAGCTAGTTTATTAGCTTGTTTATTCTGATTCCTTGGTATGGAAAATAAATTAAATGTGTAAAACTCTTCAATCATGTCCTAAACCATATGCTTATACTGCTTCAACAAGTGATTTTTAGTAGCATCAATATTCCTCAATTGATTGAACACTAACTCACTATCCCCAAACACTTGAAGGCACTTTACATTTTTATTTCTAGCCCACTCTAAACTATGAACAAGTGCCTCATACTCAACAATGTAATTAGAATATCCGAAAGAAAATTGAAATGTTGAATAATACCTCTCACCACTTGGAGAAACTAGCATAGCACCACCACCAACACCTACCTTGCTCCTTGAACCATCAAAGTAAAAATTACATAGCTCATTGGAATGATCTCTTATGCTCCTTTTCATCCTTAACCAAGTTCGGGACAACATTTCCATGCTCCTGAATCATGTAAATGCCCAATTCTGTTTGTTCCATATGATTGTATGAGTCATCCTCATGGTTCTTAGCTACCTACTAATCTAAAAATAGATTAGGAATATCTTCAACCAAAGTGTTAGGCTCTTGATCAGCTTGTTGATCTTCTTTACCTTGCTCATGATAAGCAAGATTTTCATTAGTAGCACTAGGCACAAAATGTTCTATATTCTGTTTAGCCAATAACTTAGATGTAATGGAAACTTTAGTGCCATACCTTGTCCTGAAGAAAAGATGTGACAAATCAGATGAAAGGTCTCCCAATTTAGCTATGAAATCTCTAGAAAGACATAAAGCAAAATGAGTTGGAAGATCTATTGCATATACGTCTTGTAGAATTGAAAAATTAGGACAAGCATGCAATGTAAGACTTAAATTATTGATCACTGCCACTATATTGATGGATCTTCCATCTAACTTAAAAAATACTTTTGAGAGTGGTTCATATGTCAAACCCAGCTGGTCAACAATCTTCTTTGTAGGGAAAGTCAAGCCAACAAAATATTGTCCATCAAATCTAAGAACTAATGAATAAAATATACATAAAAATTTCCTTTCAGGGGCACTGCCCTTGAGCCCCTATAGGGGTATGCAACCCCTAGACCCCTTCTCAAAGGTATGATCCCCTCAAACCACTTGTAGGGGTACCCCTCACACCCCCCTGTGCTAATGTATCAATAGTATCTTATTTAATTGCAAGGTTGAGACATATTTTCTCAACATATAGGGAGAGAATGAGAGATGGATAAAAAGAAAAATATAGAGATATGAAGTGATATAGAGAGACAAGTAGAGATAGGGATATATATATAAGAGACAGGTAGAGAGAGGGAGATATATAGGGGTAGAGATCAAGAGATAAGGAGATAGAGAGAAAGAGATAAAGATAGGGGGAAAAATATATATAAAGAGGTATAGAAAAAGGGAGAGGAATAAAAGAGTTGGAGAGAGGAGGCATATCTAGAGACAAAGAGAGAGATGAAGAAATATGTAAAGATGAATATACAGTGGGATAGACAAAGATATGATTCTAGAGATGAAGATAAAGGGACAGAGGGAGGGAAATAGGTAAAAAAATATAGAGAGGAAGAGGGAGAGATCAAGGCAAATAGATAGGGAGGTAGGAATAGAGAGAGGTACATAGAAAGGGAGAGATGAAGATGAAGAGATAGAGATATATAAGGGAAGAGGGAGGTGGAGAGATAGATAAAGATATAGATGGTGAAATAAAGTGATCGATAAATAAAGATGTTCAGAGTGAGAGATAGAGGGAGAGAGATATAGAGAGAAAGAGAGAGATATATGGGGAGTGAAAGAGAGATGGGAGAGATAGAGAGGGAATAGAGAGAATGAGGGATAGAGAGATAGAGAGGGGTGAGATATAGAGGGAATGAGGGAGGGAGAAAGGGGGAGATATGGCAAGAGAGGTAGATAAAGGGAGAGAGATAAGTAGAGAGTGAGAGAGAAGAAGAGGGGAGAGAGGGGGAGATATGGAGAGAGACGTAGATAAAGGGAGAGAGATAAGTAGAGAGTGAGAGAGAAGAAGAGGTGAGAGAGGGGGAGATAGATCAATATATAAAAAGGGATATGGGGAGATGAGGATATATAAATAGAGGGAGATATATAGAGATAGAGAGATAGGAGATAGGAGATAGATGTATAAAAATATAAGGATAGTGTGAATGTATAAAATTAATTGATCAAATAAAGCTAAATTGAACTATCAAAGCTATGCAAATTATCAATTAATTACACAACTCTCAATAAAATTCAATTTAACACAATAGACATTCAAATAAAATAAATAAAACCAGAATTAAAGAAAATTGAATCTAATCTACTATGTGAAATTCTCAATCCCATTGTGGATTGATGTATAATGAGTGGATATGATGTGTATGGCTAAGTTTATGAATTATCCATGATGTTGCAAAAGATTTGTAGATGAATATTGATCTAATAAATTCTATCAAAATTCATACAAATGAGTGATAAATTTAAGATAATAAGTTTGCTATGAAGATTGTGGATGATTTGATATGAAATAGGCCTGGTACTTATAGATTTGAAAGATATTGATCAATGGTGAGGATTTAAAATGGTGACCAAAGGATGAAATCAAATGAGAGATGAAGGCATGGATCAAGAATTGATCAAGTGGTTGATAATCCATGAGGCATGGATCAATGATCTTAATCTTGGGTTCATAATCCATGAGAGTGCCAACCAATTCCCTTGATTTTAGGAAGCCATGTGCAAAGATATTTCCATTTGGAGGGAAATATTTGAATTTGAAAAGCGAATATTTCTTCTGTAAGTTGGAGAAGTTAGAGGAAATTAGTAAATTAAACAATTTAGGATATCATTTAATTGTGCAAGTGGATGAATTAGGATCTTTAATTAAATAGTTGAGAATTGTTTAATCAAAGGTGAATTATGAAATTTAATTAATTTTTTTTATTATTTAATCAAATGAAGGGAACATTAGCATGAAAATGATGAATTAACCAAATAACCCTAATTATTCAATTAATAGGAGAATACAGTGAATTTAACTAAATTATTGGATATTATTTAATTAAATAGAGGAATTAGGTAATAATAATGAGAAAATGGTGTTAGTAAGTGATATTAGGATGTGTGATATGGTTAGTACATTTTTAGGTGTTGACATTTTTTCCCTCTTTGAGGCAATGTACTCGATGGATTGTTTCAAAGAACTGATACTATTTAGATCAGTATTTTAAAAAAAATCCTATTTTTTCTTGATGCTCCACTATGCCCCAATGGATGACGGAATGCTCATATGCTGCCCCCTTAAGAGATCTAGTGGAAAAATTGATTTTTTGATCGAGATCACGATAAGATTATGAGAGGAGTTATGTTGATTAGAGGATCAAAAATAAGTGCTAGGAAGCTCAAATATTTGATGTAGATAGATTTCATGATGCATACACTCATCAACTATGGGTGGCCTCATGTGTATTTTGATGTATATCACAAGAAATTTGATACTTGGATAGAAATTTTAATAAAGATAGAAGAATAAGATGAAAGAATGAGATAGTAGCAGAATGGTGATGTTGATCAAGATACCAATAAACCTATGATTAGTCCAATATTTTATTGGATATGGGATGAGATGGGATATTGATTTTTCTTTTTCTCTTGGATAATGTTGTTTCATCATAATGATCCTTATTTGATGTAGCAAATAAACACTATGCATAAAGGTATGAAGAAACATGACAATGCTATATCTAATGTGATGGACTTTGACTCTGCAAGTAGGTAGGAGTATCCTTGTTCATACGTGACATGCAAAAACCTTGTTTGATCATGTGATAAGATGAAGCCATCAAAATATGGAGACTAACACACAAAATATATGAAGAACCTATTATTCCCTAGCCATTTATTTTACTTGAGACTATCATGGCACATGCAAGATAAGTATTCGTCGAGGTTGTACTACAAGAACATCCAACAAGCACAAAAAACAAAAGAAATGATCAATGCTCCATTCCTTTCTCTCTTAATTGTTTTGATAGACATCATTGAGTTTGAATAGACTAAATAAGATAAATAAAAAAGAAAATATCAAAATGAACAAACAATCAATGTTATTCATATCTATTTCCAAAGAGATGTGTTTTAAAGATTAGTATTCATTGATGATATCCAAAATGATGCCCATTGTAGGAACGACATATCCTAGAAAATTAATTGGATGATGATGGGTTGATAGGTTGTTTGATAGGCCATTAATATGAGGGATTGATTGACATGTTTCATAATGATCAAGAGTTTGAGTTTTTAAAGTTTTTCATTTATGCTTTGATTTTGATTTTGCATTTAAGTTTAATTTCACTACTTGTGCTTGTTTTCATTTGTGTTACCAAAGATGAGGATGCCGATCAATTTATTATGGATGGGAGTTTATCACAAGTGAAAGTGAGATGGGATGGGTGATTTTATTTTTTAAATATTTCATGTTTTTGATGTTTTGAGGGTGGTTTTTGGATTTTGATGTTATCTGAATGTTTTGAGTTTCCAAATGTTATGAGGTTGTTAAATAGGTTTTGGCGTGATTTGGATGCTTTTGAAATTTTGAGATGTTTCACTATTTTTTGGATCTTTTCACACAATGTTAATGATTTAATATGGATATGTAATTCAATAAAAGTGATCTATTTGGGATTTTGTTGAAAACGAAGCTAGGATTGATTGATTTGATTGATGGATTATTGATAGTGATAACATTGTTGAGGATGCCCAACAATGCAAGGATAGTGTTAAACAACACGAGGATTTTGAAGGAGATGATGATGGATTGATCAGATAAGATAGATCAAGATTTGAAGCTAGGATTGGAACAAAATTTGTTTGAATGATTTGATATGATGTTGAAGCGCAATTCATATGCAATTGATATTGATTTTTTGGATTGATGTTTGATAAAAGATATATCTTGATAAGGAAAATCTTCCAATCAAAATGTGGCATGGGCTAATGATTTTCGATATTTTATTATGAATGTTTTGGCCAATTTGACTTTGCATTTGAAAATGTTTAGATCACCATACAAGTTGGAGAAAATAGATAAAGATTTATTAACAAATAAATATGTAATTATTTTCCCCCAGTGTCTAGCAATGTATGGAATTCCATGGGTGGGATGCATGGATAGATGGATGGATGGATGGATGGGTAGATATGCAAAATATGTCAAGAATTATCTTTTGATAGGCTAACATGTTCAGATATAAAGGATTCTATTTTAAATAATGCTTCATGAATTAGATAATACTTGATAGGATAAGATCAATGATAAGGACCCATGTCAAGATAATTACCACAAGCAAGTTGAAATGTATGCCAAAACTTTATCAAAATCAAGATAATGTGGATTTGGAAGATAGATGAAAAATTAATTGGATAATGGATAATGAATTTATTATCAAGTGAATGGATGAGCTATTGGATTTATTATAGATGGGATGAGATGCTTCTACCTAAAATGGCACATGTAGATGCTCAACTCTACTCATGATACATGTTTTCTAGGTTTTCATCATTGTACTCATGTAAAGTGCCATCATAGTAGTTAGAGGATGATTTTTCTCTTAACTATTTTCTTGATTTTCTATTTTTTTATTTATTGAAGATTTATTTTCATGTTGAACCACCTAGTGGTGCTAATGTAGATGTTGTTGATGCTTATATAAATGTTGTTGTCAAGATGTGCCAACAATATCTCTCTTGAAGGAGTTGTTTTTCTAAGATACGATTGCTTGAATGTAAACTCTGATTACTCTTATCTTCTTTGTCAATACCAAAGTTAACCTTACCTAAATGCACTCATCACAATAGAGTTCCCTTAGAGTCCTTATGATAGAGAGTTTCTGCCAACACGATTAATGTGAGATTTGGATATCATGGATGTTGAAGTGGATGGTGGAGTTCATTGAGGGATATGAAATATAGATGAATTGGTAGATAGTTTTGAATATTTGATTCTCCTAACTTGGGAGGATGAGCAATTATCAGTGTATATGGAAATTCAATTAGGACCAACTACTTGATATACCTTGTATGTCCCTTTTGAAGATTTCCTTTGCATCACTGGACATTTTATATGGATAGAGTTCCCTTATTGATTTTTCCCCATGGTTATTTTGACTAATGCAGTTTGATAGGGATGATTCTCTTTCTTTTGCTTTGGTATCCATTTGAATTTTTCTTGTCCATTTTTCTTCACTAGTTATTTTGCTTCAATGATTTTCTCTTTTCTTTGATATAACTCTTTTTCTTTTGGTTGGTCCTAATTAGAGGATGGAAAGATGCATGGATGATGATTCATGATATGAATGGTTGTAGCATTGTTAGAAGTTTCATCATAAGGAATATTCATGCTCCCCATATTGGTGTTTTCAGAAAATTTATTTTCCCCAGTATTTTAGAAGTTGTAGTGTAGAAAAAAGTATCAATTTTCCACAATTCATTTGGGAATGATTTATATTAAACTGAGCCTAATGTGGCCTTGATTTAGTGTTGTAATGTGTTTTACACATTCATATTAAGTTTAGGTCCCTTTTTAACTAAATAGACCTAATTTTACCTTAATTTAGTATCAAGTAAAATGTATTTATTTACATCTTCACACAAAGTTTTGGAAACTCTTGCATTAATGACCTTTCAATAATTAATAATAGGACCTTAAGACCCTTTATTATTCATCTTGATGCTTATTTCAATTGAAATCCCGCTATAGTCATCAAATACATTCAATTTTCTAACCCCCCGACATTCTCTCACCCCGAAAATATAGGGTGGGACTCATATGCCACCTTGGGAATATGAGTCCCCCTAGGGGGGACCCATATGCCACCTTGGGTGTATGAGTCCCATTTGGGGAATTTGTAGGGTTTTGAGTGGGAAATCATGATTTTCAATTCAAATTTTATGAATGTTGGCATTTAGGATCTAATAAATAGTGAATTGGATGGAGTGCCTATATAAAAAGGGTTTCAAATCATTATTTCACCTAGAAATCAAGAGTCAAGCATCCTAAGACTTCAGAAGAGCATTATAGAGTATTGAAGAGAATTTTTAAGGCATTCAAGGGTAGATTTGTAGAAGATTATTGCAGAAATTCAAGATCCATTATAATGTCAAAGGCTTGATGCCTCATGAAAGTGGTTTTGAGCTAATGTTGTGATCTAGTGTTCAAGATCAATTCAAGTATTCAAAGGAATTATATTTGATCAAGAATCATGATCAAGATATACATCCATTAAGGCTACTTCATGCTTGTTTACAAATCTACAAAGATTCAAACAAGGTTCTATTGCTTCATATTATGTTTCATGTTTCATTTCATTCATGCTTCATTTCTCATCAAGGTTTGATTACCAAAATGGGGTTTGACCAAGGAAACCCCCATTCCCTAACAAATCAAATTTTTTCTCTCTTTCTACATGTGTGATTGTAGATCTAGGTGTTTTGAGACTTGAATATCCTTTGAAGAGCAAGTTTGGAGAATTTTTTTAGAGTTACCAGGTTGTCAAAGTGGTCACCTTACTTGCAAGATCACAAAAAGTCACCTACAAAGCATAATTCAGAGTTTCATATTTAGAGATTTGACAGGAAAGAAGCTACAAGAGATCATTAGAGGATACCAAATTTCTAGCCAAACCTTGATACTGGGACTAAATCACAACCTTGGGCATATGAGTCCCTGTACAAAACTTTTGCTAGTTTTCAAAAGATCCAAATTAGTCACTAAGATATTTCAGTTCTTGCCCAAAAACCCTAGTCTAGGACTAAATTGCCCAGTCTACCATATGAGTCCTAGTGAGCTTCAAATAGTATAATTTTAAGGTTTTAGAGCTTATTTTGATCACATCTTTCTTCTAGGTAACTTTTTGTTCCATCCTCCTTTATTAGTCTGATTTCAAGTTCTTAATTTTATAGGTTTCATAGCTAGATTGGCACATTACTTTCATCTCTTTCTTTCTAAGTATTTACTCAGTGGTGACAACCCTTTTGTATTTAATCACACCCCAATGACACCCTTTAGCGGATCTATTTCCCTCATTCCATCCCTAGATTGAGATCTCTAGGGTTTCCTTGAATGAACTCAAAGAAAAATAGGGATAGACCCTTACCTAGCGTGTTCCATCTCTTGAAAGGTGGAGCACCACTAATTCCATTAGTTCATTTTGGTGAACCTAGCCTTTGGACACCTTATTTTCTTATTTGGAGTGCATCATAATTCTAGATCAAGCTTACATTAACTTTGCATTAAGAATTGCATTAGTTAATTTACATTTAGGGCTTCTAAATCTTGCATTAGTGAAAAGTGCATATAGGTTGCATTTGTGTATCTTAAGTCATTTTATTTTACTGAAATACTATATTTGCAAACAATCTAGACAACATACAAGTTAGAAAACTTATAATCAACTCAAAATTTGCTAAATTTGTTGCAAAAACCCTATTCGGAACTCATTCGCCCCTCTAGGCAATTTAGTCCATGTACAGGTGGTTTTTCTGGATTTATGGGAATTTTTTGTTGTGTTTTTTTGAGCATTTGAACCCTTCAAAAACCCTAATTAGTACTTATATTCCCCTCTGGGTGATTTAGTCCTAGATCATACCTAGAAATACATTTTATAGCATCAAAAACCTTGATTTTTGTGCTTCTATTTGCTATCATTAGATATCTGTTTCAATTTGTTGAGTTTATCCTTCATTCATTTCATTATATTTGGCTTAATTTGGTTAATTTTGTGCATTTATTAATTTCAAAATGGAATTTACAACATTTCATTTTCAAATTTTTGCACAGTGTAATTAGCAAATTACCTTGTTTAAAATTTGAAAATTGCATTTACACACTTCACTCTAGGTCATTGTGTTGCATTTTAAGTCTCTTTCCATTTTGAATTTGTATAGATTAATTTTCACAAATGTTAGTATCTACATTTTCCAAGTTTGCAAAGAAAAAGTTAGTCAATAAGCAAGTTAGTCATTTATTCAATACATTTCCTAGTTATGAGTGTTTCTTAGTGTAAGAGAGTGAAAATGTAGACACCTTCCTTAATTCCACACCCCCTCTTATCTCCCCTATTTTTGGGAATGATGTGATAGAAGAAGATGCAAGTATTGATAATCATGATAATCATAATTGCTTTTCTCCTAATACCTCTCCAGCTACTGACAAAGGTATCTTGGTGAAAGAAGATGCAATCATTGAGAATTATGAAAGTCTTATTTTTCCTTCTCCTCCTCCCCCTTGGGAAGATATTATAGCATAAGAAGATGAGATAATTGAAAATACTTTACTTATTATAAATTTATCCCTCAAAACCTCCCCTAATTGTGAGAATTCTTTAGTGAAAAAGGATATAATCGTGAACGATCATGAAAATCACATTTCTGAGGAGGACATGTTGGTGTTAAAAGATCCAATGATTGAGAGTTATAGTATTATTTCTCTCCTTCCTAATGTCCCTAACATTTGGAAGGACCTATTTGAACAAAAGGATCCAATCATTCATAAGCATGACAATGATAGTTGTTCCTCTCTTAATTCCTACCCTATTGGTAATGAGGTTAACTTACAAAATCTAACCATGGAGTGTGATGAACCTCTTTTTTTCTCCTCTCCTAAAAGTTCTCCTACTAGGATAGATATTATGGCACAAGAGAATGATCCCTTAGAAGAAAAAGGATGAAATTATGGAAAATCATGACAATCACATTTGTTCTTCTCCTAGTTGTGAAGAGGATATTTTGGTGTTAGACGATCAAACAAATGAGAGTTATGAAAGTTCTATTTTTCTCTCTTCAACTAGGGAAAGAATTATTGAACAAGAAAATTCCATCATTGATAAACAAGACAATACAACAATTGATAACTCCCTTAATTGTGATGAAGTCATTTTAGAAGAACCAACCTTTGAACATTGTCATGAACATCTAGTTTGTAGTTCTAAAAAATCTTCTCCTAGGTAGGATATCATGGTGTAAGAAAATGACAACATTAGCAATAGTGATATAGTTTCTGTTGATCATCAAAGATTATGCCTCTTTGATAGTCTTATGAGAAATTTAGTGAGTGGGGGAAAAATTTCATCTCACTAAATACATCTAGAGTTTTTATAGAAAGTAGACTCTTCTTTAGGGGTTTTGAGATAAAGGGAAAGAGAAATGTAAAAATAAAATGTAAAAGGTGATGCGCCAAAGCTTTTATAACATTTCAAACCTAAATCATTCCTATGGTTGATATAAATTTACATAGAACGCCACAACCCCTCATTGTTGGAAAGAGAACAAACAAAAAAGGCTAACTTCAAGCACAATGCAAAAATTCAAATATTTCCCTAGGCAGTGCTCATTGAGGTCTGACCAAACATAAAGATTCCTCAGGGGGTAACAGATTAATATTTCAAAAATTACATGAACTCTTCCTCCTAATAAAACATAGCATAACAAAACAATAACTTTCAGAGAAACAAAAAAAGTCCAATGACAGTCTAGTCCCCCTTAAGCTACTACTTTACCACACAAGCATAAAGCATGGAAATCCACTATTTAAACTATCTAGATAAAGCATGGAAATCCGCTATTTAAACTATCTAGATATAGCTCGCAAGACACAATGTTTCATTCAAAACAAGCATACAAAGAAAGAAATCTGAAAAAGGCCACACATGCACAGTCAATAATTTCTTCTCAATAGTTTGTGCTTTAATATTAAATTAGCTTTGAAATAGAGGCCGGATTCCAATATGACAATAGTTTAAACCTTAATAGAAATAAAATGCTAAAGTAAAGTAGTTTTGTAACTTGCTTCTGAAACAAATTCTAAAAATCCTAAGAAAACTTAAGAAAAACTTTCTTTTTTCAAAGAAAATATCCTGGAAAAATAAAAAATATCTTCTTTAACTATGCCACCACCCTCCTCATATAGCTGAGAACAAAGGAAAACACTGCCTCAGCACATAAGTAAATACCACCAAGTGTTGATAGTTGATAGCACACAATCCGATCAAAAACTTTAGTTAGGTTTCCATGATCTTTGCACATCAATTCTTAACTACTACATTAATGCCTTTAGATATTTTGTCAAAGATAGAGGCTCACAAATAATCAAATCCCCGAAAAATCCTAGAAAAAGGCCTAGTGGATCGATCAAATCATTCCTAGGCACTGACTCAAAGAATTGATCCAAAAATTGAGAAAAGAAGAAAAAGGAAGATCATCCAGCTTCACTAAACTCAAACATGTTCCTTCATAGGAAGTACCAATAGCCCGTAGTGAAGAGATGACATGTCGATAAGGTAGAAATTCTTGAGCTCATGAATATAGCTCCTAAGAAAAGACCCAACGAGTCAACACATGTCTCTACTACCTCTCGAAAAGAAGTTGAAGTCATGCAAATCAAAAATATAAATGACTGAAGCAAAAAAAATGTTCCACAGTTTTGGCGAATAACAGGGGTCTCCGCTCTTTGGAGATATGAATGTAGGCCTCTAGATGTTCTTGGAGTTTGCTAAAGGCAGCATGTTAGATCTCCCAATCCACATCAGTCAGTAGAACAAGGGTTCAAATCTATCTGTACACTTGCTCAAGATCAAAAATATCTTTAAAAGAGATGAACCCCCACTTGGAAGAGGTTGTGCCTAGGTGATAACTGAGTCAAGAAAGAGGATATATCTCATGCTCGATATCATCAATCATGAGTGTAACACTCAAGCCTAGAAGCTCCATAGGTTCCTGGATCTTACGTCAAATCATATCATTGATTTTCTCCATTAGTAAAAGCAGAGGAGGCAACCTGAACCCAACCAAAGTGGTGAAATCCTTCCTAATTTCTATGACCCATCTGTTTAGCACTATTTGGTAATCCTTGCACTTTACCACAACTCTATGAAAATTGATGACTTCATTGGATTTGATGTAGGCGGCTCGTTGATTGGGAATTCCATCTCGTTCAAGAACTTGATTAGTGGCAATTCTTAACTTAGAGATGAAACTCTAGGAATTTGCCACTCAGGGTGAACATTTTTGTATGAAGTGGTTAGCCATCAGGCTAACCTTGGCATTCAATTCTCGAACGTCCCTTAGAAATTGCATGGTGGGCCCTAGAACACATACACTAGTTGCTATCCATTCCCAATGCATGGCCATTAGTCTTTTCATTATAGAGACAGGTCCTGAATCTCTCACAATAGCTAATTCCTGGTTAAATAAAGCCTCTCTTGTCCTGAAGTTCTCTTCCATTTGTCCTTTTTCTTGCAAAGTGTTTTCCAACTCGGAGCTCAGTCTTATGATCTCTCGCCTTAACTCTTCTACCTCTATTTGGATTCTTTGAAGATCATTGGAATTTTGGGATCGAGCCTCGCCTAGCTCCTTTTTTAAATTCTCATTTTTAATTTGAAGCTAAATCTTATCATTCTGAGCATCAGTAAATAACCTAGTAGCCTCTTCTTGCTAGCCTTGAATCTGTCTTATGCGGGTTACCTTAGCTTTCTTAGCTCGTACTTCATTCTATAATTTGCTTACTGTTCCTTTTATATTTTTCAACTTTATCTCACGCTTTCTCAATTGCTTGTCCAACATTTCATAATCAACATATACTACTCTCTGAGTAGCCTTAGCTAGGACCATTTTCTCGCACAGGCGATTCTTGCTCAAGTCCAAGCCGACGACATGAATTTCTTAGTCTTCCATTTGCATTTGTCATTCAGGTTTTGAAACGAGTGGCTTCATAGTAGTGATGAGAAAAGAGTTTTTCTCTTCATTGAAATAGGCTTCAATCCTTTTGGAAGTGAGATTCTCGACACTTTTTGACAACATTTTTTGCTTCCTAGCCTTTCAGGCCAATTTGGTAGTGTCGAAATGGCCCTAAAGAGTTTGAGGGATATTGATGCTCTGAGCTATAATGGGGGCACTAGAGGGAAACCCAAAAAAGGTGGCAATGGGGGAGACTTAAGATGTGTGAGCATGGGGGGATGCAAAGGGCACCATGATCATAGAAAAAGGTGAAACGCCAAATGGAGCAGGAGAATAAACAATAGGAGTAAACACTAAAATAGGTTGATGGAGAGGTGCCTTCCCTGAAGTAGATGGGTTGGGAGTGATAGGAAAAATAGTGGTTTCATCCATTCCAATGAGTAGTTCCGACAAGGCGGCTGATGGTGCAAAAGTGGTCGCAACAGATGAAACTCTTTGGATGCGGGAAATGGCTTCAGCTAGTTCATTAAATATGGAAGGGGGTGCATTTGATACTAAAAGTTGGGGAGCTGGAGATGGTGGGTTTTCTTTGATAGGTGGAGGAAAATGATTTACTAGAGATGGAAAAATAGGAAGAAGAGAGGGAGCAAAATGTACCTGAGCTGCAGTGGATGAAACATTTTACAAGGTAGACTCCACTTCTTCATGTTAGAACAAAATTTTTGGAGCACACAAATCTTGGATCCTCCTTTGCTTTGAACAACCGAAATCAACATGTTTCAGTTCTCTAGTTTTGGGATCCTTCGTTATTTGACCCTTTCCTTTTCTTCGAGAATGGGAGGTAGACAAAACTTGTGGACCTCCTTGGATTGAATCTCTTCGGATGTCAGATTCTTGAGGCCTAGGAATCAAGAGTGGAATCTGCTTGTTGTCTATTTCATGGCTTGTCTCAGGATTTCTATTGTCAGATCCAACCTCCCTGTCATATAGGTCCTAGAATTCCTCATGAAGTGGAAAGCTTCTGAACAAGGCATCTGGATTTCTCATTTCTTGTCAGAATCTCCAAAAGTCTACCTTCTTTCTTTCTAACCATCCTTTGTGCCTCAATTATGCATTGAGTGACTTGCCTATTTGGAGATTCCTCTTGTACTGTGCCTGAGGTTCATAAAAACTTAACCATTTTGGCCGCTCCTCTAGAATGTGGGCCAAGTCAACATATATTTCTACGCTCTCCCGACCATGATTTCTTCTTCTTGAGAAATACTCCTGAACCTAGTGCCTTAGGCTGAAATTCCCATCCAGGTTATAACTCCATTTATCACAAATGAGGACCAACCCCAAAGCCATTAGCAAATTCGTAACCTCCTTTTCAACCTTTCATTTAGTCAGCACAACTTGACCTTTTGCAATCATGAAAGGAGGATTGAAAAGCTTAGTCTCATTCTTTCCAGCACCATAAATCATGTTGACAATAGATACCTGTTGGCATGCTTCTAATGCAAAGGTTCAATCCGTTACATATCTAGGAAGTCAAAAAACCTCTTCTGCAAAACCATGAAATCTAAGAAACATAAAATACTCACCCAATAAGTAATCCACTGGGATAGGGGAACGCTCTAGCCACTGTAATACTTCATGAGAGAAATGACCGATATGACTAGACAATAAATCTTGGAGTACTGGCCTCAAGAAGTTGTCCACAAATTGATAATAGTCCCCTGTTCTTGAAAACATAGGGGTCTATACAGAAACTGGCTGGATATAACCCCTCTCATCTATCCTAAACATAGGTACATTCCTCCCTAGCCATTCAAAATTTTGACGTAACAATAAATGAACTAGAACAAAGGACTACCTAAATTTGGATTCAACACTATAGTTCCTTAATTGAAGCTCCATACTCCCAGCTATCAATTCAGAAAAATCATAAGACTGTTGGACCCTTTCTCTTTTTAGCGTGAGGCATAGGGAAAACTAGAATGGGTTGATCTCTTCATCACTGTCGAGGCCAAGAACCCAGGCCGACATTGAGAATACGGACTACGTATCCTTCTTAAACTTTTTTCGTGAAAGAGGCCAATAGATTTTCCCGCTCTATGGTCTTTCTTTTGTCTCATCCTCATACAAACTTGTCTGTTTGAACATATCTTCTCCTAAGGCATCCATCTGCTCCTTGTCAAAAGGCTTGGCACCCCAGCTTGCCAGGATACACAACATATCCCTAATAGCTTTTGCAAAAATGGTGACCTTGACTCCATGACCCTCAATGGCCTCTGTATTTCTATTGAAACTTCCTGCGCACGCATCAACCAATTTTGGGCATGGATGCACCATTGGTAGTATAAACTGTGGTAAACCACTTTCCCAAAGCCGGAAGGAAAAAAACCTCTGTAGGCTCATGCTCCAGCATCCTCTGAAATGCACCTTCCCTTAGATTTTTTGGGTTGGTGGATAATTGGGGATCAAAAACATTGTTAGTGATGTCCTGCACTACTTCTCTTTTGATATTTCTATCATACTAAATTCTTCTGCAACACTTGAAGGGCTGTTCTTCTAGTGCTAGGGCATTGGCAAATGAAAAAATTCCCAAAGACATCAGCATACCCTAGTCTCTTATTAGGAACCTCAACTTTCCTATTGGAGGTAGATGGTTCCACCATGATTGTACGAGAAAGTTGCAGAGCTTTTCTGGTAATAACTACTATGTGCCTTGTGCTTCTTCTAAAAAAACTTCTTTTGAATGTAATTAATCCTAACTCGTGCATGTAGTTAAGAATACGCCACTATTGCTAGCCCATTAATTACTGCCACTGGGGTGATACGTGTGGATATGGGATCCATATCTCTTGGGAGTGTCGAGAAAGCCGTGAGGATGAACTTAGTGCATTCTCTCTACCGCCTCTTTTACAATAGAATTTATTGCATCGAAAAGCATGATTTTTGTCATATGGAGCATGCTGAAGTGAAACAAGGTACATTCAAAAAGAAGTGCCCATTAATTTCTCAGATCCATAGCATGTTAATCTTTGTAATTTCCCATTAGTGATTTAGTTGGCATTGATGATGGCGAAGGACACATGCCAACAATTGAAAAATGATAGAATTTACTCCAAATGCCAAAATTTATTTCTCAAGGTGTTCTGTTAGATCCTCCATATGATGTACTCGGTGTATTCCATTTTTCTTTAGAACTTCTCGTTATCGTCTAGCCAAAAGTGGACATCTCGTTGATTGGGTTCACTGGTTGGCCCCTTTCTATATATAGTTGTGCCACTTTTCACTTAAATTATGGGCGGGTGCATGAAGTTGGTCGCACTTTTGTGGCCAAATGGGAAAAAAAGGGGAAACACATAGAGCACTCGTGTTATAATGCGAGCGCGTTATGTGCTTTTAAAAGAAAAAAACAAATTGAAATTTGTATCATTTGCTTTTCATTGTTTCTAAGCTCAACCCATGGCCAAAAACCCTCAGTTTCGCACCCGCGTTCTAGGAGGAAGGACTTCTAAAAATTTCATCAAGAACAGTTGGATTTTTTCTACAAATATGGTGCGACGATGATGAAGAGATGCAGGAGGTAAGTATTGTTTACTATTTGTTTTGAATTTGTTAGTTTGAAATTGATTTTGTTTGTTTTAGGTTAGATTTGATTTTTTTTTTTAATCTGTAGGAAATCCTGCAAATCCTCAACAAGAAGAGGAGGTAAATCCTCAATAGAAAAATACTAAACAAATCAACCTCAACAACAAAATCAACCTCCCCCACCATTCTGTCAATTCCCTCCTGGCACTCAAGAAAATTTGAGGAGTGAAATTGAGAACAATAGAAAACAACTTGAGGATCTTATCAGGAGGTTGAGTGATCCAAATGCTTCAACCACAAAAAGAATGCTTCTAGCAAATTCATTGAAAGACATGTTAAAAAATGTAGATGCAATCACCCAACAAATATCTGGATGGCAAGATAGGAGGCAGACAACTAGGGCATATTATGCAGACAAATTATCATATAAACAAGTAAAAGATTTAAAAATTACTAAAGGTGATTTGTGCTCTCTATTCACTGACCCTAAAACAAATCAAAATCTTACCCTCAATGCAAAGAGGTTTCCTATTTATTGGTGCCACCACCAAGAGATTAAGAACCGTTTTTATGAAAGATGGTATATGGTCTTTGATTACCCACCGTGCAATAATTGTGAAGTCCCCCAATATTTTCTTAGGAAATTATACAGTGAGTTTGTATTAAACCAAATCCCAAATTATTTTGATATGAGGGAGTTCCAGGGGAGAGTTGAGGGGTCATCTCAGGATAGGCCCAGTGCACAGCCGGATCCTACATGGCAAGGGAGACGACCTCTTGCTAGGCCACCTCGTGAGCAAATTGTGATGCCTACCATTGTGAAGGAGAGTGTTGACATAGAGACATTACAGGTGACCACAACTTTGACCCGGAGTGTCATCCATCACACTAGCCCTATTGTACAGTGCCATCCAGGGGAGTCTTCAGGTGGTGGCCTTCGAACCCATGTGTGCCAATCTTGTGGGGTGACTTGTTTGTATGACCCTACCAGCACTCAAGAGGGTGCTATGCAGGATCCATATGCTACTACACAGCCTGATTTGTATGCATCTATGGGGATGGAGAGGATGACTGACATTTTGCATGATGCATATGGCATTGACACTCAGGTAAAATTCAGCATGTTCATTGAATTTAATTTATTAAATTTGATTGTGAAATGCAAGATTAACTAATTTAGTTTTATTATTTTAATAAAATTGTAGGGTCACAGTGTAGAGACTAGATACACCAGTCATCCACCTACTTATTTTTGCAGTACACCTATCGGTGGGGTATGTAAAGTTAGTAAACAATTATAAATTTATTACATGTGTTAATAGCATTGTTTTATGAATGGTATTTTAATATGTGATTTTGGATGTTGAACAAGGTATTGTTGGAGGTTTCAAGGAAACACCTCCGAGTGCCAGTAGATTTGATCAAACGTTCATGGAGGTAACATATAATTTAAAGAGAACTTAAGTAATGAATTCTAAGTTTAATAGATTTGTGTAGTTTATATTCATATTGTTGAGCTTACGTTGCATTACACAGATCATTCAAAATCAAAGCATTACTTCAAATTCGATAACTAATAATCAAAAATATATCTATTTAATACTTGTACTCAAAAATTTGTTCATTAGATCTCATACATTATAAGTCATCACATGGATTGCTATTGTAACTTTTTTGTGATTGAATAATTTGTTGTTTTATTTTCAGTTGTTGGTGATAGAAACACTACCAAATGTTACTAGGGCAATGGATATTGGTGTTTCCTTCGATATACAATTCTTGATGGCTTTGATAGGGGAGGTATGAGGCAAATTACTAAATTTCAATTTACATTCATTGTTATAGATGAACTAGTTCTAGTGAGAAATCAAACCATTATTGATTCACAGTTTAATTCCTATTTGGATGGTTTATACAGGGCTTGAGCACGCCTGAGCATCAGCGTGCAAATATTTCCATCGAGAAGAGTGATCATGAGATGGCCATAAGTGATTATTTTGTTAAATATATTAATTTTTATAATGTAATTTCTATATATTAATGTCTTTACTTCTTATTGTAATAGTTGAAACTTCACCAGAAGCTAAACACTAGGAGGAGTAGTAGGAGCACTCCTCGAGCATAGCAGAAATGGGTGACAGACTTATCGCCATCGGATCGCCCAGCAAAGGGAAAGAAAATTGTATTTGAACCAAAGCATCGAGAGAAATGAATTTTGAATGCACAGAGCCCTAAGTTTTGGTATGCCTACATGGAAATTTTGTACATATTTTGTATTGGATATATTTGACATTGAATACCTATATGGCATTCTCGTAAGCCTATATGGCTATTTTGTAACTTTATTTTATACTTATATTGACATATATTGATGTATGCGTACATGTCCATTTGCTTAATACAAATCTTTTTATCGATGGTGCCCATATTTGCAAATTATAAATTCATGGTTCAATAGATATGAGTTATGTGTATTCAAGTGTATACTTTACAACTTACGCACATATATTTTTTGACTTACGTGTGAACATCGAAAAGTGTGAAAATTTATGTGTTTGGAAGTCAAATGTAAGCCAATTTTGCAATTCTCAATTCTTGCATACTCGATCTTATGGACTTATTCCTTCCTAGCACATATTGTGAATATTTCTCATTTGGTGCAGAAGACAGATTCCTCATTTTTGAACCACTCATAGAAAATAGATTCACAATAAGACTTTAGCATTGGAACACTACTCCATACTTCTCTTGTCTAGACCATAAAGGATTGAAAATTATTAATTTGATGCAATGATAGTCGTGAGATGAGAATTTATATAACCATGCCTATTTTGAAACTTCAATCTAATACTACATCAACAAGAACTTAAGAAGTATTGCATAAGAGTGTTAGGTTTGATAGGCCTTCTCTTCCCTAAGGGAGGAGAGCCTGCATCTTGAATTTTGAACAAAATTTTAAGAAGCAAACATTTTACCTAAAAGCTTCAAACCTAGATGACATATTTGGCTAAGTCTATCTTGAAAATTATCAATGTGTTCAAACTCTAAAGGAGATTCTCCCTGAAAAGAAAACTTTACCCTTTTTCCCAAGGAAAGAAATTGCAACAAGTTGCATGTGATTTATCTTATTTCTTTCTCATAGTTCATGGTCAATCATTCATGGCTCAGGATAGTTCCGTTCCAAGGAAAGGACACCCAAAAAATCACTGAGATTCTTCTATTATTTGCAAGAAAAAGGTTTTGGCTCTTTCACAATGTAAATAATTATGTAACACTGTTTTCTTGTTTTCCTTCCACACAGAAAAATGTTCACACTTTTCAGATTGATCATAATAAGGATATTGCATTGCTTTTCTACTTGAGATTCTCTTGGATGGCTCATAAATCTAAATTTTATGCAAGGGGACACCAATCAATGTTTGCCTAGTTACATACAGATACACAAAGTAAAATAAGATGATAGATTTGGCATCAACCAAATTGACGTGGATACAAGTATAAATTAATAAGAACTGTTGTGCATAAACTTAAAAATTAATCCAATGAACCATCTTGGTTTTCTCTACTCTTTATTGTGTCAAGTATTGCCTCATGGTCAGACTCACAGACCTTCCACAAGGTCTTCTTCAAAGGTCTACCCCCATATTTGCTCAAACAAACATTGGATGCCATGACAAGGTTTGAGTAATGAAGAATCTTACGATGCATTTCAAATTCCTCAAACAACCAATGTTTAACACTCTTATGTGGGTACCTTCTCAGCCATGTTCCAATAACAACAACTGAGCCTGTAGGGTATTCAATGTTTTCTCCATCTATAATTGGGGCTTCCAATTTCTTTTTTGCCTCAGCACAACGAGACAAGTAATAGTCTGTACCCTCTTCGTTCTCTTCATCTGCAATAATTGCATAAACATGCCCTACATTTATATGTGCAACATATCTCTTGAAATTAGTCAACATTATGAATACAATACAAAGTAAGATAACAATATGGAATTTCAAATACTAAGAAAGTAGATATATTACGTGGTTGAACTAGAACTGATACATGGTGAAAGTCGATTGATGATTCCATCTGTGTTAGTTCCAATGCCATCAGAGGGTGATACGTGTGAAGTGGGCTAAGATAACTTGTCAACCATTTTTCAACCAACTCCCCTAACTCACAATCATTCCAGGCTTGCATTGTACATGAAGAACAAAAGCATGCCATCTTACGTGTATCGATACTCCATGAACTTGCATTTGAGCTAAGGAAAGAGTGCAACTCACTCAATCCTGTTAGTGTACAACAATCCTCATATGGTGCAATGTTAGTATCATCCATCAACCAAAAAAATCTATGAGCTGAAGATGTACCTTCATTACCTAGACCCATCAACCATTACACACCGGACGACTGACCTTGCACTCCACTGAATCGCACTATCTTTATACTTTAACTCCTTTCTCATGCTATCGCTCTTTTCACGATGCTCCTACACCGCCATGCTCTCCTTTCCATGTTCGCCCGCCAAAGTCCCATATATGTTGAACACATGTAGTGAGATGCATCCTGCACAACCAGTAGAACATGTGCGCATTCTTGAACTGTGCTGCATAGTTATCTAACCATATTATATGTCAATCATATGATATGCCCCTTTGAGCCAAATGATTGTAGAACATCTGGAAGCAACCTTGCACAAACTTTGGAGAATGAGTTCGATCATCACTAATATAAAGGTGATACTCCCTCAATACCTTCCTTTCATCCTCTTTACTTTCAGCTGCATATATGAGTGCTATGTGCACAAATATCAAAACTTGCGTGGAGTTGTAATACTATGACTACACCTCACACTGTGGCTGTAGAGTGTAGTTCTCTGCAAAGTCAACCACTGATACTATGTTACCAAGTGGAAAGGTGTACTTGCATAGCTTGAATTGTGTGTCCAACCATCGGGCTCTATGGGTATGCCTTGCATACTCATACACTAGATTCTCAAGAAACATGGACATGAACTGATACACTGAAATCTTTTGACTAACCAACTCACACCTTTTTGCTTCAGACCCATCTTTTTTAGCATATGCCACTATTTTATAATTCCTGAACTCTACTAGTTTTTGTCCCGCCTCATATGTGCTTTCCATATGTTGACATACTAGCATTCGTTGCAAGCCACCGCAACACTCGCATGAACCATCCAAGCATGCTATCCTATAGAATATTTGGTCATCCTCTATTTCACATAAATTTTTTGATAAGAACTTTCTTGAAGATTTTGGTGGTGCTTCTATGCCACAATCTTGAAAAACATCATTAGTATGCAAATGTAAACATATAGAATGATAAACATCATAATGGTTAGAGAATTCAATATGTAGTTTACAGCAACAAGTAGTGCGTGTGTGATTTATCTTGACATAACAAGGTTTAATCATTTCAAAAAATCTTTGAGAAATACTAATTTGAGGATAAGAATTTTGAAATTTATGAAAAAATTGGGTTTGAGTCGTATCCAAAAAAAATCTTTGGATGTGGCTCATGGTTTTGACTATTGATTCTCCTTCTTACGACATCCCTTTGATTTGGAGATGGCCTTGTATTATTTTGCGAATAATCTTCAATTAGTGTTCTCAATGCTTTAAAATTTTTTTTTATCTTTGTGTGGTAGTCTCCCTGAGAATACCCATAATTCATTTGAATCGATGCCCTCAATTCTTTGCTTCCTTTGAACGATGTTTGATAAAGTTTTTCTACTAATTCCCATTTTTTCACTTGTCTTTTTAGTGAGGTGAGATCTCTTTGTTTGATAGCTTACCAAAGTTGATGTAATGACACGTCGGGTGACATTACTATCCTTTGAGCATGAGGTCTTACCCACACTGTCATAAGCATCCATTAGATTATTCACAATAGTGTTTTCACTTGATGCATTCGATGTTCTCAACCCAAGAGTCTTCATGATGTTTCTGTACTTTAAACCCCACATCATTTGAACAAATAGTTGACATCTTACAATCTCATTTAGCCTTTCAAAGAACATTTGCCAAATCTTATCAGCATATCTTCTACAAGTGCATTCTGGAATTTTACCTTCCATGTGCTGCAAAATATCCTCATCAATATTAATCAAAAACTTTGGCTTTCTACGCAAAATTCTAGGTAGTGTTCTCCTAGTTACATACATCTCAACATTAGGAATTTCATCAATATTTAATTGAGGTGGGATAGATTGTATACCTTCGATCGAGGGTGGAGCAGAAGACATACCTTGAGTTTCACATGGGGATGATGGCATACCTTCTTCATCAAATCTGAGTGATGATGTACTCTCAACTTCAGATGTGGTGGATGGTTCCCAACCATACTCATTTGTGGTAGATGGTGTCCCTCCATATTCGCTTGTGCTTAATGGTGTCCCTTCGTATTCACTTGTGGTAGAGGGTGTGTCTCCAACTATGGTATCTACATCTCCCCTAGCACAACTCTTTTGTATTCATGCCCTTTGTGCTACCAATTTATTTTCTCTTTTTGACAGCTTGAGGTTCCTTCAACCGGCCTTGTTTTCATATCAATCGCTCCCACTGCCACAAAATTCTCATCCATTTTTCTCTTTATCTTTGATGGCTTGGAGCTGATCATCCTCATAGTTTTTTCCTTTTAATGTACCATTTCCTTCTAATGATGAATAATTTTAATCTATGAAAAAGTGCTAAGTTTTCAAATTAACTAAATTGAAAAGCTTTGGAAGCATACACAAAGAAAGTCAATGAAAGCTGGTTTGTATAACCTGCTTGACAAAATAACTCAATGCTAGCTGGAAGCATACACAAAGAAATCTCAATCGTTAAATTTAACAAAAATGCCTCAAAGAGATGTGGCTTCAAAAAAATGTAATGTAGTGAAAGTGTATCAATTGTGTGATTTAAAAATTTCCATTGACAATGTAAGGTTGTAACATGACAAATTGGTGCAGGAGCACCTAGGTCATGAAATTCCTTGAAAAGGATAATTTTTTCAATTTGTAATGTTCAAGTAAATATGATGAGGGAAGGTCATTAAATGATGAATTTCAATGTATTTGCACCATGAAATAGGTCACTAGGTGATATTATTGAAAAGTTGCTTTTTATAACAAAAGTTGTCAATTATTGTAAAAATGTAAAATTGCACAAAAGCAGGAAGGTGAAGAGTCTTTTTTGTGGAAGGGAAAGGATGGGTTGATGAAGATGAAGAGGAAGTTATTTCAACTGATTTAGACACCTTTAAAAAGAATTGTAAGCTCAAGAAAGGAAGATCTTCTATCCCAAAAATCCATAAAAATTAATAAAAAAACCTCTGCTCAATTATTTTGGAAACCTTTTCTATTCTTGTTTTCAGGTTGCATAGTGATTCAAGCATGTTCTAAGATTTGATTCTTGTCAGGGAAAGAGACTTCTTTCATTCTTGAAAGTTGTAGGAATTGTAATTCAAATAATCAATCTAATTTGAACTTAGTTTCCTAAGTCTCAGTCTGTGGTTTCCTTAGAATTGTTTAGAGAGTCTAAAAAGTGATTCTTAGCCATTCCACTGATGTAGGGCTAGTAGGTCAGTGGAATGGATCATATTTAGTGTCTTTTCAATGTGAATATGTGTGTGGCAGGAGTAAATAGAAATAAGAAGTCGGGATACTATTGCATGAACAAAATTCTGAATTTTCTCATTCCAAAAACTAGTGTTTTCAAGTAGGGTTTGAGGAAACAACATGTAGAGGAGCTTAGAAATGATTTCAAAATAATTTGCAGACATAATGAAGCATGTTTCAACTGTTGGGAAGAGTAGTAGAGGTTTTGCAAATGTTTCATTAAAGAAACCCTAATGGTTGGTGTGTTTTCACCCTATAATCAAATGTTTATTGATTTTATGTATTGATGGGCATTTCCCATCTTGAAAGTTGTTTATTTGAGAGTTTCTACACATGGCCTAAGACTTTTTTCAGGTTTGGTGGATTAGTGAGTAGTTCTATGATGACTTGCTTTGATAAATTGACCTATTTAAGGGATTTTACCAGTAGACAACATGTTGGTTCTACTTTGTTTTGTGAAATAAGTGTATAAACTTTTATAGTATGTTGAAAAGGATCAAAATAGGCCTGAGAATCTGTATTGGGATTGTGTAAATGCATTATGATAGAAAATGAATCACTCAATTTGATGGAATGTTGGCCTCCTAGAGATATTTGGCATTGTTTGCTAAAAACAAAGAATATGTAGAAACAACGAAAGGAATGTTTTTAAGGGCTTGGGAGTAGTCTCATTTGTGATGCCATAGTTGTGTCTATGCTTGGTAATGTTTTGAAGGTAGATTGTGAAATATTTGGTGATTTGGGCATATGTTTCCAATATATGGCAATGGTTTCTTGAATGCAAAGTAGTCAGAGTGTGTCTATACTGATATATTGGAATATTAGTATCAAAACATGATGAAATTGGTATCTTAAAGGTCTGGTGATAGTGTTAAACTAATGCTGCTTGTTGTTGTTACAAATGGTGTTTAAGTGAAGATAGGATGATGGATGTGTTGATTTGAGCAAAGATATCCTAAATGGATGGGATGATGTTTGATTGCAGGTCTAAGGAATAGAGGTGTTTGATTGTTTTTTTCCTTGAAGGTAAGTTGAGTTGATGAGTGATTGTTGTATTGTTTATGATAACAAAGCTTAAAAGTTGATTCTAAAAAATGGTTTGCTATATGGAGATGGAGAATTGGCTACTGATAGCCTTTCAATTTGAAATGAAATAAATGGATTTTGGTTGAATGAAAAGTAGTTTTGGATGAATTTGAAAAAGTTTGTATAAATTGATCTTTTACTCTTTATTGATTTGGGAAGGAAGTTCCCTAAAGAAATGATGTTGTTGAGTGGCTTGGCAATCTAATAGTCCATCACAAACAAACAATTTGATCAACATGGAATAAGCTAAATAACAAAAATGAAAGCAAGCCATAATAGAATGAAATAAAATGTACAAAGATTTCACATACCTAAAAAAGAAAAGTTTCAAATAGAGGAGTTCTATCCAATTATGCAACCTTTGCTTCTTCCTTCCTCAAACTCCTCAAAAATTTGACTTCTTCAAAAGCTTGTTGCCCTCCAAATTTCAATTGTATATCAATTATCACTATAATTCAAACTTGAATTGATATTATATGCCTCTCAACATGAAAAATCTACTATTTCATGCAAAGGTGATGGAAAGAACATTCAAAAGGTGATGGAATCTCAAAATCATGCATGCACACTTCACTCAATCACCAAAAAGCTACTTTTTGTTGGAGCACAGACAAAACTAGGAGAATATGCAAAATGTGGGCCGACATCACGGGTATACTGTGATTTTTTTTTGTTTTAGTGATAATGTGAGCGTGTTATTTAATCCTAAACAAACATATCTCTACTGGTTAATAACGTGCTCGCATTACGATAACCATGTCAAGCTATGTTGGCATATGGGTGAGACACTGTCCGTGTCTCCCGGATGCCAACACAGTCAACATTTGATATCACCAAGATTGCTTACAATTGACAAGAGGTTATATCGAGTTCACCTGTTGCATCGACTTCAGTTTTCCCTTCGGCAAGACTATCACTCTTGCCAGGACCTCACGCCGAGCCTTCATGCTAATCCATGTGCATCTACTAGTCGGCGAAAGTCATCACTTTTGCTAGGACTTCATATCGAGGTTCAAAAGTCACATAGACAATAGAACTTACATCGGTGAGACTATCGTCTTTCGCCAAGAGATCATACTGAGGTTCAAAGAATTTCTCCAAAGTGATTAGCAGTCGGCAAAACTTTCGTTTGTCATTAAGACTTCACACCAAGACCCCTTTAGTTACATCGAGCACCAAACAGTTAGCAAGACTTCACACATCGGTAAGACTTCTTATTGAGCCATCGCATGTTACTCTAAGGACACCAAGCAAATGCTATCGGCGAGACATACCACTCTTCACTGAGAGTTCTTACCAAGTTCTCCAAGTTACCACGAGACCACCATTCGCCAAGAGTTATACTGAAGACCCCTCATCATCGGCGAGACTCTCCATTGGCCACTGAGACTTTATACCGAAGTCATTGTGTCATTGTGAAGACTCCAAGATTTCCCCCATCGGTGAGACCTTTCTTCATTGCTAAGGCTTCTTCCCGAACTAAGCCTTTCGGCCAAGGGTCTCCCCAATAAATGATATGTATGGCCTGTCGGCTAGAGATCTCCATGTGGTAAGAGAACATACCAAACACAACATGTCACACCAAAAAATCCAATGTGTAATCGTTCGGGAAGACTTCTGCAAGGTCACAATGACCTATACAAAACATAAGGTTACAAATTTGCTCATTGGCCAAACATAGAATATGTCACACCGACTTCGCTCCAATAGAGGTTTCAGTCTATGGGATTGAGACATATTTTTCCAACATATTAGGGAGAGGGTTGAGAGAGAGAGAGAGGGAGAGGGGTTAGGAGGGAGAGGGTTGAGAGGGAGAGAGACCTTACAGAGGGAGAGGGGGTAGGAGGGAGGCTGAGAGAGACCCAAAGGAGAGGGGTAGGAGGAGGGCTGAGAGAGAGAGATACCTAAGAGAGGGAGAGTGGGTAGGAGGAAGAGGGTCGAGAGAGAGAGAGAGACCTAACAAAGGGATAGGGGGTAGGAGGGAGAGGGTTGAGAGGGAGAGAGAGATACCTAACAGAGGGAGAGGGGGTAGGAGGGAGAGGGTTGAGAGAGAGAGAGAACTAAGGGAGGGAGAGAGAGTAGGAGGGAGATGGGGTAGTAGGGAGAGGGTTGAGAGGGAAAGAGAGATACCTAACAGAGGGAGAGGGGGTAGAGAGAGAGGGTTGAGAGAGGGAGGAGAACTCAGGAGACAGTGAGAGTGGAGAGGCTCTGAGAGAGAGACAGAGACCCAAATAAAAGGGAGAGAGGGGCAGGAGGGAGAGGGCTGATAGAGAGAGAGACCCAAGAGAGGAGAGTGGCAGGAGGAGCTCTGAGAGAGAGAGAGACCCAACAGGGAGAGGGGTAGGAGGGAGAGGGCTGAGAGAGAGATCCAACATAGAGAGGGGCAGGAGGAGAGGCTGAGAGAGAGACCGAAGAGAGGGAGAAGGTTGAGAGAGAGAGAGAGACCTAAGAGAGGGAGAGAGAGTAGGAGGGAGAGGGGGTAGGAGTGAGAGGGTTGAGAGGGAGAGAGAGATACCTAACAGAGGTAGAGGGGGTAGGAGGGAGAGGGTTGAGAGAGAGAGAGAGACCTAAGAGAGGGAGAGTGGGTAGGAGGGAGAGGTTTGAGAGAGAGAGAGACATAAAAAAGGGAGAGGGGGTATGAGGGAGAGGGTTGAGAGAGAGAGAGAGATCTAATAGAGGGAGAGGGAGACAGAGGGAGAGGGTTGAGAGAGAGATATCTAAGAGAGAGAGAGGGGGTGGGAGGGAGAGGTTTGAGAGAGAGAGATACATAACAGAGGGAGAGGGGGTAGGAGGGAGAGGGTTGAGAGGGAGAGAGAGATACCTAACAAAGGGAGAAGGGTTGAGAGGGAGAGAGAGATACCTAACAGAGGGAGAGGGGGTATGAGGGAGAGGGTTGAGAGAGAGAGAGACCTAAGAGAGGGAGAGCGGGTAGGAGGGAGAGGGTTGACCAAATCTCTCCCACTCTCTCCCACCCTCTCCCACCTTCTCTCCACTCTCTCCCACCCTCTCCCACCCTTTCTCCCACTCTCCTGCCCTCTTCCACCCTTCTCCCACTCTCTCCAACTCTCTTCCACCTCTCCCCACCTCTCTCCCACCCTCCCCTCGCACCCTCCCCCACCCTATCTCCCACCACCACTCACCCAAACCTCTCCCACCTCTCCAACTTTTTACCTCTCTCTCATTCTTCCCACCCTCTCTCTCTGTTCAGCCCACCCTCTCCCATGCCTCTAATCCTCTTTCTACTCTCTCCCATTACCTCTCCCACCCCTCCTCCCACCCTCCTCCTCCTATCTGCCTCCTCTAGGTCTCTAACCTCCTTCCCACCCCTCCCTTGTTAGGTCTCTCTCCCTTCAAACCCTCTCTCCCTTTTTCAGTCTCTCTCTCTCTCAGGAAAACTCTCACCATTGCCCCTCTCCCACCTCTAAATCTCTCTCTCAGCCTCTCCCTCCTACCCCTCTCCCTACCCTCCCTCTGTTAGGTCTCTCTCTCTCAAACCTCTCCCTCCTACCCCCTCTCCCTCTATTAGGTATCTCTCTCTCCCTCTCAACCCTCTCCCTCCCACCCCTGTTGGAACTGTAAATTTATGATGATTATCCTTGTTGTCCATACCCGTGCATTTTCAAAATGAGTCCTACATTCGGCACATTCTCTCATTTCATGATATTTTTACCCATATTTTTTCCATATTACCCCATTGAATCCATTGGGTCATGCATTTTCCATATTGCAGTTCGTATCGGCATAGGTCTATGAATTTCTCTCCAACCCATGCTATTTTTGTGCTAGCATGTGTTGCAGGTCTATTGGCAGGACTCTTTCATTGTCTCGGTGACCAAGGAGGGACCTATCAGCAGGAGTTTGTACCGTCTGAATGAGGTCTTATTGATTTCAATGTCTCCTCGACTGACAACATATGGTGCTCTTCGACGAGAGGTTTTTCTTCATTGTAATGTCATGGAAAACTCTTGTGGTCTTACCGACAAGCACATTAAGGGTTCACTTCGGCCAAAGGTTGTTGCTTTGATGAAATATCATAGCAAGTCTTTCATGTCTTACCGACTTGTGCAAATGTTTATTTCGGCCAAGCCAACCGATTTTGGGGTGATGTTTCACTGAATATTTTTCATCTCACCGACAGGGCACAAAGGGTTTCTATTGGAGGACTATGTCGGTATAAGAATGGAGTTGTCCCAGCAACAAAGAATGAGGACACATCAGCAAGAGTTGCTGCTTTTGATATAAGGTTTTAGCAAGGTGTATATGTCTCACCGATGGAGCACAAAAGGTTTCTTTCAAATGGATTTTGGTGAGAGGTTGGTTGTGTCTTAACAATCAAGTGTGGATTCAGGTTGCTTTGGTATGACATAATGTAATCTTTGAGAGGTCTCCTCGACATTGATATGTCTCATCAATACACAAGATGAAAGGGAGCATCTCGGTAGGAGTTAAGGCTTTCAAAGTGAAGTCTCGGTGAGTGACCTCCGATCTCGCCGATAGTCTACATGTGGACTTTTTTGGTATAAAGGTAATGTTGTCTTGGCAAACAGGTGTGAGCTCAGGGCTCTTGGTATAACAAGGAGAATTCTATTTAATGTCTCCCCGATAGTTGAAGGTCATAGCGACACACAAGATGAATAAAGGGATTTTGGTGAAACACAATGTGGTCTACGTGAGGTCTCTCTGATATCATGGGGTCACGGTGAAAGCAAATGAGGAAAAGGAAATGCATCTCAGCGAGAGTGTGATCTTGTCTCAGCGACATGAATGCAGCATGGGTATTTCAGTAAGACTAAGTGCTTCAGAATGTGTCTCACCGAGTGCCTCTAGTCTCACCGACATTGAACAATGGGATTCTACTGAAGGTTTATTAGCATAAGGTCATGTAGTCTTGCGGATCTATTTTGTCATGTCGACATGCTATTTGATCTGTGAGAGAATGGTTGTCTTGATGATCAGAGCATACAATAAGGATATTTCTTGGTAAGACAAAAGGTGTGTATGGGACATCTCCTTGACTATGGAATGTTACAATGACATGCATGAAGACATGAATCATTCAGCAACAACACATACCCAAGACATAACTCTTAGTGATACTTCATTCAAAGCTAGTTGATGAGACATAATGCGATAGGTAAGACCTCACCCCACAGTCTTTATCTAGTCGATATGAATCTTATGTCGCCAAGACAATATGTATGTCCTACTGAGAGGTGCCTGCAGGTAAATTTCAATCACTGTGACATCCCTGAGGTCTTGCCAATAGGCAGCAACAAACGTATATTAACAAGAATGCATTATGGGTGGGGGAGACCTTGATAATCTCTTGCCGATATGGACAATAATGTAAAATAATTAGACCTAGATGGATTTCTTGGGATTATATGGCTAGCAAGGGAAAAATATGCTCATGGTAGGACTTATTTGGAAAATTATGAGTATGAACAACATGTAAAGTATCTAGAATTTTACAGTTCTAACAGGTGGAAGAGAGTTAGAGAGAGTGGGAGAAGGTGGAAGAGAGTTATTTGAGAGTGGGAGAACTTGGGAGAGAGTTAGAGAGCATCAGATACGATGGGAGAGGGTGGGAGAGAGTGGGAGAGTGGGAGAGAGGGTGGAAGAGGGTGGGAGAGAGTGGGAGAGAGGGTGGGAGTGGGTGGGAGAGGGTGGGAGGGTGGTGGAGAGGATGGGAGAGAGTGGGAGAGGGTGGGAAGAGGTGGGAGAGTGTGGGAGAGTTGGAGAGTGAGAGAGGATGGGAGAGGGTGGGAGGAGTTGGAGAGGTGAGAGAGCATGGGAGGGTGGGAGAGAGAGAGAAGAGGAGGGGAGAGGGTGGAAGAGGGTGGGATGAGGTGGGAGGTCAAGAGGTTAGAGAGCATGGGAGGGTGGGGAGAGTGTGGTGGAGAGGATGGGAGAGTAGGAGAGGGTGGGAGAGATGGTGGGAGAGTGTGGGAGAGTTGGAGAGAGTGAGAGAGCATGGGAGAGGGTGGGAGAGAGAGGGTGGGAGAGGGTGGAAGAGGGGGGGACAGAGGGTGGGAGAGTCGAAGATAGTCAGAGAGCATGGGAGAGGGTGGGAGAGAGTTGGAGAGTTTGGGAGGGTGGGAGAGGGTGTGAGAGAGGGTGTGAGAGGGTGTGAGAGAGTGGGAGAGGGCGGTAGAGAGGGTGGGTTAGAGGGTGGGAGAGTGTGGGAGATTTGGAGAGAGTGAGAGAGCATGGGAGAGGGTGGGAGAGAGAGGGAGAGAGGGTGCAAGAGGGTGCAAGAGGGTGGGAGAGAGGGTGGGAGAGGCTGTGAGAGAGGGTGGAAGAGAGGGAGAACATGGGAGAGAGTCAGAGAGCATTAGATAGGATGGCATAGGGTGGGAGAGAGTGGGAGAGTGGGAGAGAGGTGTGAGAGAGTGGGAGAGAGAGGGTTGGAGTGGGTGGGAGAGGGTGGAAGAGGGTGGTGGAGAGGATGGGAGAAGTGGGAGGGTGGGAGAGGTGGGAGAGGTGGAGGGTGTGGGAGAGTTGGAGAGAGTGAGAGGCATGGAAGAGGTGGGAGAGAGGGAGAGAGGGTGGGAGAGGGTGGAAGAGGGTGGGATAGAGGTGGGAGAGTCGGAGAGAGTCGAGAGAGAGTCGAGAGGAGCATGGGAGAGGTGTGAGAGAGTTGGAGAGATTAGGAAGTGGAGAGAATCAAAACTGTGGGAGAGGTAGGAGAGAGTTGGAGGCGGGAGAGTGGGAGAGGGGTGGGAGAGGGTGTGAGAGAGGCTAGGAGGGTGTGTGAGTGGGAGAGAGGGTGGGAGAGAGGGTGGGAGAGGGTGGAAGAGGGTGGGATAGAGGGTGGGAGAGTCGGAGAGAGGAGTCGGAGAGAGTCAGAGAGCATGGGAGAGGGTGGGAGAGAGTTGGAGAGATTAGGAGAGTGGGAGAGAATCAAAGAGCATGGGAGAGGGTAGGAGAGAGTTGGAGAGACTGGGAGAGTGGGAGAGAGGGTGGGAGAGGGTGTGAGAGAGGCTAGGAGAGGGTGTGTGAGAGTGGGAGAGGGTGGGAGAGAGGGTGGGAGAGCGTGGGAGAGTTGGAGAGAGTAAGAGAGCA
>VDFB02271358.1:713370614-713558605 GCA_007258455.2 Sequoia sempervirens | reverse complement strand
TATGATGTTTATCGTTCTATATTTTTACATTTACATACTAACGATGTTTTGTAGGATTGTGGCATAGAAGCCCCACCAAAATCTTCAAGAAAGTTCTTATCAAAAAATTTATGTGAAATAGAGGATGGCCAAATATTCTATAGGACAACATGCTTGGATGGTTCATTCGAGTGTTGCGGTAGCTTGCAACGAATGCTAGTATGTCAACATATGGAAAGCACATATGAGGCAGGACAAAAACTAGTAGAGTTTGGGAAGTATAAAACAATGGCATATGCTTTAAAAGATGGGTCTGAAGCAAAAAGGTGTGAGTTGGTTATTCAAAAAATTCCAGTGTATCAGTTCATGTCCATGTTTCGTGAGAATCTAGTGTATGAGTATGCAAGGCATATCCATAGAGCCCGATGGTTGGAAACACAATTCAAGCTATGCAAGTACACCTTTCCACTTGGTAACATAGTATCAGTGGTTGAATTTGTAGAGAACTACACTCTACAACCACAGCGTGAGGTGTAGTCACAATATTACAACTCCACACAAGTTTTGATATTTGTGCACATAGCACTCATACATGCAGCTAAAAGTACAAAGGATGAAAGGAAGGTATTGAGGGAGTATCACCTTCATATTAGTGATGATTGCACGCATTCTCTAGAGTTTGTGCAAGGTTGCTTCCAGATGTTCTACAATCATTTGGCTCAAAGGGGCATATCATATGATTGACATATAATATGGTCAGATAATTGTGCAACACAGTTCAAGAACATGCACATGTTCTACTGGTTGTGCAGGATGCATCTCACTACATGTGTTCAACATATGTGGAACTTTGGTGAGGCCGGACATGGAAAGGAAGAGCATGACGGCTCAGGAGCATGCATGAAAAGAGCATTAGCATGAGAAGAGATAAAGTATAAAGATAGTGCACAGTTAATAGATGAAAGGTCAATAGTCGAGTGGTGTAATGGTTCAATGGGTCCAAGTAATGAAGGTACATCTTCAGTTCATAGATTTTTTTGGTTGATGGATGATACTAACATTGCACCGTATGAGGATTGTTGTACACTAACAGGATCGAGTGAGTTGCACTCTTTCCTTAGCTCAAATACAGGTTCATGGAGTATCGATACACGTAAGATGGCATGCTTTTGTTCTTCATGTACAATGCAAGCTTGGAATGATTGTGAGTTAGGGGAGTGGGTTGAAAAATGGTTGACAAGTTATCTTAGCCCACTTCACACGTATCACCCTCTAATGGCATTGGAACTAACATAGATGGAATCATCAATCAACTTTGACCATGTATCGGTTCTAGTTCAACCAGGTAATATATCTACTTTCTTAGTATTTGAAATTCCATATTGTTATCTTACTTTGTATTGTATTCATAATGTTGACTAATTTCAAGGAATATGTTGCACATATAAATGCAGGGCATGTTTATGTAGTTATTGCAGATGAAGACAATGAAGAGGGTACAGACTATTACTTGTCTCGTTGTGTTGAGGCAAAAAAGAAATTGGAAGCCCCAATTATAGATGGAGAAAACATCGAATACCCTACAGGCTCAGTTGTTGTTACTAGAATGTGGCTGAGAAGGTACCCACATAAGAGTGTTAAACATTGGTTGTTTGAGGAATTTGAAATGCATCGTAAGATTCTTCATTACTCAAACCTTGTCATGGCATCCAATGTTCGTTTGAGAAAATATGGGGGTAGACCTTTGAACAAGACCTTGTGGAAGGTCTGTGAGTCTGACCATGAGGCAATACTTGACATAATAAAGAGTAGAGAAAACCAAGATGATTCATTGGATTAATTTGTAAGTTTATGCACAACAGTTCTTATTAATTTATACTTGTATCCACGTCGGTTTGGTTGATGCCAATGCTATCATCTTATTTTACTTTGTGTATCTATATGTAACTATGGAAAAATTGATTGGTGTCCCCTTGCATAAAATGCAGATTTATGAGCCATCCAAGAGAATCTCAAGTAGAAAAGCAATGCAATATCCTTATTATGATCAATCTAAAAAGTGTGAACATTTTTCTGTGTGGGAGGAAAACAAGAAAACAATGTTACATAATTATTTACATTGTGAAAGAGCCAAAACCTTTTTCTTGCAAATCGTAGAAGAATTTCAGTGATTTTTTGGGTGTCCTTTCCGTGGAATGAAACTATCCTGAGCCATGAATGATTGACCGAGAACTATGAGAGAGAAATAAGATAAATCACATGCAACTTGTTGCAATTTCATTCCTTGGGAAAAATGGTAAATTTTTCTTTTCAGGGAGAATCTCCTTTAGAGTTTGAACGCATTGATAATTTTCAAGATAGACTTAGCCAAATATGTCATCTAGGTTTGAAGCTTTTAGGTAAAATGTTTGCTTCTTAAATTTTTGTTCAAAATTCAAGATGCAGGCTCTCCTCCCTTAGGGAAGAGAAGGCCTATCAAACCTAACACTCTTATGCAACACTTCTTAAGTTCTTGTTGATGCAGTATTAGATTTGAAGTTTCAAAATAGGCATGGTTATATAAAAAACTCATCTCATGACTATCATTGCATCAAATTAAGAATTTTCAATCCTTTATGGTCTAGACAAGAGAAGTATGGAGTAGTGTTCCAATGCTAAATTCTTATTGTGAATCTATTTTCTATGAGTGGTTCAAAAATGAGGAATCTGTCTTCTGCACCAAATGAGAAATATTCAATATATGTGCTAGGAAGGAATAATTCCATAAGATCAAGCATGCAAGAACTGAGAATTGCAAAATTGGCTTACATTTGACCTCCAAACACAGAAATTTTCACACTTTTCGATGTTCACACATAAGTCAAAAAATATATGTGCGTAAGTTGTAAAGTATACACTTGAATACATGTAACTCATATCTATTGAACCATGAATTTATAATTTGCAAATATGGGCACCATCAATAAAAAGATTTGTATTAAGCAAATAGACATGTATGCATACATCAATATATGTCAATATAAGTATAAAATATAGTTACAAAATAGCCATATAGGCTTACGAGAATGCCATATAGGTATTCAATGTCAAATATATCCAATACAAAATATGTACAAAATTGCCATGTAGGCATACAAAAACTTAGGGCTCTGTGCATTCAAAATTCATTTCTCTCCATGCTCTAGTTCAAATACAATTTTCTTTCCCTTTGCTAGGTGATCCGATGGCGATAAGTATGTCACCTGTTTCTGCTGTGCTCGAGGAGTGCTCCTACTACTCCTCCTAGTGTTTAGCTTCTGGTGAAGTTTCAACTATTACAATAAGAAGTAAAGACATTAATATATAGAAATTACATTATAAAAATTAATATATTTAACAAAATAATCACTTATGGCCATCTCACGATCACTCTGATCAATGGAAATATTTGCACGCTAATGCTCAGGCATGCTCAAGCCCTGTATAAACCATCCAAATAGGAATTAAACTGCGAATCAATAATGATTTGATTTCTCACTAGAACTAGTTTATCTATAACAATGAATGTAAATTGAAATTTAGTAATTTGCCTCATACCTCCCCTATCAAAGCCATCGAGGATTGTATATTAGACGAAACACCAATATCCATTTCCCTAGTAATGTTTGGCAGCATTTCTGTCACCAACAACTGAAAATAAAACAACAAATTATTCAATCACAAAAAAGTTACAATAGCAATCCATGTGATGACTTATAATGTATGAGATCTAATGAACAAAATTTTGAGTACAAGTATTAAATAGATATATTTCTGATTATTAGTTATTGAATTTGAAGTTATGCTTTGATTTTAAATGATTTGTGTAATGCAACGTAAGCTTAACAATATGAATATAAACTACACAAATCTATTAAACTTAGAATTCATTACTTAAGTTCTCTTTAAATTCTATATTACCTCCATGAATGTTTGATCAAATCTATTGGCACTCGGAGGTGTTTCCTTGAAACCTCCAACAGTACCCTATTTAACATCCAAAATCACATATTAAAATACCATTCTTAAAACAATGCTATTAACACATGTAATAAATTTATAATTGTTTACTAACTTTACATACCCCACTGATAGGTGTACTACAAAAATAAGTAGGTGGATGACTGGTGTATCTAGTCTCTACACTGTGACCCTGCAATTTTATTAAAATAATAAAACTAAATTAGTTAATCTTGCATTTCACAATCAAAATTTAATAAATTAAATTCAATGAACATGTTGAATTCTACCTGAGTGTCAATGTCATATGCATCATTCAAAATGTCAGTCGTCCTCTCCATCCCCGTAGATGCATACATATCAGGTTGTGTAGCAGCATATGGATCCTGCGTAGCACCCTCTTGAGTGTTGGTAGGGTCATACAAACAAGTCACCCCACAAGATTGACACACATGGGTTCAAAGGCCACCACCTGAAGACTCCCCTAGATGGCACTGTACAATAGGGCTAGTGTGATGGATGGCACTCTGGGTCAAAGTTGTGATCGCCTACAATGTCTCTATGTCGGCACTCTCCTTTGCAATGGTAGGCATCACAATCTACTCATGAGGTGGCCTACCAAGAGGTCGTCTCCCTTGCCACATAGGATCTGGCTGTGCACTGGGCCTATCCTGAGATGACCCCCCACCTCTCCCCTTGAACTCCCTCATATCAAAATAATTTAGGATTTGGTTCAATACAAACTCACTGTATAGTTTCCTAAGAAAATATTGGGGGACTTCACAATTATTGCACGATGGGTAATCAAAGACCATATACCATCTTTCATAAAAATGGTTCTTAATATCTTGGTGGTGGCACCAATGAATAGGAAACCTCTTTGCATTGAGGGTAAGATTTTGATTTGTTTTAGGGTCAGTGAATAGAGAGCACAAATCACCTTTAGTAATTTTTAAATCTTTTACTTGTTTATATGATAATTTTTCTGCATAATATGCCCTAGATGTCTGCCTCCTATCTTGCCATCTAGATATTTGTTGGGTGATTGCATCTACATTTTTTAAAATGTTTTTCAATGAATTTTCTAGAAGAATTATTTTTGTGGTTGAAGCATTTGGATCACTCAACCTACTGATAAGATCCTCAAGTTGTTTTCTATTGTTCTCAATTTCACTCCTCAAATTTTCTTGAGTGCTAGGAAGGAATTGAGAGAATGGTGGGGGAGGTTGATTTTGTTGTTGAGGTTGATTTGTTTAGGATTCTGTTGAGGATTTACCTCCTCTTCTTGTTGAGGATTTGCAGGATTTCCTATAGATTAAAAAAAACAATCAAATCTAACCTAAAACAAACAAAATCAATTTCAAACTAACAAATTCAAAACAAATAGTAAACAATACTTACCTCCTACATCTCTTTGTTGTCATGGCACCATATTTGTAGAAAAAATCCAACTGTTCTTGATGAAATTTGTAAAAGTCCTTCCTCCTAGAACGCGAGCATGAAACTAAGGGTTTTTGGCCATGGGCAGAGCTAAAAAACAATGAAAAGCAAATGATACAAATTTCAATTTGTTTTTTTCTTTTAAAAGCACATAACACGCTTGTGTTATAACGCAAGCGCACTATGTGTTTCCCCATTTTTTTCCCATTTGGCCACAAAAGTGCGACCAACTTCATACACCCACCCATAATTCAAGTGAAAAGTGGCACTACTATATATAGAAAGGGGCCAACCAATGAACCCAATCAATGAGATGTCCACTTTTGGCTAGACGGTAACGGGAAGTTCTAAAGAAAAATGGAATACACCGAGTAAATCATATGGAGGATCTAACAGAACACCTTGAGAAATAAATTTTGGCATTGGGAGTAAATTCTATCATTTTTTTATTGTTGACATGTGTCTTTCGCCATCATCAGTGCCAACTAAATCACTAATGGGAAATTACAAAGATTAACACGCTATGGATCTGAGAAATTAATGGGCACTTCTTTTTGAATGTACCTTGTTTCACTTCAGCACACTCCATATGACAAAAAGCATGCTTTTTGATGCAATAAATTCTTATAAAAGAGGCAGTAGAGAGAATGCACTAAGTTCATCCTCGCGACTTTCTCGACACTCCCAAGAGATACGGATCCCATATCCACACATATCACCCCAGTGGTAGTAATTAATGGGCCAGCAATAGTGACGTAGTCTTAACTACATGCACGAGTTAGGATTAATTACATTCAAAAGAAGTTTTTTTAGAAGAAGCACAAGGCACATAGTAGTTATTACCAGAAAAGCTCTGCAACTTTCTTGTACAATCATGGTGGAACCATCTACCTCCAATAGGAAAGTTGAGGTTCCTAATAAGAGACTAGGGTATGCTGATGTCTTTAGGCATTTTTTCATTTGCCAATGCCCTAGCACTAGAAGAACGGCCCTTCAAGTGTTGCAAAAGAATTCAATATGATAGAAATATCAAAAGAGAAGTAGTGCAGGACATCACTAACAATGTTTTTGATCCCCAGTTATCCACCAACCCAAAAAATCTAAGGGAAGGTGCATTTCAGAGGATGCTGGAGCATCAGCCTACCGGCTCTGGGAAAGTGGTTTACCATAGTTTATACTACCAGTGGTGCATCCATGCCCAAAATTGGTTGATGCATGTGCAAGAAGTTTCAACAAAAATACAGAGGCCTTTGAGGGTCATGGAGTCAAGGTCACCATTTTTGCAAAACCTATTAGGGATATGTTGTGTATGCTGGCAAGCTGGGGTGCCAAGCCTTTTGATAAGGAGCAGATGGATGCCTTAGGAGAAGATATGTTCAAACAGACAAGTTTCTATGAGGATGAGACAAAAGAAAGACCATAGAGTGGGAAAATATATAGGCTTCTTTAACGAAAAAAGTTTAAGAAGGATACGTAGTCTGTATTCTCAATCTTGGCCTGGGTTCTTGGCCTCGATGGTGATGAAGAGATCAACCCATTCTAGTTTTCCCTAGGCCTCATGTTGAAAAGAGAAAGGGTCCAACAGTCTTATGATTTTTCTGAATTGATAGCTGGGAGTATGGAGCTACAATTAAGGAATTATAGTGTTGAATCCAAATTTAGGTAGTCCTTTTTTCTAGTTCATTTACTGTTACATCAAAATTTTGAATGGCTAGGGAGGAATGTACCTATTTTTAGGATAGATGAGAGGGGTTATATCTAGCCAGTTTCTATATAGACCCCTTTGTTTTCAAGAACAGGGGACTATTATCAATTTGTGGACAACTTCCTGAGGCTAGTACTCCAAGATTTATTGTCTAGTCATATCGGTCATTTCTCTCATGAAGTATTACAGTGGATAGAGCATTTCCCTATCCCAGTGGATTATTTCTTGGGTGAGGATTTTGCATTTCTTAGATTTCATGGTTTTGCAGAAGAGGTTTTTCGACTCCCCAGATATGTAACGGATTGAACCTTTGCATTAGAAGCATGCCAACAGGTATCTATTGTCGACATGATTTATGGTGTTGGAAAGAATAAGACTAAGCTTTTTGATCTTCCTTTCATGATTGCAAAAGGTCAAGTTGTGCTGACTAAATGAAAGGTTGAAAAGGAGGTTACGAATTTGCTAGTGGCTCTGGGGTTGGTCCTCATTTGTGATAAATGGAGTTATAACCTAGATGGGAATTTTAGCCTAAGCCAGCAGGTTCAAGAGTATTTCTCAAGAAGAAAAAGTCCCGGTTGGGAGAGCATAGAAATATATGTTCACTTGGCCCACATTTTGGAGGAGCGACCAAAATGGTTAGGTTTTTATGAACCTCAAGCACAGTACAAGAGGAATATCCAAATAGGCAAGTCACTCAATGCATAATTGAGGCACAAAGGATGGTTAGAAAGAAAGAAGGTAGACTTTTGGAGGTTCTGATAAGAAATGAGAAATCCAGATGCCTTGTTCAGAAGCTTTCTACTTGATGAGGAATTCTAGGACCTATATGACAGGGAGGTCGGATCTGATAATAGAAATCCTAAGACAAGCCATGAAATAGACAACAAGTAGATTCCACTCTTAACTCCTAGGCCTCAAGAACCCGACATCTGAAGAGATTCAATCCAAGGAGGTCCACAAGTTCTGTCTACCTCCCATTCCCACAGAAAAGGAAAGGGTCAAATAATGAAGTATCCTGAAACTAGAGAACTAAAACATGTTGATTTCGGTTGTTCAAAGCAAAGGAGGATCCAAGATTTGAGTGCTCCAAAATGTTTGTTCTGACATGAAGAAGAAGTGGAGTTTGCCCTGCAAAATGTTTCATCCACTGCGGCTCAAGTACGTTTTTCTCCCTCTCTTCTTCCTATTTTCCCATCTCTAGTAAATCCTTTTCCTCCACCTATCAAAGAAAACCCACCATCTCCAACTCCCCAACTTTTAGTGTCAAATACACTGCCTTCCATATTTAATGAACTAGCTGAAGCCATTTCCCGCATCCAAAGAGTTTCATCTGTTGTGACCACTTTTGCACCATCAGCCGCCTTGTCGGAACTACTCATTGGAATGGATGAAACCACTATTTTTCCTATCACTCCCAACCCATCTACTTCAGGGAAGGCACCTCTCCATCATCATGTTTTAGTGTTTACTCCTATTGTTTATTCTCCTACTCCATTTGGCGTTTCACCTTTTTCTATGATCATGGTGCCCTTTGCATCCCCCCATGCTCACACATCTTAAGTCTCCCCCACTGCCACCTTTTTTGGGTTTCCCTCTAGTGCCCCCATTGCAGCTCAGAGCATCAATATCCATCAAACTCTTAAGGACCATTTTGACACTACCAAACTGGCCCAAAAGGCTAGCATGCAAAAAATGTTGTCAAAAAGTGTCAAAAATCTCACTTCCAAAAGGATTGAAGCCTATTTCAATGAAGAGAAAAACTCTTTTCTCATCACTACTATGAAGCCACTTGTTTCAAATCCTAAATGACAAATGCAAATGGAAGACTAAGAAATTCATGTTGTGGGCTTGGACTTGACCAAGAATCGCCTGTGCGAGAAAATGGTCCTAGCTAAGGCTACTCAAAGAGTAGTATATGTTGATTATGAAATGTTGGACAAGCAATTGAGAAAGCATGAGATAAATTTGGAAAATATAAAAGGAATAGTAAGCAGATTACAGAATGAAGTTCGAGCTAAGAAAGCTAGGGTAACCCGCATAAGACAGATTCAAGGCTAGCGAGAAGAGGCTACTAGGTTGTTTACTGATGCTCAGAATGATAAGATTTAGCTTCAAATTAAAAATGAGAATTTAAAAAAGGAGTTAGGTGAGGCTCGATCCCAAAATTCCAATGATCTTCAAAGAATTAAAAATAGAGGTAGAAGAGTTAAGGTGATAGATCGGAAGACTAAGCTCTGAGTTCAAAAACACTTTGCAAGAAAAAGGACAAATGGAAGAGAACGTCAGGACAAGAGAGGCTTTATTTAACTAGGAATTAGCTATTGTGAGAGATCCAAGACCTCTCTCTATAATGAAAAGACTGATGGCCATGCATTGTTAATGGATAGCAACTAGTGTATGTGTTCTAGGGCCCACCGTGCAATTTCTAAGGGAAATTCGAGAATTGAATGCCAAGGTTAGCCTGATGGCTAACCACTTCATACAAAAAATGTTCACCCCGAGTGGCGAATTCCTTGAGTTTCATCTCTAAGTTAAGAATTGCCACTAATCAAGTTCTTGAACAAGATGGAATTCCCAATCAATGAGCCGCCTACATCAAATCCAATGAATTCATCAATTTTCATAGAGTTGTGGTAAAGTGCAAGGATTACCGAATAGTGCTAAACAGATGGGTCATAGAAATTAGGAAGGATTTCACCACTTTGGTTGGGTTCGGGTTTCCTCCTCTGCTTTCACCAATGGAGAAAATCAATGATATGATTTGACATAAGATCCAGTCACTTGTGGAGCTTCTAGGCTTGAGTGTTACACTCATGATTGATGATATCGAGCATGAGATATATCCTCTTTCTCGACTCAATTATCACCTAGGCACAACCTCTTCCAAGTGGGGGTTCATCTCTTATAAAGATATTTTTGATCTTGAGCAAGTGTACAGATAGATTTGAACCCTTGTTCTACTGACTGATCTGGATTGGGAGATCTAACATGTTGCCTTTATCAAACTCCAAGAACATCCAGAGGCCTACATTCGTATCTCCAAAGAGCGGAGACCCCTGTTAGTCACCAAAACTATGGAACATTTTTTTTGCTTCAGTCATTTATATTTTTGATTTGCACAAATGAATTCGGCTTCGAGTACACCTGCACTCAAATAGAATCATCAAAAATATACGCAATGCACCACGTGGTGACTACATGGCTTTCATCTTTTTCCTTCTTTTCGGGAGGTAGTAGAGACATGTGTTGACTCGTTGGATCTTTTCTTGGGAGCTATATTCATGAGCTCAAGAATTTCTACCTTATCAACATGTCATCTCTTCACTGCAGGCTATTGGTACTTCTGATGAAGCAACATATTTGAGTTTAGTGAAGCTGGATGATCTTCCTTTTTCTTCTTTTCTCAATTTTTGGATCAATTCTTTGAGTTAGTGCCTAGGAATGATGTGATCGATCCACTAGGCCTTTTTCCAATATTTTTTTGGGGATTTGATTGTTTGTGAGCCTCTATCTTTGACAAAATATCTAAAGGCCTTAATGTAGTAGCTAAGAATTGATGTACAAAGATCGTGGAAACCTAACTAAAGTTTTTGATCGGATTGTGTGCTATCAACTATCAACACTTGGTGGTATTTTCTTTTGGGCTGATGTTGTGTTTTCCTTTGTTCTCAGCTATATAAGGAGGGTGGTGGTACAGTTAAAGAAGATATTTTTTATTTTTCCAGGATATTTTCTTTGAAAAGAGAAATTTTTTCTTAAGTTTTCTTAGGATTTTTAGAATTTGTTTCAGAAGCAAGTTACAAAACTACTTTACTTTAGTATTTTATATCTATTAAGGTTTAAACTATTGTCATATTGGAATCCAACCTCTATTTCAAAGTTAATTTAATATTAAAGCATAAACTATTGAGAAGAAATTATTGATTGTGCATGTGTGGCCTTTTTCATATTTCTTTCTTTGTATGCTTGTTTTGAATGAAACATTGTGTCTTGCAAGCTATATCTAGATAGTTTAAATAGCGGATTTCCACGCTTTATCTAGATAGTTTAAATAGTGGATTTCCATGCTTTATGCTTGTGTGGTAAAGTAGTAGCTTAAGGGGGACTAGACTATGTCATTGGACTTTTTCTGTTTCTCTGAAAGTTATTGTTTTGTTATGCTATGTTTTATTAGGAGGATGAGTTCATGTAATTTTTGAAATATTACTCTGTTACCCCCTGAGGAATCTTTATGTTTGGCTAGACCTCAATGAGCACTGCCTAGGGAAATATTTGAAATTGTGCACTGTGCTTGAAGTTAGCCTTTTTTGTTCGTTCTCTTTCCAACAATTAGGGGTTGTGGCATTCTATGTAAATTTATATCAACCATAGGAATGATTTGGGTTTGAAATGTTGTAAAAGCTTTAGCGCATCACCTTTTACATTTCTCTTTCCCCTTATCTCAAAACCCCCAAAGAAGAGTCAGCTTTCTATAAAAACTCTGGATGTATTTAGTGAGATGAAATTTTTCCCCCACTCACTAAATTTCTCATAAGACTATTAGAGAGGCGTAGGCTTTGATGATCAATAGAAACTATATCACTATTATTAATGTTGTCATTTTCTTACACCATGATATCCTACCTAGGAGAAGATTTTTTAGAACTACAAACTAGATGTTCATGACAATGTTCAAAGGTTGGTTCTTCTAAAATGACTTCATCACAATTAAGGGAGTTATTAATTGTTGTATTGTCTTGTTTATCAATGATGGAATTTTCTTGTTCAATAATGTTTTCCCTAGTTGAAGAGAGAAAAATAGAACTCTCATAACTCTCATTTGTTTGATCGTCTAACACCAAAATATCTTCTTCACAACTAGGAGAAGAAGAAATGTGATCGTCATGATTTTCCATAATTTCATCCTTTTTCTTCTAAGGGATCATTCTCTTGTTCCATAATATCTATCCTAGTAGGAGAGCTTTTAGGAGAGGAGAAAAAAAGAGGTTCATCACACTCCATGGTTAGATTTTGTAAGCTAACCTCATTACCAATAGGGTAGGCATTAAGAGAGGAACAACTATCATTGTCATGCTTATGAATGATTGGATCCTTTTGTTCAAATAGGTCCTTCCAAATGTTAGGTACATTAGGAAGGAGAGAAATAATACTATAACTCTCAATCATTGGATCTTTTAACACCAACATGTCCTCCTCAGAAATGTGATTTTCATGATCGTTCACGATTATATCCTTTTTCACTAAAGAATTCTCACAATTAGGGGAGGTGTTGAGGGATAAATTTATAATAAGTAAATTAGTGTCAATTATCTCATCTTCTTATGTTATAATATCTTCCCAAGGGGGAGGAGGAGAAGGAAAAACAAGACTTTCATAATTCTCAATGATTGCATCTTCTTTCACCAAGATACCTTTGTCACTAGCGGGAGAGGTATTAGGAGAAAAGGAATTATGATTATCATGATTATCAATACTTGCATCTTCTTCTATCACATCATTCCCAAAAATAGGAGAGATAAGAGGGGGTGTGGAATTAAGGAAGGTGTCTACATTTTCACTCTCTTGCACTAAGAAACACTCATAACTAGGAAATGTATTGAATAAATGAATAACTTGCTTATTGACTAACTTTTTCTTTGCAAACTTGGAAAATATAGATACTAACATTTGTGAAAATTAATCTATACAAATTAAAAATGGAAAGAGACTTAAAATGCAACACAATGACCTAGAGTGAAGTGTGTAAATGCAAATTTCAAATTTTAAACAAGGTAATTTGCTAATTACACTGTGCAAAAATTTGAAAATGAAATGTTGTAAATGCCATTTTGAAATTAATAAATGCACAAAATTAACCAAATTAAGCCAAATATAATGAAATGAATGAAGGATAAACTCAACAAATTGAAACAGATATCTAATGATAGCAAATAGAAGCACAAAAATCAAGGTTTTTGATGCTATAAAATGTATTTCTAGGTATGATCTAGGACTAAATCACCCAGAGGGGCATATGAGTACTAATTAGGGTTTTTGAAGGGTTCAAATGCTCAAAAAAACACAACAAAAAATTCCCATAAATCTAGAAAAACCACCTGTACATGGACTAAATCGCCTAGAGGGGCGAATGAGTCCTGAATAGGGTTTTTACAACAAATTTAGAAAATTTTAAGTTGATTATAAGGTTTCTAACTTGTATGTTGTCTAGATTGTTTGCAAATATAGTATTTCAGTAAAATCAAATGACTTAAGATACACAAATGCAGCCTATATGCACTTTTCACTAATGCAAGATTTAGAAGCCCTAAATGTAAAGTAACTAATGCAATGCCTAGTGCAAAGTTAATGTAAGATTGATCTAGAATTATGATGCACACCAAATAAGAAAATAAGGTGTCCAAAGGCTAGGTTCACCAAAATGAACTAAAGGAATTAGTGGTGCTCCACCTTTCAAGAGATGGAACACGCTAGGTAAGGGACTATCCCTATTTTTCTTTGAGTTCATTCAAGGAAACCCTAGAGATCTCAATCTAGGGATGGAATGAGGGAAATAGATCTGCTAAAGGGTGTTGTTGGGGTGTGATTAAAGACAAAAGGGTTGTCACCACTGAGTAAATCCTTAGAAAGAAAGAGATGAAAGTAATGTGCCAATCTAGCTATGAAACCTATAAAATTAAGAAATTGAAATTAAAAAGTTACCTAGAAGAAAGATGTGGTCAAAATAAGCTCTAAAACCTTAAAATTCTACTATTTCAAGCTCACTAGGACTCATATGGTAGACTGGGCAATTTAGTCCTAGACTAGGGTTTTTGGGCAAGAACTGGAATATCTTAGTGACTGATTTGGATCTTTTGAAAACTAGCAAAATTTTTGTATGGGGACTCATATGCCCAAGGTTGCGATTTAGTCCCAATATCAAGGTTTGGCTAGAAATTTGGTATCCTCTAATGATCTCTTGTAGCTTCTTTCCTATCAAATCTCTAAATATGAAACTTTGAATTATGCTTTGTAGGTGACTTTTTGTGATCTTGCAAGTAAGGTGACCACTTTGACAACCTGGTAACTCTAAAAAAATTCTCCAAAATTGCTCTTTAAAGGATATTCAAGTCTCAAAACACCTAGATCTACAATCACACATGTAGAAAGAGAGAGAAAAAAGTTGATTTGTTAGGGAATGGGGGTTTCCTTGGTCAAACCCCATTTTGGTAATCAAACCTTGATGAGAGATGAAGCATGAATGAAATGAAACATGAAACATAATATGAAGCAATAGAAACTTGTTTGAATCTTTGTAGATCTGTAAACAAGCATGAAGTAGCCTTAATGGATGTATATCTTGATCATGATTCTTGATCAAATATAATTCCTTTGAATACTTGAATTGATCTTGAACACTAGATCACAACACTAGCTCAAAACCACTTGCATGATGCATCAAGCCTTTGACATTATAATGGATCTTGAATTGATGCAATAATATTCTACAAATCTACCCTTGAATGCCTTAAAAATTCTCTTGAATACTCTATAATTCTCTTTTGAAGTCTTAGTATGCTTGACTCTTGATTGCTAGGTGAAATAATGATTTGAAACCCTTTTTATATAGGCACTCCATCCAATTCACTATTTATTAGATCCTAAATGCCAAAATTCATAAAATTTGAATTGAAAATCATGATTTCCCACTCAAAACGCTAAAAATTCCCCAAATGAGACTCATACACCCAAGGTGGCATATGGGTCCCCCCTAGGGGGACTCATATTCCCAAGTTGGCATATGAGTCCCACCCTATATTTTCAGGGTGAGAGAATGTCTGGGGGTTAGAAAATTGAATGTATTTGATGACTATAGTGGGATTTCAATTGAAATAAGCATCAGGATGAATAATAAAGGGTCTTAAGGTCCTATTATTAATGATTGAAAGGTCATTAATGCAAGAGTTCCCAAAACTGTGTGAAGATGTAAATAAATACATTTTACTTGATACTAAATTAAGGTAAAATTTGGTCTATTTAGTTAAAAAGGGACCTAAACTTAATATGAATGTGTAAAACACATTGCAACACTAAATCAAGGCCACATTAGGCTCAGTTTAATATCAATCATTCCCAAATGAATTGTGGAAAATGGATACTTTTTTCTACACTACAACTTCTAAAATACTGGGGAAAATAAATTTTATGAAAACACCAATATGGGGAGCATGAATATTCCTTATGATGAAACTTCTAACAATGCTACAACCATTCATATCATGAATCATCATCCATGCATCTTTCCATCCTCTAATTAGGACCAACCAAAAGAAAAAGAGTTATATCAAAGAAAAGAGAAAATCATTGAAGCAAAATAATTAGTGAAGAAAAATGGACAAGAAAAATTGAAATGAATACCAAAGTACAAGAAAGAGAATCATCCCTATCAAACTGCATTAGTCAAAATAACCATGGAGAAAAATTAATAAGGGAACTCTATCCATATAAAATGTCTAGTGATGCAAAGCAAAGCTTCAAAAGGGACATACAAGGTATATCAAGTAGTTGGTCCTAATTGAATTTCCATATACACTGATAATTTCTCATCCTTCCAAGTTAGGAGAATCAAATATTCAAAACTATCTACCAATTCATCTATATTTCATATCCCTCAATGAACTCCACCATCCACTTCGACATCCATGATATCCAAATCTCACATTAACCGTGTTGGCAGAAACTCTCTATCATAAGGACTTTAAGGGAACTCTGTTGTGATGTGTGCATTTAGGTAAGGTTAACTTTGGTATCGACAAAGAAGATAAGAGTAATTAGAGTTTACATTCAAGTAATCGTATCTTAGAAAAACAACTCCTTCAAGAAAGATATTGTTGGCACATCTTGACAACAACATTTATATAAGCATCAACAACAACTACATTAGCACCACCAAGTGGTTCAACATGAAAATAAATCTTCAATAAATAAAAAAATAGAAAATCAAGAAAATAGTTAAGATAAAAATCATCCTCTAACTACTATGATGGCACTTTACATGAGTACAATGATGAAAACCTAGAAAACATGTATCATGAGTAGAGTTGAGCATCTACATGTGCCATTTTAGGTAGAAGCATCTCATCCCATCTATAATAAATCCAATAGCTCATCCATTCACTTGATAATAAATTCATTATCCATTATCCAATTAATTTTTCATCCATCTTCCAAATCCACATTATCTTGATTTTGATAAAGTTTTGGCATACATTTCAACTTGCTTGTGGTAATTATCTTGACATGGGTCCTTATCATTGATCTTATCCTATCAAGTATTATCTAATTCATGAAGCATTATTTAAAATAGAATCCTTTATATCTGAACATGTTAGCCTATCACAAGATAATTCTTGACATATTTTGCATATCTACCCATCCAACCATCCATCTATCCATGCATCCCACCCATGGAATTCCATACATTGCTAGACACTGGGGGAAAATAATTAAATATTTATTTGTTAATAAATCTTTATCTATGCTCTCCAACTTGTATGGTGATCTAAACATTTTCAAATGCAAAGTCAAATTGGCCAAAACATTCATAATAAAATATCAAAAATCATTAGCCCATGCCACATTTTGATTGGAAGATTTTCCTTATCAAGATTTATCTTTTATCAAACATCAATCCAAACAATCAATATCAATTGCATATGAATTTCACTTCAACATCATATCAAATCATTCAAACAAATTTTGTTCCAATCCTAGCTTCAAATCTTCATCTATCTTATCCAATCAATCCATCATCATCTCAGGATATATCCTTCAAAATCCTAGTGTTGTTTAACACTATCCTTGCATTGTTGGGCATCCTCAACAATGTTAGCACTATCAATAATCCATCAATCAAATCAATCAATCCTAGCTTGGTTTTCAACAAAACCCCAAATATATCACTTCTATTGAATTACATATCCATATTAAATCATTAACATTGTGTGAAAAGATCCAAAAAATAGTGAAACATCTCAAAATTTCAAAAGCATCCAAATCACGCCAAAACCCATTTAATAACCTCATAACATTTGGAAACACAAAACATTCAGATAACATCAAAATCCAAAAACCACCCTCAAAACATCAAAAACATGAAATATTTAAAAAATAAAATCACCCATCCCATCTCACTTTCACTTGTGATAAACTCCCATCCATAATAAATTGATCAGCATCCTCATCTTTGGTAACACAAATGAAAACAAGCACAACAAGTAGTGAAATTAAACTTAAATGCAAAATCAAAATCGAAACATAAATGACAAACTTAAAAAATTCAAACTCTTGATCATTATGAAACATGCCAATCAATCCCTCATATTAATGGCCTATCAAACAACCTATCAACCCATCATCATCCAATTAATTTTCTAGGATATGTTGTTCCTGCAATGGGCATCATTTTGGATATCATCAATGTATACTAATCTTTAAAACACATCTCTTTGGAAATAGATATGAATAACATTGATTGTTTGTTCATTTTGATATTTTCTTTTGTATTTATCTTATTTAGTCTATTCAAACTCAATGATTTCTATCAAAACAATTAAGAGAGAAAGGAATGGAGCATTGATCATTTCTTTTGTTTGTTGTGCTTGTTGGATGTTCTTGTAGTACAACCTCGACGAATACTTATCTTGCATGTGCCATGATAGTCTCAAGTAAAATAAATGGCTAGGGAATAATAGGTTCTTCATATATTTTGTGTGTTAGTCTCCATATTTTGATGGCTTCATCTTATCACATGATCAAACAAGGTTTTTGCATGTCATGTATGAACAAGGATACTCCTACCTACTTTCAGAGTCAAAGTCCATCGCATTAGATATAGCATCATCATGTTTCTTCATACCTTTGTGCATAGTGTTTATTTGCTACATCAAATAAGGATCATTATGATGAAACAACATTATCCAAGAGAAAAAGAAAAATCAATATCCCATCTCATCCCATATCCAATAAAATCTTGGACTAATCATAGGTTTATTGGTATCTTGATCAACATCACCATTCTACTACTATCTCATTCTTTCATCTTATTCTTCTATCTTTATTAAAATTTCTATCCAAGTATCAAATTTCTTGTGATATACATCAAAATACACATGAGGCCACCCATAGTTGATGAGTGTATGCATCATGAAATCTATCTACATCAAATATTTGAGCTTCCTAGTACTTATTTTTGATCCTCTGATCAACATAACTCCTCTCATAATCTTATCATGATCTCGATCAAAAAATCAATTTTTCCACTAGATCTCTTAAGGGGGCAGCATATGAGCATTCCTTCATCCATTGGGGCATAGTGGAGCATCAAGAAAAAATAGGATTTTTTTTAAATACTAATCTAAATAGTATCAGTTCTTTGAAACAATCCATCAAGTACATTTCCTCAAAGAGGGAAAAAATGTCAACACCTAAAAATGTGCTAACCATATCACACATCCTAATATCACTTAGTAACACCATTTTCTCATTATTATCACCTAATTCCTCTGTTTAATTAAATAATATCCAATAATTTAGTTAAATTCATGGTATTCTCCTATTAATTGAATAATTAGGGTTATTTGGTTAATTCATCATTTTCATGCTAATGTTCCCTTCATTTGATTAAATAATAAAAAAAAATTAAATTAAATTTCATAATTCACCTTTGATTAAACAATTCTCAACTATTTAATTAAAGATCCTAATTCATCCACTTGCACAATTAAATGATATCCTAAATTGTTTAATTTACTAATTTCCTCTAACTTCTCCAACTTACAGAAGAAATATTTGCTTTTCAAATTCAAATATTTCCCTCCAAATGGAAATATCTTTGCACATGGCTTCCTAAAATCAAGGGAATTGGTTGGCACTCTCATGGATTATGAGCCCAATATTAAGATCATTGATCCATGCCTCATGGATTATCAACCACTTGATCAATTCTTGATCCATGCCTTCATCTCTCATTTGATTTCATCCTTTGGTCACCATTTTAAATCCTCACCATTGATTAATATCTTTCAAATCTATAAGTACCAGGCCTATTTCATATCAAATCATCCACAATCTTCATAGCAAACTTATTATCTTAAATTTATCACTCATTTATATCAATTTTGATAGAATTTATTAGATCAATATTCATCTACAAAGCTTTTGCAACATCATGGATAATTCATAAACTTAGCCATACACATCATATCCACTCATTATACATCAATCCACAATGGGATTGAGAATTTTACATAGTAGACTAGATTCAATTTTCTTTAATTCTGGTTTTATTTCTTTTATTTGAATGTCTATTGTGTTAAATTGAATTTTATTGAGAGTTGTGTAGTTAATTGATAATTTGCATAGCTTTGATAGTTCAATTTAGCTTTATTTGATCAATTAATTTTATACATTCACACTATCCTTATATTTTTATACATCTATCTCCTATCTCCTATCTCTCTATCTCTATATATCTCCCTCTATTTATATATCCTCATCTCCCCATATCCCTTTTTATATATTGATCTATCTCCCCCTCTCTCACCTCTTCTTCTCTCTCACTCTCTACTTATCTCTCTCCCTTTATCTACGTCTCTCTCCATATCTCCCCCTCTCTCCCCTCTTCTTCTCTCTCACTCTCTACTTATCTCTCTCCCTTTATCTACCTCTCTTGCCATATCTCCCCCTTTCTCCCTCCCTCATTCCCTCTATATCTCACCCCTCTCTATCTCTCTATCCCTCATTCTCTCTATTCCCTCTCTATCTCTCCCATCTCTCTTTCACTCCCCATATATCTCTCTCTTTCTCTCTATATCTCTCTCCCTCTATCTCTCACTCTGAACATCTTTATTTATCGATCACTTTATTTCACCATCTATATCTTTATCTATCTCTCCACCTCCCTCTTCCCTTATATATCTCTATCTCTTCATCTTCATCTCTCCCTTTCTATGTACCTCTCTCTATTCCTACCTCCCTATCTATTTGCCTTGATCTCTCCCTCTTCCTCTCTATATTTTTTTACCTATTTCCCTCCCTCTGTCCCTTTATCTTCATCTCTAGAATCATATCTTTGTCTATCCCACTGTATATTCATCTTTACATATTTCTTCATCTCTCTCTTTGTCTCTAGATATGCCTCCTCTCTCCAACTCTTTTATTCCTCTCCCTTTTTCTATACCTCTTTATATATATTTTTCCCCCTATCTTTATCTCTTTCTCTCTATCTCCTTATCTCTTGATCTCTACCCCTATATATCTCCCTCTCTCTACCTGTCTCTTATATATATATCCCTATCTCTACTTGTCTCTCTATATCACTTCATATCTCTATATTTTTCTTTTTATCCATCTCTCATTCTCTCCCTATATGTTGAGAAAATATGTCTCAACCTTGCAATTAAATAAGATACTATTGATACATTAGCACAGGGGGGTGTGAGGGGTACCCCTACAAGTGGTTTGAGGGGATCATACCTTTGAGAAGGGGTCTAGGGGTTGCATACCCCTATAGGGGCTCAAGGGCAGTGCCCCTGAAAGGAAATTTTTATGTATATTTTATTCATTAGTTCTTAGATTTGATGGACAATATTTTGTTGGCTTGACTTTCCCTACAAAGAAGATTGTTGACCAGCTGGGTTTGACATATGAACCACTCTCAAAAGTATTTTTTAAGTTAGATGGAAGATCCATCAATATAGTGGCAGTGATCAATAATTTAAGTCTTACATTGCATGCTTGTCCTAATTTTTCAATTCTACAAGACGTATATGCAATAGATCTTCCAACTCATTTTGCTTTATGTCTTTCTAGAGATTTCATAGCTAAATTGGGAGACCTTTCATCTGATTTGTCACATATTTTCTTCAGGACAAGGTATGGCACTAAAGTTTCCATTACATCTAAGTTATTGGCTAAACAGAATATAGAACATTTTGTGCCTAGTGCTACTAATGAAAATCTTGCTTATCATGAGCAAGGTAAAGAAGATCAACAAGCTGATCAAGAGCCTAACACTTTGGTTGAAGATATTCCTAATCTATTTTTAGATTAGTAGGTAGCTAAGAACCATGAGGATGACTCATACAATCATATGGAACAAACAGAATTGGGCATTTACATGATTCAGGAGCATGGAAATGTTGTCCCGAACTTGGTTAAGGATGAAAAGGAGCATAAGAGATCATTCCAATGAGCTATGTAATTTTTACTTTGATGGTTCAAGGAGCAAGGTAGGTGTTGGTGGTGGTGCTATGCTAGTTTCTCCAAGTGGTGAGAGGTATTATTCAACATTTCAATTTTCTTTCGGATATTCTAATTACATTGTTGAGTATGAGGCACTTGTTCATAGTTTAGAGTGGGCTAGAAATAAAAATGTAAAGTGCCTTCAAGTGTTTGGGGATAGTGAGTTAGTGTTCAATCAATTGAGGAATATTGATGCTACTAAAAATCACTTGTTGAAGCAGTATAAGCATATGGTTTAGGACATGATTGAAGAGTTTTACACATTTAATTTATTTTCCATACCAAGGAATCAGAATAAACAAGCTAATAAACTAGCTGTCATGGGAGCTAAGTTTGGTATTCAACTGAGGTGAAGAATGTTGATGCTTAGCACTATGTCAAAGTTGTTGTTAGGCTTGCTATTCCAAATAATAAAATTTATTGGCGGGTATTCGATAGTGATGAGTAGATTATTAGATTCTTGATTGAAGAAGCTGAATTTTCAGCTTCTAATCAATAAAAGTGAGAAAAGAAAAGGAAAGTTTGTTTATCAAACAAGATCATTATGAGCCTATTGATATCTTCAAGGATAAGCTCCTGAAACTTGGCAAGGTATGTACTATAGAGGAGAGACATGCTTTCATTTTACTTTTTCAAGAGTTTGTTGATGTTTTTTCCTAGGAGTATCATGACTTGAAGGGATTCAATCCAAAGTTGGAACACACCATAGAGCTAGAAGAAAATTCAAATTCGGCAAGAAAAAGGTAGAGGCCTTTGAATCCTAAACTTGAGCACCTCATGAGAGATGAACTGAGTAAGTTGATTGAAAGTAAGATTATTTTTCCAATTAAGCATACCTCATGGGTGTCCAATTTTGGTCTTGTAAGGAAGAAGAACGGAGAAATCATACTTTTTGTTGATTTTAGAGATCTTAACAGAGCCTCTCTTAACGATTGCTATCAACTGCTCTCCATGGAACAAATTCTGCAAATTGTAGCTAGATCTAATAGGTTTTCTTTGTTATATGGCTTCTCAGGGTACAACAAGATATTGGTAAAAGAGGAAGATTAGTATAAGACAACCTTCAAGATAGAATGGGGAACCATGGCTTAGAAGGAGATGCCTTTTGGATTATCCAATGCAGGGGATTCCTTCCAAAGAGCCATGGAAATGGATTTTCATGGTTTGATGAAAAAATTTGTAATGGTTTACTTAGATGATATTATTTTTTCTCTAAAAATACAAGTGTGACCATTTAGTTCATTTGAAATAGATCTTCAAGAGGTGCAGAGAATATGGAGTTTCACTGAATCCCAAGAAATCTATCTTCATTGTCCATGAAGGTAAATTGCTTGGACATGTAGTATCTAAAGATGGAATTTCAATAGATCCGGAAAGGATAAGTGCTATTCTTGCTTTAACTTTACCTACTCACAAGAAAGGCTTGCAAAGATTTCTTGGTAGAATAAAATTTGTAAGGAGGTTCATTCCAATATTGCTTATCTTTTGCAACCTCTAACCTCTATGTTGAGAAAGAATGTCACTTTTAGCTATACCAAAGAAGGAAAGACAAGTTTTGATGAAATCAAGAATGCCATAGTTGCTGCTCCAATGCTCATTAATCCTAATTTTGACAAATATTTTATTGTTTATGCTTGTGGGAGTGTGGATACTATTTCATCTATGTTGTGTCAACAAAATGAACAAGGTTTTGAGTAGCCCATTGCATTTTTCAGCCAAGTGCTATAGGATTATGAAATAAGATATTATTTTGTTGAGAAGCATGTACTTGTGGTGGTTAAAATTATTAAGAAATTCATGCAAATGATTTCTAACAATAAGATTTAGTTTTTGGTTACTCATCATACAGTGAAATATTTCCTATTGAGCAGAGACATTAATGACAAAAGAGCTAGTTGGATTACCAAGGTGATGGAATATGATGTCCAAATTAAGGTTACCAAACTTGTAAGAGGTAAGGGTTATGTCAACAGATAGTTGGAAATGGAAAGGATAGTGAAGAAGTTGAAGAACCAATTTTCCTAGTGCTCAACAATGAGGAACAAACTAATGTTCCAACTTCATCTAATTGGCTGCAAGATATGAATAATTATCTTGAAACTAGTGAACGTCCTCAAGGTTTGGATAAAGAAAAAAGAAGGTATTTCATACTTCAAGACATTCCTTATGCTGTCATAGATGGATTTTTATATAGGAAAGACTTTCGTGGAGTTTTGTTAAGATGTGTTGAACAAAATTAGATTAGTAAAGATTGGTAAAGTTCTAGAGGAATTTCATGATGGACCTTTTGAAGGTCATTTTTCACCTAGAACAACAGCTCTTAAAATCATGAGAGCTAGTTATTTTTTGCCTGATTTTTTCAAAGATGCACATACATGGGTTAGGAAATGTACCAAATGCTCTTTATTTTTAGGAAATAAAAGGCTTGCAACCTTTCCTTTGCATCTAATTCAGGTTGAATATCCCTCTGGAAAGTGGGGCCTTGATTTTATTGGGCCTAATAACCCACCTTCAAGTGTAGGTCACAAATAGATATTGACTACAATTGACTATTTTACTAAGTGGTCAGAAGTTGTGGCATTGAAGGAGGCCAATGTGACTATTATTCTAAACTGCTATCAAGACCTAGTTGCAAGGTTTGGTACTCTTGATTTCTTTATTTTTGATAATGCAATGAAATTTGTTGGTTTGAAAGTATTTGATTGGTCTATTAAAAATAATATATACATATGAATACTTCGTCCAATTACTACCCTTAGGGTAATGGATAACCTAAATCAACCAATAAGAACTTGATTAGGATCATCAAGAAGATGATTGAGGATAATCAAAGGACTTGGCATGACAAGTTGAAGCTAGCCTTGTGTGCTAATAGGATTACTCCTAAAAGAGCTAAAGGGAATTCACCATATGTTCTCACTTATGGAAAAGAAGCCAAGATTCCAATTTTAGTTGAATTACCAACCTTGAATTTGATCAAAGAGATGGAAATGTTAGAGGAAGAGCCTATGGAAATAAGTCTTGCACAAATGATGGAGTTAGAAGAGATAAGAATGGAAGCACTAAGGAATTTGGAGATACATCAGGCTCAAATGAAAAGGACTTTCAATAAGAAAGCAGTCCCAAGAGTGTTCAAGAAGGGTGATCATGTTTTCAAGTGGGATGACCTTGAAAGTAAACCTGGTAAGCATACCAATTTTGATGCCATGTGGGATGGCCCTTATGTGATTATTGAATGCAAGCAACATAATTATTTTCAACTTTCAAAGTTGGATGGAGAGGTGTTACCTATCCCAGTCAACAAGATTCACCTCAAATGTTGTCTCTGAAGGATAAAAGTTTGTAATTGTACCATAGTAGAGTAGATTTTTCAGTTAATAAGTGTTGATTGCACATCTATTTTAGTTCAGTTTTCATTTCCCAAGAAGTGTTGTTGCATAGTTTGTTGGCCCTCTTCAGAGCCATTGTAGTTTTCTTTCAATTTTTGTTTTGTTGTTGTTCATTTTCTAACAACTGAGTTACAAAGGATTTTCTGAGTTGCAAAGCACAAGAATTGACTCATATTCCCAATGGATAGGTTCATGCTACTAGTCTAAGATGCTTAACAGGAAATCATATAGCGGATGTTGCTAAAAATATTACCTAATTGTTCTTTTCAGCTCAATCAAGTTAGGCTAGGACAACATTGATGTTATTACTTTACAAAAGGAGAAAGGTACACAACCGATTCTGCTAATGTTAATCATAGTTACACAAATAGTGGGATGAAATGAATTTTCAGTTTTCATTATGCAATTTCTTTACAAAAAGGAGAAATAGTATACAAAATTTTGCATAAAGTACCTATTTAAATTCATTACAAGAAATGTGTGTATGAGTTCCCACACAAGCCGTTGGAGTAACTGAATAAGATGCAATAAGAAATAAATTGTACATCTGAAAATAAAGAACACATGTAAGAGGAAAGGGATCCATCATTGCCTGAATGACGAACCCCAACATTGATCTATTACATTTTCAATCCCTTTTTTGATGGTTCCACAAGTATCTGTAAGAGATAAAGAAGTGGTGTTAGAGCTCATGATTCCAGTTCTCTCATATGTCAAATTAGTAGGTATTCAACCTATTTCTTATTAAGCATTAGATCATGGATTCAAAGGTGTTTCAAGATCAAAACAAAGTCATCAAGAAGATCCAAGAAAAGTAAAGGTCATCTATTCATCATAAGAATCTCTTGACATCTTAGTTTTCTTGGCTTGTTTGTTGACTATCCAAGTACAGGTATAATATTATCATACAAATCAAGCATAGATCATTCAAACTTAGGGAACAAGTTTAATGACAGTCCCAACTGTTGACAAAGGCATTGTCATAAAATGGTCAAATGGATAAAATCAACATTAAAAGTATGAAATTCATACCTAGAACTATCAAAGTGGATAGTCACCCTGAAGTTGAAAGATAGTAGTCAAGACAAACTCTACTATGGTGATAGTCATTAATATCATAGATGAAATTCATGGTCATAACCAAGAATATCATGCTTGGATGACTATGAAGGTAGGTTTGTGTATTAAGAGGATAGTCACCATGAAAGGTACAAGCTACAATGACAAAAGGGACCCATACAAGACAGAGAGAAAACCTGTAAAGAATCATGATGTCAAAGATTTTTCCATCATTTCTTTCCAGGAAATAGAGAAATATCAAAGACTGAGAAACTATGAGATTGAATTCCAGAGAAAATACCATGAAGAATAATAGTTTTAATCATTTTTCTTGTCACAAACTAAGCATGAGCAATGTTTTCTTTTACAGATAAGGAAGAATCTCAACATTTTCATCAAAATGCCATAGAGGAAAGCTTACTAGTAAGGGAGAATAGTTCAACCTATGCATAGAATCATCAAAACCATCAAACCCTTGGCAGTAGTAGTATGACCCAAGTAGATGAAATATGGCATGCAAGTGAGCACGAGAGTAATTATAAGTTTCTTTTAGGGTTTCTTAATAAAAACCCTAAAATTGGCCAACTAAAGTGACTTTTTTTCACTTTTATTTCATAAGCTTGCATAAAGATTAATGCCTAGGTCATAGTCAAGGTCTTAACATTTTCCTAGTGGAAGACTTATTCAACATGTTAACCCTTTTATGGTCCTCCTTCCATTTTTGGTGCTTAGAAATAATGTAACCTCCATCTTTCGATACCTGTAAGACAAATATCAGTTTATCTTAACACTTATTAAGGTAATAAATAATTAGTTGCCTTAATACTTGTTAATGATTGTAGTTTTAGTTTGTGTTAACACTTATCAAGGTAAATAACTATTTGAGTTACCTTTAATATTTTTTAAAATAAAATAATAGAGGCCCTCTAACTATGCAAAGAAGGAGATGAGTCATGATTAGTCAAACTGAAGTGGAACTGAGGTGCATTTGGAGTTCTATTTTTTACTTCAAGTCAATTTGAGGTGATTTTATAGTTCCCTTTGATCAACCTGTTTAAGAGGGGGAGTTTGGAGATAAATTTTCTCAATTTGGAGCAGCTATGGGCCCCCTTTTTATTTCTTTTTTGTTTTACTCGTGAGAGATATTTTTTAAATTATAGGAGGGAAAACTTATGTTTTCCTTTGTTCTTACCTTTTGTCTTCTCTTAACATTGCAAAGAGATTGAGATTTTTGTAACTCAGTTTATTTTCATGCAGCGGCAACTTTTTCTTTGAAATCAATAAAGAAATAAGTTATTGTTCCTATTTGGAGCTTTCATTTTGCATTGTGGATGTATGTTCTTGCAAATTTTCATTGTGATTCATGCGAACCCTTTATTTTCTTCCTCATATAAGCAATGTATTTTGAATGTCTGTCATATAAAATCAGGTCATATGTTGTGACAAACCAATTTTGAGAAAAACTTGATGTGTAAACTCATTTTACCTTAAAAACAAAACCAAAAATTGAAACGTTCATGTGAAATACTTATGATTTTATACAAATCCTAAATTGTGAACATCATAACCAACAAATTTTATTTCAAATTTATAGGTCAGGCTTTAGTTTTCATTCCAATTCATTGGTGTATCACCTCCTTGAATTAAATTTACATTTCCAAAGTATCCTTCTTTCTTTTTCCCATCAAATCCATTAGTTTCTAGGAGATCTAAAGGGGAACCAGTTGGCCATAATCTAGAGGTTTCTTCTCACAGTAGGTCACCCACGACCTAAGTTTGATCCCATGTTGCATAGCATTGTTGAGTTTCACACTTAGCTAAAGGGTGCAATCCTTAATTTTAATAGTTGCATTGAACAAAATACTTCTAGAAATTTGTGTCCCAGGTTTAAGCCACTAGGACTCATACACCCAACCTGGCATATGAGTCCTGCTCTAACTTGGACCTATTTTAATTAAAATTATTGGTGGTATTTTATTACCCTATATTTGATGTCAGCTTGTATTGTTGTAATTTTGGGAAATTAGGCATAAACAAGTATCAATATAAGGTCATTTTATTAAGTTTTGACTAACGACAAGCTAGCAATTTTGAAAGAGCATTCCTACAATAATTTTATTAGTTTACAAGAGCATTCAAGAGCTAATCATCAAGCATTTTGGAGCATCAATTCAAGATTCAAGAATCATGTGAAGGTTTTCATGCATCATGTGTGTTTGTGAGCTAACATGTTGATGTAGCATTTGTGATCCATGTTCAAGAATTTAAAGCCATATCAAAAAACATGATCAAGATCTACATCCATTGAAGCCAATTCATACAAGTTGTAATTCTACACTCTAAGGATTCAACAAGGTTTGGTGAGTTGTTACATTTATTTTTTCATTCTTCATTCCTTCGTGTTGTTTTAATTCATTTCAAAATTTAATTACTCAAATGGGGTCTAGCTGAGGTAGACCCCCATCCACTAAGAAAACATTTTTCTCTTTCTTGTGATGTGTATTTTGTAGATTTAGGTGAATGGGAATCATTCACCTAACCTAGTGATTTATTCCTTGATATATCCTTTCAATAGCATTTAGCAGTGTGAGATCTAGGTTCATAAGACTCAAAAAGATACTCAGAAAACCCTAGAGTGGAACTCATACGCCCAACATGGTGTATTAGGGAAATCCCACAATAGTGGTTTACACTTTATGAGAGATCTCGATGTTTGTTGAAATCGCATATTTCTAGAAAATATAATGATTTAATCCTTGAAAATTCTCATTTAAAAGATTCCAATTGAGGAGGGTTTGATCAAACCACCTTAGATCAAACCCCCTTGGATAGTACCCCGCTAGTTTTAAACCATACCTCTAACGGAGTCTCCTTTACACCTATCAAAATGTTGATAAAAAACCACTTTTGATTTACCTTTTAGGGGATCAAATGAATTCATTGAAAACTTGTTTTTTGTAAGTATGCAACCCTTATTATAATCTTCCCCAAAAGTATAATTTTAAATGAATTTAATTTGATTATTTTATTTATTTTTTATTTCTTGTGAATGTAGGTTTTTCACCAAAAATCAAGCTCTCTATTTAGGACATGTTGAAAAATAGTAGGTTACCAAAAAAAATTGAAAAATATCAGTGCACTAGATATTGACGTCCCTGATCCAACAAAAAAAAAATTGAATTTTGATACATACAAAAAAAGTCATGTTTTAGGCAATAAATCATGTCTAAATTGTAACTAATTTGACTTTGAAACTTAATTAAAAAAAATATTCAATGAAATGCTATGAAACCAATTTCATGCACTAGATATCATAGTTACAAATCTACATTTGAAAAAATTAGGATTTTATCCTTCACAAAAAAGTTATGTGTTAGCCAGTAACATCACTCTTTAAATTATTGTTAAAAAATTGTTTTTGAAGATGGAAAAAGAAGTGCAATCTGATTCCAAAAAAAATTAAAAAAAAAATATTTAGGATCTACAAGAAAAATTTCTTAAATCACTAGTTTGCATCATCTTCAAATTCCTCACAGTTTAGCCACTCTAGGTGCCTGAAAGTGAAGATTTAGTTAAAGAAATTCAGTTCAATGTCCAGTTTGGCCAAAAATTGTAAACTATTATTGTGGGATCACCCATTAGTCTCATTACAGTTTTGGATCATCCTTCAGTAGATCATGATAAACTCTCAGAGAATCTAAGATCCTGCTCTGAAAACCCTAGAATGCGACTAAATCACCCAACCTAGTGTATTAGTCCCAATCCAATATGAGACAAAAAATTCCATGGTTTAGAGACCTTTTTTTGGCCTCTCCACTCCTCCAAGTACTTTTCTATTTCATTCTATATTCAATCTAATTTCATGCTTTCAAGTTTCTAGGATTTTTTGCATAAGTGTTTGCATTTCTCCTTTGAAGCTTCATTTAATGGTGAACCCCTATCTAATCACACAAAGGAACCCATAGTCTTTCCCTCAATCAAGTCACTTGGTTGAGGGATCTAGGTTCCTAATGAAATAAAGTGCAAAATAGGTCCCAAAGTTGCATCTCCCAAAAGGTGAAACCCCCTATTTCCCTTTTGTTCATTTTGGTGAACCCGACCTTGGACCATTGAATTTCGAATTTGGAGAACATTGTAGTCCTAGATGTAGCTTGCGTTAACTTTGCATTAGTTAATTCACATTTAGGGCTTCTAAACATTACATTAGTGAAAAGTGCATATAGGTTACATTTTCACATTTTGCATCATTCAATTTCATTAGAAATCTATAATTGTAAACAGTCAAGTCAACATACAACATAGACACATGAAAATCAACATAGAATTTGTTGTTTCATACTTAGAAACCCTAGTCAAGACTCATTCATCCACCTAGGTGATTTAGTCCCTGTACTGATCTTTTCTAAAAAATTTTGGGTATTTTGTGTTGTTTATTTTTCACTATTTGAAACTATCAAAAATCCTAAGTGGGATTGATATGCTCATCTAGGCGAATGAGACCTTGGAGGCCTACAAAAATCAACTTTTCTGAGCTTTCTAGTGATTTTGTATACTTCCTAGGCTTATTGGTAACCTATAGTATCAATCTAGAAAGTTTCAGAAACTATTGTTTTATGCATCTAGGTCAAAAGCATCCATTTAGTGGTCATTTTTGAATCATTCCAAAATCATTTTAGTAGCAAAAATCATCAAATCTAAAAATGTTTAGATTTCTAAAACTTTGCATAATATGGATAAAAGTACTTTTCACTTTTGCATATACAGTGTTTACATTCATGAAGCTTTGCATAAGTTTGATTAAAGTGCTTTTCATTTTTGGATACACATTGTTTAGATTTTTGAAGTTTTGCATACATCAAGGATAAAAGTACTTTTCATCTTGGGATATACATTGTCTACATTCTTGAAGTATTGCATAAGATGGTTAGAAGTACTTCTCATTTTTGGACACGCAATGTTAGTATCTTACCATTCTAAGCATACCAAGAAAAAGATCATTAACATCTCTCCCCCACATGAGAATGCAATAGTAGACAATCATGACAATCAAATTTGGTCTTCTCCTAATATCTCTCCTATTTGTGATGAAGATATTTTGGTGTTAGAAGATCCAATCATTGAGTGCCATGAGAATCCTATTTTTTATCTTCCCTTACTAAGGAAAACATCATTGAACAAGAGGATACCATCATTGATAAGCAAGAAAACCCAACCATAGATGAGTCCCCTATTTGAGATGAAGTTATTTTAGAGGAACCAACCTTTGAATGTCATGAACGTCTAGTTTATTGCTCTCCTAAAGACTCTCCTACTATGGAAGATATCATGGTGCAAGAAAATGACAACATTGACAATAGTGATATAGTTCCTTAGATTGAAGATGATGAAGTGACATTAGACTCCCCTTCACTAAGAAATTATGAAAATAAGGATAATTATTCTGAGGCTATGCACATTAGATATCCTTTGAATTACTCTTTTGAGCCTAAACTTATCCTTTACCCACCCTCAAACAAACCACAACCTCCAATCAAACCTGTCCTCATCCCCAAACTAACTAAGAATAATGTTTCACAACAATCGAATTATAATACCATTTCTCATACATATAACACTAGAAATAATCCGCAACCAAGACAAACACCTTCAACATCCCTCCCATTTCCTAACCCTATCTTGCCTGGTCCTCCTTTTTTTCTTTTACATAATGGAAAGGAGTATGATCTTGTTCAACAACTAAAGAATACTCCTACTAAGATATCCTTATGGGATCTTATTCAAGCCTCCACTCATTATCATAACATGATTCAAATTACTCTACAACAAGTTCCTATCCCTCCTAATGTGCAACCGAATGACATAGCAGCCTTGATTCAAGGAATGAATGTTGACATTTTTTTTCACCAAAGTGTGTTACCTCATTTGGAAGTGCAAAAACAAAATGAATCTTTAATGATAATAGCTATATATAATAGAATTGGGATAAAGAGAACTCTTGTTGACAATGGCTCAACCCTTAATGTGTGTATTGTAACCCTTTTGTATAAGCTTGGCATAGATAAATTAAAAATTGAACTTGATTCCTTATTGATTTGATGATTTGACAATGTAGGAAAATAACCGCTTGGAGTGATCACATTACCTATTACAGTTGAAAACGCCACATTACAAACCCCAATGCATGTTATCCCTCGTAATCTTTCATCTAATCTCATTTTAGGAAGACCATAGCTTCATGAGATGCATGTGGTCCCATCTTTGAATTGAAGATTGTATCCCTTGTCAACCATTTGTGCAAGCCTTAAGAGATTATGCTTCAAACCTTCCACATATAGGACATCATCAATATTATGCTTACCATCAAGAGAAATGGATCCTCTACCATGGACTACACTAGCATTGTTCTCACCAAATCTTACAACACCACCATCATACTTTTCCAAACTCACAAATTTTATTTTATCACCTGTCATGTGATGAGAACATCTGCTGTCTATCACACATTCATCTTTTTCTTCAATTTTGGCTTCAAGAGCTTTCTCCACATTTTTGCAACTATCAGATTTATTAGGCACTACATCATTTTCCTTGATAGCAATAAATACCTATTCATCATCACTTACATTCTCTTTATCAGATTCATCATTTTTCATTCCTTCATCAATAGCATAATAATACTTTCTTTGAAATCTAGGCTTGTTAGGTCTTGACTTAGGAACTCTCTCCAGACACCTTAAAGAAAAATGATGTATCTTACTGCAAGAAAAACATTCAATAGGAAAATTTCATTTATACTTACCTTCTCCTCTAGATTTTATCTTGACAATAAGTGCTTCAAACTCGTCTAGCTTTCTCTGTTCTTCTTCAATATCTTTCATCTCCTGCTCATACTTGGACACTTTTCTAGAACTTTCTCCCGGATCATATCTTTGCTTGTCTTTTCTGGATATAGTAGCTTTAAATGTAGATTTTGTCATAAGAAGGGCTTCACCAAATTCACTTAACTCAAAAGAAGCAAGCTTACCAATCAACATGTCTCTAGTAACATTTGTCATAATTTGGATCTCCTAAATAGTAACAACTTTGGCTTTGTATGCAACAAGCAAGGATCTAAGCACTTTAGCAACAATTTCTGATTCTTCTAATGTTCCACAAGAACATATGATACTACACACAAGTTCATTCACTCTCAACATAAAATAAGTAATGTTCTCATCTTCACCCATTCTCAATGTTTCATATTTCCCTTTCATACGTTGTATCTTAGCAATATTCACATGTGTATCACCTTCATACAATGTTTCCAACTTTTTCTGGATCTCATAAGCAGTTTGTAGCTCCATTACATTTGTCATCTCAGAATTAGTCAGAGCACTCAACAATGCTTCCTTAGCCCTGATATTGTACTCAGCTTCTTTAATCTCATAAGGAGTAGAAGGACCATTCTGTGGAATAACATACCTATTCTTTGTAATTTTCCAATAAGGATCACCAATGCATCTCATATGACACTCCATTCAAGTCTTTCATAGAGAATCATTTATTCCATCAAATCTCGGACTATCCTTCTTATATGTTGCTATCCTGGATCACCTCAAGCTATTAAGCTTCTTCCGAGGAACCTGCTCTGATACCAATTGTTGTAAAAACACAAGGGTAGACAACTAAGAGGGGGGGTGAATCAATTGTCACATAAATTTAAAATTATTCAACTTATTAAATTTATTCTCAAATATGATCAATAACCATCAGAGCATAAACCATTAACATATCAGAAACACACATAACACCAATATTTTTTACTTGGAAACCATGTTAGGGGAAAAAACGTCGGGGAGGTTAGTCCACAAGATTATACCCCGTTCAAAGTATAAAGAAGAATAAATGAGGAATGCACATGCATTCAAGCACACTACCTAGATCTCACTGCTCAAATACAACAAGGCTTACTGCCCAAGGAAGATACATTGTATTACAGAAACATTCGGATTACATCCGCAATAATTTGAACTAAGAACATAGCATGTGCTAGTGCCTGATTATAGTTTTGATTAAGCACATGAACACTTCTTCACACTCTGGTCATTCTTTTTCACTCTGGTTCTTCCTTCGAATGATTAGGACTTTATTTGCACATCTCCTATCGACACTCTCACACTCACACCTTACATCGCACAAACAATCGCTCATATATATTTGTAACTTGGAATTACATCAACTGCATGTTGGGAAAAACAAAATATAAAACATGTACAAACTATCAGCCAAAAACAATAAATAATTTTTCAATGCGAATCAACCAATGTTGGCCACAATATAATGAATACCCTAAACAATATTCTCAAGCATGCAACACCTTCAAAAATTATTCCTCGAAGATCCACAACACGCTACAATCACCTTGTCAGTCATCATCATGAAAAACATGAGCATACAAAAGAAAATCACCAATTGTGAGTGCAACGATCAATGTGTACATGCAACACAGATAGAGCATGATCTAGAAACATCCATGAGAATCATGAATCACATTAGAAGCATCTGTAACAAATTAACCTACTAGAATCACATGATCTTCTTTAAGGAACACCAATTGAAGCAACAGAAAAACTATTAGAACACAACAGCTCATAACTCAATCAAATCTTCATGCGGATCTCTAAAACTTAACATGCATAAACTATATGTACTCTACAACAAACCCTTAAGTCCACAACCTCTGATCATCAATATACTGAGCTAGCCATTATACTATTGGCTATACTGAACCACTGACAACCTGCAACTTTTCTTATTACAATTTTCTCAATATCTTCGACATTTACAACCTTTAATACATTAATGCTAATAGTTTTCACATCAATGAAAACCACATATCAGCAACATCCTACAAATATTTTGGTGCTAGAAGATCCAATCATTGAGTACCATGAGAATCCTATTTTTTTCTCTTCCCCTACTAAGGAAAACATCATTGAACAAGAGGATACCATCATTGATAAGCAAGAAAATACAACCATAGATGACTCCCATACTTCTGATGAAGTTATTTTAGAGGAACCAACCTTTGAATTTCATGAACATCTAGTTTATTGCTCTCCTAAAGACTCTCTTACTAGGGAAGATATCATGGTGCAAGAAAATGACAACATTGACAATAGTGATATAGTTTCCTTAGATTGAAGATGATGAAGTGACATTAGACTCCCCTTCACTAAGAAATTATGAAAATAAGGATAAGTATTCTGGGGTTATGCACATTAGATATCCTTTGAATTACTCTCTTGAGCCTAAGCTTATCCTTTACCCACCCTCAAACCAACCACAAACTCAAATCAAACCCGTCCTCATCCTCAAACCAACTAAGAATAATGTTTCACAAAAAATGAATTATAATACCATTTCTCATACATATAACACTGGAAATAATCCACAACCAAGAAAAACACCTTCAACATCCCTCCCATTGCCTAACCCTATCTTGTCAGGTTCTGCTTGTTTGCCTTTACATAATGGAAAGGAGTATGGTCTTGTTCAAAAACCAAAGAATTCTCTTGGTAAAATATCCTTATGGGATCTTATTCAAGCCTCCCCTCATTATCATAACATGATTCAAAGTACTTTACAACAAGTTCCTATCCCTCCTAATGTGCAATCGAATGGCATAGTAGCCTTGATTCAAGTAATGAATGTTGACATTGTTTTTCACCAAAGAGAGTTACCTCCTTTGGAAGTGCAAAAAAAAAAATGAATCTTTCATGATAATAGCTATATATAATACAATTGGGATAAAGATAACCCTTGTTGAAAATGGCTCAACCCTTAATATGTGTAGTGTAATCCTTTTGTATAAGCTTGGCATAGATAAATGAAAAATTAAACCTAATTCCTTATTTATTTTAGGATTTGACTATGTAGGAAAATAACCGCTTGGAGTGATCACATTACCTATTACAGTTGAAAATGCCAGATTACAAACCCTGATCCATGTTATGCCTCATGATATTTTATATAATCTTGTTTTAGGAAGACCATAGCTTTATGAGATACATGTGGTTCCTTCAACTCTTCATCATATAATGAAGTATGTCTACAAAAAAAAAAGAGTACACAATCAAACATGATCCTGAACTGGAAAGATGGTTGAACATTGAGAAAAACAAGAAAAATCCTTTGAAAACATTGAAACCAACTATACAAGTGGAACCTGTGCAAGAGAACTATAAAAAAAAAGCATATTGAAGAAGTCACAAAGTGATTGGAAGATGATTATGAGCAACCACTGAATCCAAAAGAAATGAAAAATCTTTATGGAAGAGGTTATGAACTTATGACACAAATTGGTTATAGAAAAAAAGGATGTGGTGCTAGAGAATAAGGTATATGTGTCCCCATACATCCTAACACACAAAAAACCACTAGTGATCTTTGTTATTGTCCTTTGAAAGAAACAAAAGAATCAAAGAAACCCTTGCTTAATGCCAATTTGATCACACAAGGCACTAATGATTCGAAATTGTTATATTTTACACCCTCCTATAAAGGAGATTACAAAATATCACAATCTAAAGAGTCTTGTGAAGGTATGACACCTTGTACTAAGCAAGAGATATCTTTGTCACAAAATAAAGGAACACCTTCTACTATTGATCAAGCGAGTATCTTTTCGAGACTCCTCCAAGATCATTTATATCTCTCCCTCCAAGAACACGAAAGAAATTTTACTACCAGAGTTCATTTTGTGCATATCATAGAGTTCATGGTCATTCTACTAATGAATGCAAGGTTTAGGTAAAAAAATTCAACATCTGAAGGAGTGTGGTTCTCCTCCTTGTGTTGAAGCACCTAGTTCCTCTAATTGATATTATTTTTTATTCTATTATGCTTCTCATCAATCATCTCGACTTATCCAAGTTATCTCTCACTAAGTGGTAACAAGGGGTTAGATAGACTTTTCCTCATATGTCACTTATTGATTATCTCTTTGGATAGTTGACTTCCTTCCATGTATACATAAGAGCAAGCTTGGGATGTGGATGGCATGCCTTAAGTTGGCTCAAATGTGATGTACTTTTATTTCTATGTTTAGCATTACATTTTGGGGGGCAACCCTTTATTAATGATGTAATTTCATTTAGGACATATGACTTGGCATAGGGCTTTCCAAATAAGCTCTCATTTCCTCTTCATTAGCTACTCTAAAGTAGATTTCTCACAGCAATGGTGTTAGCAATCACTTTAAAGTGTGGGAATACATTCACATTATCTTTCAATATTTCTCATGTTTCATTGTTGGATTTTCTTTCTTCTTGCAATGTGTCCTTTTCTTGTGTCATTGGGTTTGATTTCCTCTTAGAGCATGATATTTATCTGATTATTCCTCTTTTAGAAACATTAGGAACAATGTTCCCTAAGAAGATACCTTACATCAACTAAGCAAAGTCCCTTTGAATAAATCTTTACTTGCATGTTGTTCATAAGCTTGAAGTTTCATTTCGTAGCACCTTATCAAAGTTATCAGGAGGTCTAGCTTTGGAATGGTTAGTATGTGTGGTATCCTACCTTAGGCATGACTTTCCCATAGCTACTTTCTTTTGTGTGTAAGCACATATCGGCCACGTGTGTATGCGTCTTACCTCTCTGGGGGCTCACCTAGTGGATACCAGATTCCACTAGCCTCTGTGAGCGTGTGTTTTTCTACATATTGGACATCATTTTCCACTTGTAAATGTTTTTTGACAAACAACTTAGACCTGGTCCACATCATGTGGTTACACTATTTAGGCTTGATCCAACCCTTTTTCTTTTCTTTTATTTTTTTCTTTATTTCTTTGACAGTGTATGTGTGTACCTTGTCATTGCTTCATACACCATTCACATATGTGTTCCTTTGTGCCTATGTTGGTTTACCATAGGAATTTAATCCTAGGGGATTTCACAACCCTCTTGATCATGGTCATCCTATCTCACTAGCATTGGTGCACTTGGACCCCTCTTGATGCAATTTTTTTTACTTTAGTGTGAGTTTGATGCAAGGTCATCCTCTCAATAAAGTGGGGGCTAAATGTAGTGTAGAAAAATGTATCCATTTACATTTTCACACTTGTTTGGGTCCTCCCTATTAAAAAATGGCTTCTTTATGCCCGTATTGGTCCTATTTTGCATCCACAAGCCTAATTAAATGCATTTTTATATGGATAATCCTAACATTTAATAAATGAGAAATCATAATTTAGTGTTTTTGGCTGTGTTCCAGATTTAGGGATCTAGGACTCATATGCCCATTTGGGTGTATGGGCCATCTAGGTCTCAGAGCCGGATTTCAAATGTTACATTGAACACAACACTTCTAGAAATCTATGTCCCAGGTTTAAACCACTAGGACTCATACACCCAACTTGGTGTATGAGTCACGCTTTAACCTAGACAAATTTTAATTCAAATTCATGGCTAGATTTTATTATCCTAAATCTGATGTTGGCTTGAAGTTTTGTAATTTTAGGAAATTAGGCATAAGCAAGTATAAATATAAGGTAATTTCATTAAGTTTCCCATCATAACAAGCTAGCAATTTTGAGAGACAATTCTTGTAACAAGTTTATTAGTTTACAATAGCATTCAAGAGTTGATGATCAAGCATTTTGGAGCATCAATTCAAGATTCAAGCATCATGTCAACGTTTTCATGCATCATGTGTGTTTGTGGGCTAACATGTTGATGTAGCGTTTCTGATCCAAGTTCAAGCATTCAAAGCCATATCAAGTTTCATGATCAAGATCTAATATGACCAAGGATGGATTTTCATATAACTTTAGGATTCTATCAAGAATCCAAAGTTGGGGATGGGGGTGGACTACGCACTCCATATGGGGACTTATAATAATAGCAACAAGAACAAGTCAATATCATACTCCCATCATTTCACATGCTATCCTTCTTTAATACCTTCTCTATCTCCGAAACCCATACCACCAAAACCATTTCTACCATTTCACAATTACATATGGGTACTCATACCTTTTTTGAGCCTCTCCTCTTAATGAGGGATTAAACTTCCCCATGGAGATTCCTACTCCATACCATCCCCAACAAGGGATGCTCTTCCCAACTTGGGTGAGCCTATCCCTACACAACCCTTTTCCCCATAACACATAATACATCAAAAACACAAGAAGATATGCTCCAAGAGCAATTTGAAATAAACATACAAATCAAACACAATAGATAGAATTTCAAGAACACCTGTTCACCTACACATATAATCTTTCAAATTCAAACATGGAGAAGTAGAAACAAAAGTGGTGAATCTACCTTAAAACCAAGCTCAAGGAAAGATGGGTCTAGGACCCACACAACTCCTCTTCTTCCAAAATTCTTCTTCAAGACTCCTCACTCCCTCAAAATTCAACCAAAATCAAGAATGCAAAAGAATCCCCTAACCCTTGTTTTGAGTTTGTTTTATACAAACTCAATTTTTAATTCCTTTGAATAGGGAGCTGACATTTGTCAATCTTCCATTCACCCTCCCAAACACACTCACCCATGTGTTCTCACACATGTGTGGGGACTTGGGAGACTTCCAAGACAACATGGAGAAGTGGGATTGGAAAGGGACTAGTCCCCATCCCACTTCCCAAACCTTATTTTCGTCAAACGTCTTTAAAACCTCAAAAAGAGTGCCCTATCTTGAGATTGGATCATGATTTTGAGCTAAAAAGGTACCTAACCCATAGATACCTGCCCTAGGGACCTTAAACCCATAAAAACATTTTAAAAATATCACTTTTCAATCCCCAAAATGTGTCTAAAAGTTTAAATCCGAGTTTTGTCCACTTGGATAGACAACTCACCTCCTGGATGGACTAACGTGGCAATAAAAAAAAAATTTAAAAACATTCAAAAATAACATCAATAATTACATGATGGAACTATAGTCCCTTCATATGGACTTTAGCTCGGTTTCACTAGTTAATTTACATAGGGTTCCCAAGAGTTGCCTCCAATTTCCATTGGCCATGGAAAATGTACCTGCACACTCAATACACACATTAATCCATCCAAGTAAATCATATTCATATAATAATAAAATCATTTGAATCACAATTGCATTCACACAAGTTTCATAATTTCTATAGCATAAAGATCCTATAACATAATTGAAAAATCATTAGCCACTTATCTTATCTCATTTTCATTAACATTAATTTTCATACTCTTCTAATTGCAACATGATTGGTTCACACCACTTGTTTCATTCCTTCATCATTAAATTTTTAGATTCAAATTGAACAAACTCAATAACCAACATAAAATTAGATCAATCATCATAATTAGCTTGCATGTTGCATAATAAAAAACAAATAATCATATTAAATTAAATGTTCAAATATCCTATCATCAATGATATCAATAGGGACAGACAATAACCTAACTCAAAATAATCCAAGTACTAGATGTAGCATAGTCATAATCAAACCATCATATGAACACAAATGTCTAAATCTCCTATCATCAATAGTATCATTGTGCATAATCAATAATTAAACTTAAAATAGTTCACTTACTGCATGTAGCATAGAGGTGGGCCTCACACAACACAACTTAGTGCACAAAAATAGGTAGCCACAACAACTCAATGCACTGACAATTAGTGGGCACTAGATTGCAACAGTGAATCAAATAATTGAAAAATAAATAAATTTTTATTTAGTAATTAACATAAGCTACAACTATTGGACAGATTTACTTAAATTAAACTTAAGTGTGCACCCAACATATAAGGCAGTTACCAGATGATGAAGATAATCAATCACCTAATCCTAATATGCTTTAAAAATATTTGATTATTGTTAGAGTTATCATACATTAGCTAATAATTAATTAATCTTTAATTGATTATTAGTCTAATTTATTCTCACACACTTTAGCTAAACTTAGGAATGTTTTATTAGTTGAGTTAATATTAGATCATTATGTCACATCTCATGTGATGTTGACACTTGTCATGATCTGATCTATTTCTCATTTAGGGTTTTGCTCTTATAAGCATTCAACCCTCATTGTAATTATTCATGAGAGAATATTTGTAGCTTTCATATCTTCTTGAAATTTTCTCTCTTTTGTAGTTTTTTCTTGTTGAAGAATATTGCACATATTTTTTTGCAGATCTCTTGTGTGGAAGGTGTATCTGTTTGTTGTTTGATTTTGTGGCTTGTAATTTTGTGCTTGTTTCACAATTCTAACATGGTATCAGAGCATGGATTCAACGAACCCCTTCTCGATTTATGATTTTTTCTTCTTCAACAAGGGTTGCAAATTTTAAATCTGAATCCGCTTTGTTTTTTTTGCACATTTTGGAGGTGGACATTTTTCAAAGCATTTTTGTCTGAAAATGACCTCCATTGAATCCAAAGTTGTTGGAATAGTCAAGATTGACCTTTGTTTTGTCAAAATTAGCTTTCGTTTGTCAGATCTGTGAGAGTTTGAAGAAAGGGATTTTTTGCTTAATCTAGGGGGTGTCTGATTTTTCGGAGCATTTTGAGCCCAATCATACCTCACCATTGCATTTAAAAGCCCCAAAAACCCCTATTTCCATATATAATTTGTCAATTTTTGAGCAGTTGACATCTAAGGAAAAAAAAATTGTCTATAGACCCGTATGCTCTCACCTCCACACACTCTGAAGTATTAAAAAATATTCGTCAAAAAAAAAAAAAGTCTTACATTTTTTCATTTAAAAAAAGTCATATTAAAGTTTTTTTTTGAAACACCTTTCATAGGCCACAGGGTTTTTTTCTAAAAGATTTGTATTTAAAAAATAAAATAAAAGTACAGGTACCCGAGGGTACTTGCCACCTGTATGGTGGCAGGCCCTTGGGCTCCTCTTGCTTGCGGCATTGGTACCGCAGGGGTACCGCCCTTGCCACCATGGCAGGGGGCGGCCCCCACGGGCCCTACCAAGGGTTTTTTCAAATAATTTTTACATAAAAGGTTTTTTAATATATTTTTTCTAAAAAAATTATGTAATTTTTTTTTTATTGTTCTTTTTACAAAAAAAATTATATTCAAATAAGTTGAATTGTCCAACTGCGGCGACGGCTGTTTGGCCATCAAATTTAATGCCAAAACTATGTTTTTTCCACTTTGAGAGTTGTTTTCTTCTGGAGGCCATTACTTTTGCCCACGGTGTCAAAATCGGGCAAACGAGATATCGTTGAAAAGAGGATTTAGAGTACTTTCTAGTGGTGCGGGTATTTTTTGGAGATTTTTTCTCAGATTCCTATTATTTCCAGTTGAAGTCAGATCTTTTCTGTGGTTGCCTTCAATGTTTTCGTTATAACTTTTGCATACGATGTCGAAAATGGGCAAACGAGATATCATTGGAAAGTTGTTTCTGAGCTCTTCATAGTGGTGTAGGTGGTTTCCAGATTTTTTTTATGGTCTTTTCTAAAAATCCTTCTTCTCATTTGTTGTCCTTTTTGGACCTTATGGGATCACATTTGTATTTATCATCTATAAATGCACTGAAGTAAAGTGCCTCAACATTGTATGTGTAGTATTGGGATTCTTGCACATCACTGTGTGCCTTGTTGTAATCACACTATGATATAAAGTGCCATGGGGGTTGATGTTTTCCTTTCCTTTCCTTCACACCTTTCTCATGCGTATGTGACTTTTATTTTCACATCCTTTCTATCTACTTGTACTTTCATGATTGCACCTTCAGATGCTCTTGGTTCCTCTTCATGCACTACTTTCTAGCATTATGTTTCAGTGTACCTATCACCCCTCTCCCTTTTCAGCATTATGGGGGGGTTTCTACTGTTGGTGTTAATGCTTCCTTGGTTTTGTGTTGGAGTGAGCTATGTATACAATATTTGTTCCTATGTACCAGGCAGATACAGTGGCTGGTTTCCCATACATTTCGGTGAGATGGAGCACTTATCATATGGACACTCCTGCATTCCTATTTCTGGAGGTGACCTTCCATTTCTACTTGATCAGTTCTTTAGACTATTGGTACTTGTGTCATCTATATCTTTAAGTTTCAGATATTTTTCCTTGGTTTGGCATCGGATTCAAGTAGTGTCATTGAGGGCACTCATGTAGATTCTTGTCTTCTTGATCCTGATCATCATTTATTTTAGTGGAGATTCTTCTTTCAGCATTTTAGCAGTCATTCTTTGACAATGTTTGCAACTTCTTCATGCTTCAGTGTTGTTCTACATGTTCTTCTTTTTTAGGACTTTGTTTGGTTGGAGGCTTCTCAGACCTTCACACCTTGATTTGCATGCTTTTTAGTCTTTCAGTCACCATTGATCTCTTTTTGGAGTGGATTTTTTCCTATGAGGTTTTCTCTATTTCTCCTCATTATAAAGATCTTTTGTTTGTACATGGGTACCTTATTTTAGCCTTGACTTTCAAGACCCATCATGCATTCTTTTTAGGGCTTTTAGCTACTCCCTAAGTTCATCTTAAGGGGGGTGTTAGAGTTATCATACATTAGCTAATAATTAATTAATCTTTAATTGATCATTAGTCTAATTTATTCTCACATACTTTAGCTAAACTTAGGAATGCTTTATTAGTTGAGTTAATATTAGATCATTATGTCACATCACATATGATGTTTACACTTGTCATGATCTGATCTCTTTCTCATTTAGGGCTTTTCTCTTATAAGCATTCAACCCTCATTGTAATTATTCACAGGAGAATATTTGTAGCTTTCATATCTTCTTGAAAGTTTCTCTCTTCTATAGCTTTTTCTTGTTGAAGAATATTGCACATATTGTTTTGCAGATCTCTTGTGTGGAAGGTGTATTTGTTTGTTGTTTGATCCTATGGCTCATGGTTTTTTGCTTGTTTCACAATTCTAACAATTACGCCATAGTTGCAATTTTAGAGAGTAGTTCTTGGATTCTTCACCGATTTGACTATCAAGGTGATTTCAATGGCCCCTTTCCTAATCAAACTTGACTCCAAGATACTAGCGATGGGGGATTCTTTCAGTGAGTAGCATTTACCTCCTCTACCATCAAGGCTTCACAAACAGCTCCTAGATGCCCTCAAACTGCTTCAAACTTCCCTAGATATGATCCATTTGTTTTGCACAATCATCAAACTGTTCATAACTTGTCAAACATGTGGAAAGAAGAATTGAAAAATTCCAAGGTCTTTTGAAGAACTTCAAGGTTGAAAGATAACACATGTTCTATGTCCTAAAGCTTCTTTATCTTTGCACTCTTACCAACTTCAGTCAATGTTGCCCTATAGTTGTCATAATGATTACTGTTTCCTTTGGACTATCATGCCTTATTGAAAACTTCATGTCACTACACTGTGCCTTGTAACTTGAACTTTCATAACTATCCCTTCACATCTCTGACTTTATCTCTTACAAGACAATTCAAACTTATATCACTGTGGAATACTTATCTCTGATTAATGCCTATCAAAAACATTTATGAAACCATTGGACTTAAAGACTACAAGATTTTCATATTCCTTGTAGAGGAACCTGATACCCCAATCCATGCATTTGAAATGAGTGCGCATGCTTTATGTGATTTTGATAAGGTCCATGATCTATTATAGAATGTCTTTTAAAAAATCTTTTCCATTGCCATCTTGTAGTTTAGACTCAATTGCAATGTGCTTGTCAATAACTTGAGGACACACTCACACTTTTTGTAAAGTACCCATCTCGGGCACAATTTTTTTTTCAATTTGCAACAACTATCAGCTTAAACAATTGAGCACCTTCCATGAAGCTTAATAGTGTTACATATTTCTTCATTCCCATGGTGGCATCAACTCATTATTGCCAAATATGTGCTTGCACAAAAGAGTGTTAAGGTCCCAAGGATAAGGTATTTCCTACACCCACGACCTAAGCCTTGAGGGTTCATGATGACCCTACCTGCGTATCCCCTTGTGGGAAATTAGAGGCTTCGCAGTTCGCCCCACAATGCCAGAGGGAGTTCAATCTCTCCTCTTGTATGAGATTTATTATCTTATCTTAACCCATGATTGTTAATTAAGCATAAATCATCACTTAGTTAATTATAATATAATAATAATCTAGCTTTTCCATTAAGTGTTGGATCTGAATCAAACATTGTCAAGCATTAGTGTACAAACATTCACAATATTCACAAGGGGCATATCATACCATAATCCCAAAGATCATTCACAACATGTAAGTCACAAGAATACCTCCATATACACAAGCTGACTAGATCGAACACATAACAAGTGCAACAGTGATTGGATCATACATAGTTCACAAATATAATAGTGACTGAATGATACACAGATCACAAGTATAATAGTGACTGGATCATACACAGATCACAATAACAGTGATTAGCTCAAATGTACATCACAAGTACCACAATTATTATCTCATTCGCATATCATAATTACATTAGTGATTGGCTCCAACATTTATCACAAATTCACAATGACAAGCTCCATCCTACATCACATAAAAACAATGACGAGCTCCACCATACATCACATAACATAATAACAATGGCTAACTAACACATCACAATGGCTAACACATGTCCATAATGCATCCCAGATAGAAGAATATCGGTGCATTGCACACTACACCGTGGGTCGTATCCTTCCATTAGACGTCTACACCATTGGACAAATGGAAGAGGATTCGATGCATTCCATACTACGTTGTGGGTTTTTCCTCAACCGCACAAGGCTAAATATATAGTCTGACAACTAGGAGGGGATTTGATGCATCCCATACTACACCACGGGTTCGTCCACCATCCCCAAGGATTTCCCCAAGTAGTGAACCTACCAAACCCTGTGGATTCTGACTTCAATCGCCTATAGGCCACTGACAACAAATTCGTCGAACCAGGAAGAAGCAACTCCCAACATATACCACCTTGTGACCTTAGTGGTATTGTCAACTATCTTCTTCTCTATCTCAGGTAACACATGGCATCGGTCACTTCTGTGCACACCAATAACAACCAATGAACCCTCTCAGTACGTGGTTAGCCCCGAATTACCGTTACCTGCACAAATGGGTCCCTACCCGTGTAATCACTACAATCGTATCATAACCAGGGTAGCCTACTACCTTCACCTCCATGAACCAAGTGAATGTTGACTAATCCCTAGCAATAGCCTAGACATCGATCATTGGCATGGTCTAATGACTATCTATCACTACTCAAAAATCCCAGAGGTTCACTCTTGGGTAGGTCATACATAACATGAATTACAATTTCAATCAACATATACAAGGGTCTATACATAAACACATAGATATGGAGTTGAATTACACATACAAATACAAGATACATAGAACCAACAAAAGATGGACTTTACCCATCACATACATATAATGAAGTACCCATGATAAAGTAGTTAAATCCCTTACTTCATTTGGTTTAATAGAAACTTATTATGTATTAAATATAAGTTATTAAATTCCCTTAACTTGATCATACCCATTCGGTACCCATTCATCCTCAAACCAAAGCCTACTAAAGAGAGAAGGTCAAATCAATATAGAACAACCCCGACATTTGTGATTTATTCCCCATATACCCTCCCCCTATGGACTTGACGTCATAGGTGCATCCTTCGCCCGAGGACAACCTATGTTACCGCTTCAAAACAGCTCAAAGTTACATGTAGTTCTCCTTGCAAGATTTCTCTTAAGGAACCTACACTTCGAATTCCAACACAAAAAAACCCTCATACAATTAATAAATGAGGGTAATATGATTTTCCACCCAAGGGGAGTTAACTAAGCCTTAACACTAACAATATTTTTCTTTCCATACACATCGAAGTTCTACTCATCTTAAGATTATGTTACTCAAAATATACAAGTGGACTAGGTTTTCTCAAGAATATTGTTAACTTAGATATACCTCTCCAAACATGGAGATCCAACCATAACTAGGTACGAGATTATTAGGCAATCTTGACTCATTCTAAACTTGAGACATTGATAAAGAGTATACGTCTCTATAAGTAGCCACTATATCATTATATATGCATCAACTATGTTCAAAGCATAAACATGGGTCCAGGTGGGGTTTCCCACCCACAATATGGTTTTATAAATCAAGTATCATAATTGTATAAAACATCCTTCTAGACCTCAACATACATACAAGAATAATTACATACTTGATCTACCCAGGATCAATGTTCAAATTATACTAGAGACAAATAGGCCACACTATACCATGTAGTTCATTATGACTATAAATGAGTTTACTCAAATAATTCATCAGCATGTTAAGATGACACGTTACTAAGAACAAAGTTCTCAAATAGCCTTTACATATAATGGTCCCTACTATCATACATCTATATATTTAGCTAGGTATTAAAATATCACCCATCATATTAGACATATCCTGGACCACACTACCTTATAAAGGAAAATCCTCCAAATCAAATCTATACACCATAGCTATGTAATGCATTATAGCCACTATAAAATAAGTTCAATATTGAAGTTTTGAAACACATATTTCCACTAGAATAGAATTTCCTAAATGGTCCATAATCACATGCATCTTGATATCTTCTCAATATGACTAACACTTTTATTTTTAATAGACTTGTATAGAAATAACCACCATTGCACTCTTTTCAACTTTATAATCATTATATGTTTCTAGAGTATTCCCTTGCAAATCCATCTCATATCCGAGATTAAAGATCTATTCTATGAAAGTTTTAAGTTGATTTATGGCACTTTAGAGATATAATTTTAATGAAAAATTTTGTCCAACTCAATTGGATTGTGAAACAACCCAACTTTATAACTTATCATTAATGTCTACCCATTTATCCGTTTGTTCAATATATTAAGTCTAAATGCTTGTAGGTATATGTGAATCGAAAGTATGTGTAAAGATGCACAATCATGCTTAAAGGTTACATGTGTGCTTGTGTAATGTGAACTGTAACATATATAAATTGTTGATTCCAATGAAACTTGGAACGATGACCCATGTCTTTTGTAAGTTAGTTTACTCAACTTATTCATGGTCAAAATATTACTTATATTTTTCTATAAATAGTAGACCCTCTCCCTTGAGTACATTGCCTTAGGGAAATCTTGGTAATTACCCCCTTTTTGTTTCGTCGTTTTGTTGTCCAATTTGTTAGCGATGGTTTCAATAAAATTCAAGACATACATATATATTTGATCAATATGAGTTAAGCACTTGCACTTAAAATAAATGACTTCGGTTTGTTGGTTATCTCCTTTGAGACACATGGAGAAAATGCGAAAGTTAAAAAAATAGACATTGTTGACCGTCAAATATATAATCATTTTATTCCAATAAAAAGACCGAGTCAATTGAAAGAAATTACTAGGTGATTATCAGATTAGACCCTAACTAACATTTTGAACCTTAAATCACTCTTATAAACCAAATTTGAAGGCGAAACCATGAGCATGAAAATTGGTAAACAACAAAGGAAAGTATCGATGTAATGATACCCTTAAAAACCATGCATCTCCTACCTAGCCCGAGCATGTAGTTACAGATATCTTTCTGAAAGGAAATAAGCTTTAGTTTATTATTATTATTATTATTATTATATTTATTCTTACCAATTAAAGGTTAATACTTAGCAACCAAACCTGTGTGAAGCTCCCAGACAAAGGTACTCAACTCCTACCCGCCTCTATCCTCTAAATCGTAGGTGTGGACTTCCAAATACTACTCTTGTTTATGTTCCTCTGCCTCTATTCCTGGGTCTCTGCCTCTCCCCTTTCAGATACCATTTTGGAAAATACACTCGATTGTTTATGGGCTGCAGCCTCATAATTGCAAACGCCTCTAGAGATGCAAACATTGCTAGAAGATTTATCATTGCCAACACTGTAATGTCTCCCAATGTCGCCATGAATGCAGCTCTTTTCTTCCAAACCAAAACCCATCCTCCTCCATCTCGTCTTCTCTTCTCCTCTTTCTCAGCCTCCTATATGTTGAAAATAGTAGCTCTTAAGCTTTTCCAGCCTGGAACCATGTCACCCAGGCTGGAGCAGTGGTGGAGATAATTATCTCCAGATTTTCTATTTTTTTCCCTTCTTAGCTAAAACACACATGCTAAGTTTGGAGAATTTCCTTTAGCAACATCTTTGTTTTTTCCAATAGTTAAAATATTGCCTTATCTCATCGTTGGTGGATAAGAGGTTATAAAAAGGAAATTGAGGTGTGTGTTTGAGATATACAGGTTGAAGGTTTTTGCAGGAAATTACACAGGATGAACAGGAGGAGTTGAATATTATCCAAGTTTGCAGTATTGCTATGGATGCCAAGTTCTGGAAATTGTTTTAAATTTTTTCCTTTCTGTAGTAATAAAATCTCTCTCTTTGAATGCTGGTTCTTCCTAGAGTTAGGGGTTTTCCAGGGTAAAGTGATTGGTTTTCTTTGCATTCAGTATTTTAGTGAATGGTGTTGTGCATGTTTTAGTTCATTGTTTCAGTCATTTTATTTTTGTTATTCAAATTTATGAGATTAAACAAGAGTGAATTTATTGTTGGGTTTCACAACGCCAATAAGAGAGACATATTCTTCACACTATATTCAAGTTTTATGCTATTTCTCCCCAAAACATAGCATATAAGCTAAAGATTTGAGATGGGCTATGAATCTCCTCTCTGCACACCATCCTTCATCCATAAATATGGATTTCTCGTCTCTCTCATCCCAGACACCTCTACAACTCACTTCCCTTTCATTCTCTTGTGATTCACCATTCCAAACCAAAGCTTCCATATTTCACCTCCCTCCCTTGCTCGATTCTTCACTGTCGACCTCCATTGCTCACCTCCTAAGGAAGAACGTCCCTCTCAGTTGCCTGCGAATGTGGCTTTATGGAGGTTTCCAGTCCCTCTTTTTCTACACGTCAGCCAAGTCAATATAAAGCAATCTAGGCACTTTTTAGGGTTTTATTTTTTATTTTTAAGTTGAATTTTTGCCTTTTTCTAGGTTGGATAATGTAGGTCCGCCCGGGTTCTTCTAGGTTCTCCCCGGGTTTGGCCAGGGTTCTCCATTTTCAACACAGGTTATTTGTGGGTCCTTAACCCAGGTGGAAAATGGAGAACCCAGGCGGACCCAAAGAAGAACCAAACCATAACCAGAACCCACACGTATTTTGGCCGGTTCGGGGGGCTAAAATGAAGAACCCAGTAACAGAGTTTTAAAGGCATCCAACCATTGGTTGTGAGAGGATTTCAAAGACAAAAAACCTGCATCCATTATCAACCTCACATGGTCTTAAAAAACCCTTACAAATTTTCCACTCATCCTTCTTCAATCTTCTGCAATACCTTCAAAACAAAGGAACTTTTTTTTTGCCTTTATTGGACTGTATTCCAATAAGAGCTCTAATTAATAGACTTTCATGTTGATGAAGAATCATTCCTACATATGACTCACAACTGCAATTCCATCCATGTCTGGCATATATACATAATATATATATATATATATATATATATATATATATATATATATATATATCATGCAATGGCATTGTACTTCAAGGAAAAATATCCTCAAGCAACGATACATTCTGCATATATCGCTCAAATGCTTCATCTTCAGCTTCAATCTTAGAATCAAAGTGTTCTTTCAATTTTGCAAATCTCTAGCTGTTTATTGCTGCAATACTTTCTCCAGTGTAAATGCTCAAATGCTTCTTTGCATATGGAGTGAACCATGTCTAACCATTCTCTCCAAGAACTCACATGCATCATGCTCACACCATAAAACAAATTTATGACTGTTATAAATGCTCATTACTATTTTCATTACGTGACTCATGATGTGCAGAAGGCTTTTCAACAACAAAATGCATTCAGTATGATGATAATGATTGAATAAGGCTTCAATAGAGTGACAGAACTGGCTTTATTTCAAAGGTGAGTTCCACGTATACCTTTGCATGTTCTTGCATGAGACTGTAATCCTATTCTCTAGGGCTTCTTCAATCACTTCCATGAGTTTGAAGGCTTCCACGCTGTTTGTTGAGTTTCTCTAACCGCCACTGTAGCTTGTTGAAACTGTGAAAGATAGCTAACCCACCAAAACCCTACGACAAGATGACTTGGTCAAAACTCAAACTTCCAATGTGAGACTACCCTTCATATGCTCGTGGATTTTGAAAGCATAAAGGTTTTGATACTTGACAAAATAATATCCCTCGTCAATGTCAAGTAACTAGCAAACTAAGACTTCTTTTTGAATATGAATAAATGATATCCCTCAATGATAAACAAAACATCCTAGTAACTTTTTTTTTCCAAAACTTAAACCATTTTAAATTCCTGAAACAAGGCGACAAACTTTTAAGGTAGCATAATCAACTTGTTTAAAGGCTATTTTAACCAAGGGTAAAATAGGCCAACAGTAATACTTCATTAACGTAATATACTTAGTTTAATTAATCTTTGGGAAATAAAATTTTCTAAATTGTTGAATACATGTAATAATAATTCTTCAGCCTACACAAAACATATAGAGCTGAGTAAATTCAATTATGTTTGCACATGAATTTCTTAACAATAGAATACATGCTCCCAACATGTTATTCAAAGAGGGAGAGAAAGAAGGAATGCATGCATACCCAACAAATTCACCAACCTGATCATGGAGGCATCACACGTATGCAAGTTCATAAAAATTTATTACCAATAATGAACACCCTTTAGAGTGATAATAGTGATATGTAAGGCTAGGCCTTACAGTAAACCATTCGTATATCTATTGCTGATGAAACTTAGATGAGCTATGTATGTATCTTTGTATTCAATCCATGGAAATTATGAAATTTGTTATGTTATATTGAGAATGAAATCAATACTTTAGAAAGATTGTAGCATTTCAATGGAATGAAATAAGAAAGTTGGAATATCATTATGTCAAATGTGCACATTATCTTATTGTTGAAAAGAAAAAAAAATTATTGCAATGAGTATGAAACATAGTTTATTTACTTGAGCTTAAAACTTGGAGAATTTTATTGCGTAGAACAATTTGCATGTTACAATCCCACATTAGCTATGAATGGACTAAGACTAGGAAATAAACTGGTGAGAATGCACATATTATCAGGTTTACTGCAGACAAGAACAATAACATCTTGCAGTAAAAAATAATTTTCTCTGACTGGAGGGCTTTTATTACAGATATGAGAACATTTAGCATGGAGAAAAACGCGGCTACAACGCCTGTCATTAAAAATGAACTAAATGCAGCTGCTTTTTTTTTTGTTCCTTGCTCTTCGGCACTGGTGATTGTGGTGAAGATAGCCATCACTGACACAACTACCAACATACAAGCAACACGCTGCAAATGAGTAAATTCTCTATGGATGTGTAAAACCTGCTCAGCTGTTCTCCCCACCCCTCCATCTTACGATCTGTATGAACATCAAAATGTTGCGAATTAGAGATTAAACAACAATATAGATAGGAAATTTTATGACTGAAATCAAACTAAATTACTAAGTGTTTTGCTCATGTGGAAAATATTAGGCTATAGGAGAATGATCATTCATCTTCCAGAATGAAAGGGCAGTGAACAATAAAAGGAAATTCTTTCCAAGATGGAATTAGTTCATTTTCATGTGTTCCAGACATAATAAAGAAGCCTACATTGACTCAAAGTTGAATGCCTCTATTCAAAAAAGGAAAAATACTGGGGAATGAAAAATTAGTTTTGCAGAAGTAACAAGGAATGGTCTACACACAAGAAGCAGCAGACAACTTTGATAATGAACATGTGGCAACAATTCTGTTTGTCAGTCTCAGATCATACTGCCAGTAATGATCCAAGTAACATAATGCTATGATTCAAAGTTCAAACAATGGCAAAAATATTTTCTCATGAAAAGCTGTTGTATGATCAACCATAGCTTCTGTTGGTGCATTTTTAGCATGGTTGATATGCTAGCATATCTACTTTGCGTGACAAACACATCAAGCTTTTTGGCTAGAGTTCTAAGATCGAAAGATCCCCAAGTTTTGATTCCTGCTCTTTAGATAGTAGACATTCTTATTCAAAGCTTCCTCGTAGTTTTTTTCCAAGATATTTCTCAAAGAAGGTGTTCATGCAATTGAATACCCTCTTATGAGCTGATATGCCTGGCTCGGTTCCCTTGATGTGGGTGGAAAGCTTGCAAGTTGTCTTCCAAAAACACAGGCAGTGATATCATCAGGGTCATGAAGATTATTAACAATAGCTTCTAAACATTTTAGTTAGCATGATAGTTAGGGATGGTTAAGTTTTTAAGTCTTTTAAATGGGCGTGACAGCAATGGAGGACAGTCATGCATATTTTTCAATACTTCAGGACCTCAAAAGTCTTATGAGTGGTCTGGTGATTAAGATGAACTAAGAGCACAGACATGATAGTTAGTATCAGGTCAACAAGTGTGACAGTGGATCTTTCATTTAAGTGGCATCTCAGACATCAACAGGGCAGTGGTAAGGTCTGTGAGAGAGAATAGGGTGACAGTCACATTCCCTCAAACCCTAGTGAAAAAAGGTTTGTAAATGATGAAAGAGCCTTATCTAGACAGTGATAGAGTTTTAAGTTCATTACTTGGCATGAAAAATGGTGATAGCGATATCTATAGATTGTGTATGGTCAATGAGATAATGGAATTTATGCTGAATATAGTCTGAACAACTGAGGTTTCAGATTTAAGTGACAGTGAGGAAGACAAAGCACAGTGATGCTAAAAGGGTAAAAGATATAGTCTAACAAATGCCTCTGGATCTTTCAAGTTATATGAATAGGGAACCCTAATACCTATAGATAGTGATGTTAATTCTTAAACTTCATCAAGACATATGCCTATATTGTTGGAATATTAACCCTAACTGCCGCCGTCCCCGCCAACCACTGCCCGCTATATCGCAATCAATAAAATAACCATTGCGATACCACGGGAGACTTCCGTAGTCTTTTTGTTTTATTTCAACCGCCTGACGTCACCTCCAGCCAATGCCCGCTATATCGCAATCAATAAAATATTCATCGCGATATTTTGTTTTATTTTTAACCGCCGCAGTTTACCGGGCCGTCAACTAACCGCTGCCCGCAATATCGCAATAAAGTTTTTAACCATCGCGATACCGCGGGGAACTATGGAGAAAGCCGCCACCGCCAGGGAATTAATATTTAAGTTTGAATATTATGAAAAGGACATTGTATTAAATGCATTTTGACGGGGGAAAAATTAGTTAGGTGATTTTGAATTTAAATGTTATTTCGGGCTTTCTCATCCGTGAAAATTTTTCATGTGACTTTTTACCTGGAGCATATATTTTGAAATTGTAATTTATTTTTGACAAGGAATTAATGAGAATGAGAAGAAAATGTGAATGTGAGCAAACAGAAAATTACGAGCAGTAGCTCTGTGTGTTGAAAATAATATTTTATGTTTTAATTTTTACTGTGTGTGAAAATTTCCTCCTCTGCCTCTGGCCTTCACGTGGTATCAGAGCTAGTTCGAGTATCAGAGCAAGTTCGATTATCAGAGTTAATTTTATCAAAGAAGATTATCTGGGTAAATTTCAAAATGGCAGCAAGCACAAGCTTGACAAACCCACAAATTCCACAGTTTAATGGGAAGAATTATGAGTACTGGTCAATTACCATGAAAGCACTATTTAGCTCACAAGATATATGGGATTTAGTAGAGAATGGATTTGCAGAGCCAGCAGATGCAGTAGCATACAATGCTTTAACACAAGCAGAGAAAGACTTATTGAAGGACACAAGGAAGAAAGACTCAAAGGCTTTATTTTATCTGTTTCAAGCTGTACATGAGAGCATTTTTCCAAGGATTTCAGCAGCAACAAAGTCCAAACAAGCATGGGACATACTTCAAACAGCCTATCAAGGCATGGCAAAAGTTAAAACAGCAAAGCTACAAATGCTGAGAAGAGATTTTGAAACAATATGTATGAAGGACAATGAATCTGTAGATTCATTCTACACCCAAGTCATTGGGGTGGTTAATCAAATTAGGTCTCATGGAGAAAATCTGGAAGATACCAGAGTTGTTGAAAAGATTTTAAGGAGTTTGCCCACAAAATTTCTACCGGTTGTAGTTGCAATAGAGGAGACAAAGGATCTCTCACAGTTCTCAGTTGATGAGCTGTATGCATCTCTAATTTCTCATGAACAAAGGCTGAAAAGGTCAGCAGATACATCACTGGAGCATGCTTTCAAAACTCAGGCTTCAGTCAGTCAAGGAAGAGGCAGAGGTAGATCAAGAGGAAGAGGAAGAAACTCTTATAGAGGTGAAAGATACAGTCTATCAAGCTCAAGTGGAAGAGGCAGCAATCAAGGCTCAAACCAAAACCCATCACAGAATCAGTCACAAAATCAAAGGTATGATAAATCTCAAGTCCAATGTCACTACTGTAAAAAATATGGGCATTATATGAATGAGTGTAGAAAGAAGCAGTATGATAATAATAGACAAAATGCAAATTTTTCAAGAGAAGGTCAAAATCAGGATTCAGATAAGAGAACAATGTTTTTAGCTTGTAATGTTGCTCAAGCAAATGAAAAAGATGTATGGTTTTTAGATTCAGGCTGTAGCAATCATATGACAGGGAATCTAGAAATATTTTCAAGTTTAAATGAGAATGTAAAGTCTGATGTTACATTGGGTAATGACAACAAAGTGTCAGTCAAAGGAAAAGGAGATGTCAATATTCTAACTAAACAGGGGGAGAAAAAATATATTTCAGATGTGTATTTTGTGCCTGGTCTGAAACATAACTTAATGAGTGTAGGGCAACTTGTTCAAAAAGGGTATAAAGTAACCTTCAAGAATGGTTTGTGCACAATTTTAGACAAATACCCAAGCAACCAGCTTATTGCAAAAGTTAGAATGACAAACAATAGAATGTTTCCCTTAAAGATAAGGCCAGATTTGAATATAAATTATGCTCAAGCACAACACTTAACGAATTCACAAGTGGGTAGAGAAAAAACTATAGTAGTAGTGCAGACAATCTTTCAAGCTGAGATAAAAAATGAAAACTGGTTATGGCACCTGAGATTTGGGCATCTCAACTTTGGAGGTTTAAATTTACTTCATAGGAAATGTATGGTCAAGGGACTACCTTTAATAGAAAAACCAGAAAGGGTATGTGAAGGGTGCATTTTAGGAAAACAACATAGAGAATCATTTCCAGCAAGAAAGTCAACTAGAGCAAAAGCCCCTTTGGAAATTATACATTCAGATTTGTGTGGACCTATGCAAACACCTTCAATAGGTGGTAGTTTTTATTTTCTGACATTCATTGATGATTATTCAAGAAAAACATGGGTCTATTTTCTAAAGCAGAAAAATGAAGTGTTTGATCTATTTCGTCAGTTCAAGAATTTGGTTGAAAAACAAAGTGGTTATTATATCAAAGTGTTGAGAACAGATAGAGGTGGTGAATATATTTCAAGAGAATTTTTTAATTTTTGCAAAGATCATGGAATTCACAAGCAGTTCACAACTAGATACACACCTCAACAAAATGGAGTAGCTGAAAGGAAAAATAGAACAATCATGGAAATGGCTAGAAGCATGTTGAAAGCCAAACATTTGTCAAATGAATATTGGGCAGAAGCAATTTCTTGTGCAGCCTATATAATGAATAGGTGTCCAACGAAAAGTGTCATGAATATAGTACCTGAAGAAGCATGGACAGGAAGAAAACACAATGTTACTCACATGAGAGTATTTGGATGTGTAGCATATGCACATGTGCCTGATGAATTGAGAAGGAAGCTAGATAACAAAGGAGAAAAATGTATATTTGTTAGATACAGTGAAGAATCCAAAGCTTATAAGCTCTATAATCCAACAACAAAGAAAGTTATAATCAGCAGAGATGTACAATTTGTAGAAGATGAAGCATGGGATGGAAGTATAGAGAAGACAGTCAATATTTCAGCTAGTATACCTCAAGAGGAGAATGAAGTTTCAGCATCAAGAAATGTTCCAGCTATTGTGACTCCTACCACTCCCATTCAAGCTCAGCAAAGTAGTCCACAAGTGACACCAGCATCGACTATAAGAACAGCCTCAATCATTCAAGGAAGCAGTCCAACAAGAGGACAACAAACACCATCTACAGCAGGACCATCGGGTCCATATTCCACAAGTTCAAGTGATATGTCAAATCCTACATTGGCAAGTCTGAGAAGACAGAAAATCAGAAGCATAAGAGATATATATGAGCAAAATGAAGGTGAGAATAATTCAGATCAGATTTCTCTTTGTGCATTTTATTCTCAAATAGAAGATCCAGTTCATTTTGAAGATGCAGTCAAAGATGATAAATGGGTAAGTGCTATGGATGAAGAAATTGAAGCAATTGAGAAGAATCAGACATGGGAACTAGTCAGTCTTCCAAAAGACAACGAGGTCATTGGAGTGAAATGGGTTTATAAAACCAAATTGAATGAAAAAGATGAAGTTCAGAAGCTTAAAGCAAGATTGGTTGTAAAGGGCTATTCACAACAGCCTAGAATTGATTACAATGAGACATTTGCACCTGTAGCACGATTGGATACTATAAGGATGATTTTAGCTTTAGCAGCTCAGAATAAGTGGTCTGTATTTCAAATGGATGTAAAGTCAGCTTTTTTAAATGGTTATTTAGAAGAAGAAGTCTATGTGGATCAGCCACCTGGGTATGAAATTTTGGGTCAAGAAGACAAAGTTTACAAATTGAAAAAGGCACTGTATGGATTGAAGCAAGCCCCAAGAGCTTGGTATAACAAAATAGATAGTTATATTTTGTTGAATGGATTTAATAGATATAGCAGTGAGCCCACACTGTATACAAAAATGAATGAAGAAGGTGAAATACTAATAGTATGCTTATATGTGGATGATTTAATTTTCATTGAAATTTGTCAATTGATATGTTCAAGGCAGACATGAAGAAAGAATTTGAAATGACAGACTTAGGTCTGATGAAGTATTTTTTGGGCATTGAAGTGAATCAAAATGAAAATGGTATTTTTATTTCACAGTCAAAATATGCAAATGACATTTTGAAGAGGTTTAATATGATGAAGTGCAAACTAGCACCAACACCTACAGTGACAGGTCTGAAACTAAGTAAGGATGAAAGAGGGTCTAATGTTGATCCAACTTTGTTTAAGAGGCTTGTTGGAAGTCTCATGTATCTCACAGCCACAAGGCCAGACATAATGTATGGAGTAAGTTTAATTTCTAGGTTTATGGAAACACCAAAAGACACCCAATGGAAAGCAGGGAAAATAATTTTAAGGTATGTAAGTGGAACAAGAAATTTTGGCATTAAGTATTCAAGTTCAGATGAGTTCAAACTCATAGGATACACAGACAGTGACTGTGCTGGCAGCATTGATGACAGAAAAAGCACGTCCAGTTATGTATTAAATTTTGGGACTGGAGTTGTCTCATGGTCTTCAAAGAAGCAGCCAATAGTTTGTCTTTCATCAGCTGAAACAAAATATGTGGCAGCCACAAGTGCAGCATGTCAAGTAGTCTGGATGAGAAGAATTTTGAAAGAATTGCAAAATGAACAAATGGAGGCAACAAAAATTTACTGTGATAACAATTCAACCATTGCTCTTTCGAAAAATCCAGTCTTTCATAAGAGAAGCAAGCATATTGATACCAGGTATCATTTTATCAGGGAATTAATTAATAATGGTGAAATATTTTTAGAGTTTTGCAGATCAGAAGAGCAAAGTGCAGATATTTTTACAAAGCCGCTGGGAAGAGATAATTTTATTTTTCAAAGGAACAGATTGGGCATGGTGGACAGCACAGTTATGTTTAAGGGGGAGTGTTGGAATATTAACCCTAACTGCCGCCGTCCCCGCCAACCACTGCCCGCTATATCGCAATCAATAAAATAACCATTGCGATACCGCGGGAGACTTCCGTAGTCTTTTTGTTTTATCTCAACCGCCTGACGTCACCTCCAGCCAATGCCCGCTATATCGCAATCAATAAAATATTTATCGCGATATCACGGGAGACTCCTTAAAAGTTTGTTTTATTTTTAACCGCCGCAGTTTACCGGGCCGTCAACTAACCGCTGCCCGCAATATCGCAATAAAGTTTTTAACCATCGCGATACCGCGGGGAACTATGGAGAAAGCCGCCACCGCCAGGGAATTAATATTTAAGTTTGAATATTATGAAAAGGACATTGTATTAAATGCATTTTGACGGGGGAAAAATTAGTTAGGTGATTTTGAATTTAAATGTTATTTCGGGCTTTCTCATCCGTGAAAATTTTTCACGTGACTTTTTACCTGGAGCATATATTTTGAAATTGTAATTTATTTTTGACAAGGAATTAATGAGAATGAGAAGAAAATGTGAATGTGAGCAAACAGAAAATTACGAGCAGCAGCTCTGTGTGTTGAAAATAATATTTTATGTTTTAATTTTTACTGTGTGTGTGAAAATTTCCTCCTCTGCCTCTGGCCTTCATGTATGAGATGATAGTTGAAAGATGGACTATGAAGAGGCGGATTATAGTTAAAGGTCAGAGTCTCTATGTTACCTATATGTTCTTAATGATACTGTTCTTGCCTTGGGGCTGGTTTCATAGTATTTGTTTCCTCAAATAACGCAACAAGATGTGATACAAGCAAGATTCAACCTGGCTCTTCACTATGGTGTCTTCAATCTATGTTCTATGTTGAGAGTTTTGTTTTCAAGCCAACAAAAGGTCATGGTAAGAAAATGGCAGTTCTTTCAACCTATGCATGTTATTACTTATGATGGCATAGATGACAATAAGAAAAGATTGTATGATATTCAAGTCAAGACAAGTTGAGACAGAGGTAGGGTTCAAGAGGTAGGGTTCATGCAAGTCATGATAACCAAAGGCAGAATTTGAAAAATGCAGGGGCAGCAAGTGCACAGGCAGCATCATTCAACTTTCATAAGGATCCATCCAAAGACACAAGAGGACAGTCATGTACAGGGACAGTGATTTATAATTTATGTCATAAAGATCTCTGATTAGTGATCAATATTCCTTATGACTGTGAGGACTGTTCATCCTCAATAAGTCTTATGACAATCATTAATGGAGTGTATACTCAAATCAACCATAACAAGTGTATGACATTCTTATGGATTATGGTCAGTATTTCATTTATAAACGACTGTAAATGTGACCTTAAAACTGTGACTGAAAACTTGAACTAAAAGGTGGCTATCAATCAGTTGTATTGCATAACCTAAACAGACAGACTTAATATATGGAAATATAAAAAACCATCATAAAATACATGTCAAGGATAACTTAAAGTACTAACGGTTCTTGTAGATGGGGCATATATTTTTTTATTTTAGAAAGGGGTTTGGTTTCATAATATTTGTTTCCTCAAATAACGCAACAAGAGGTCATACAAGCAAGATTCAACTTGGCTCCTCACTATAGTGTATTCAATCTTTTTTTATGTTGAGAGTTTTGTTTGCAAGCCAACAAAAGGTCATGGTAAGAAAGTGGCAGTTCTTTCAACCTATGTATGTTATTACTTATGATGGCATAGATGACAATAAAAAAAGATTGTATGATATTCAAGTCGAGACAAGTTGAGGAGAGGTAGGGTTCATGCAAGTCATGATAACCAAAGGCAGAATTTGAAAAATGCAGGGGCAACAAGTGCATGGGCAGCATACTTCAACTTTCACAAGGATCTATCAAAACACATAAGAGGACAGTAATGTATAGGGACAGTGATTTATAATTTATGTTATAAAGATCTCCGATCAATGATCAATATTCCTTATGACTGTGAGGACTGTTCATCCTCAATAAGTCTTATGAAAGACATTATGGGAGTGTATCCTCAAATCAGCCATAACAAGTGTATGACAGTCTCATGGATTGTGGTCAGTCTTTCATTCATAAAGGACTGTAAATGTGACCTTAGATCTATGACTAAAAACTTGAACTAAAAGGTGGCTATCAATTAGCTGTACTCCATAACCTAAACAGATAGACTTAATATATGAAAATATATAAAACCATCATAAAATACATGTAAAGGATAACTTAAAGTAATTACAGTTCTTGTAGATGGGGCATATATTTTTTATTTTAGAGAGGGGACTGGTTTCATAACATTTGTTTCCTCAAATAATGCAACAAGAGGCTATACAAGCAAGATTCAACCTGGCAAGAAAGTGGCAGTTCTTTCAACCTTTTTTCTATGTTGAGAGTTTTGTTTGCAAGCCAACAAAAGGTCATGGTAAGAAAGTGGCAAGTGCACGGGCAGCATCATTCAACTTTCATAAGGATCTATCAAAAGACACAAGAGGACAGTCATGTACAGGGACAATGATTTATGATTTATGTTATAAAGATCCCTGATCAGTGATCAATATACCTTATGACTGTGAGGACTGTTCATCCTCAATAAGTCTTATGGCAGTCATTAATGGAGTGTATGCTCAAATCAGGCATAACAACTGTATGACAGTCTTATGGATTGTGGTCAATCTTTCATTCATAAAGGACTGTAAATGTGACCTTAAAACTGTGACTAAAAACTTGAACTAAAAGGTTGCTATCAATCAGCTGTATTCCATAACATAAACAGATAGACTTAATATATGGAAATATATAAAACCATCATAAAATACATGTAAGGGATAACCTAAACAGATAAACTTAATATATGGAAATATATATAACCATCATAAAATAAATGTAAAGGATAACTTAAAGTACTAACGGTTCTTGCAGACAGGGCATATATTTTTTATTTTAGAGATTAAGAGTATCCCTCTCAGTATTCAAAAGCCTCCAAATGCTCTACAAACAAGGCGGAATTTAAAGCTAAACTTACGTCTGAAATCAAATTAATGACTGTAATGTCACCTGAAGAAATTTGCAGCTCAAATCCGTTAAAAATACTGAAAAGATTAGGAAATTTGAGCTAATATTTAAGACTGAGAGTATCCCTTTAGTATTTAAAAGCCTGCAAATGCTCTGCAAAGATGGCAAAATTTAAACGCTAAACTTCTGTTTGAAATCGAAAGGCAAAATTAAAATGCTAAACTTCTGTTTGAAATCAAATTTAATTACAAGTAATTCACACTTCGCATATTTTTTCGAGTTTAGAGAGGGAAGGCTAGAATGGCTGTAACATCACCTCAAAAGATTCAAGACTCGTCAATTTTAAGTGTATCCCTCTTAATATTCAAAAGCCTCCAAATGCTCTGCAAAGAAGGCAGAATTTATTCAAAAGCCTCCAAATGCTCTGCAAAGAAGGCAGAATTTATTCAAAAGCCTCCAAATGCTTTGCGACAAAGGCGGAATTTAAACGCTCACTGGAGAACAGAAATATAATTCGACAGCTTATAAAAGACTAAAGGAATCAACAGTTTTGGCTTATAAAAGACTGAAGAAATTTGCAGCTCAAATCCGTTAAAAATACTGAAAAGATTAAGAAATTTGAGCTAATATTTAAGACTAAGAGTATCCCTTTAGTATTTAAAAGCCTGCAAATGCTCTGCAAAGATGGCAAAATTTAAACGCTAAACTTCTGTTTGAAATCCAAAGGCAAAATTAAAATGCTAAACTTCTGTTTGAAATCAAATTTAATTACAAGTAATTCACACTTCGCATATTTTTTTGAGTTTAGAGAGGGAAGGCTAGAATGGCTGTAACATCACCTCAAAAGATTCAAGACTCTTCAATTTTAAGTGTATCCCTCTTAATATTCAAAAGCCTCCAAATGCTCTGCAAAGAAGGAAGAATTTATTCAAAAGCCTCCAAATGCTTTGCGACAAAGGCGGAATTTAAACGTTCACTGGAGAACAGAAATATAATTCGACAGCTTATAAAAGACTGAAGGAATCAACAGTTTTGGCGGTCACTATTGACAAAAGCTGCACTGTAAATTTTCTCATTGCTTGAAATTGAAGAAAGGTAAAATTCCCTCTTCTCCGAAATTATCACATACTGTAATAAAATAATATTATTTCATATTATAATATTAATATACTTTTATATTATATTTTAGGAGTTCCATTTTAAAAAAGGAAGTTTCATAGGGCTTGGTTTTTATTAGGCAAGATAAAAAAAATTCAGGGTGACTTTATTTAGATATATTATATAATAAGATAGATAAGTTACTAGGTATGTTGTAGTTGTATAAATGTTGTGCAATGTGTTTTGAAAGCGAAATTTAAAAATAAGTTCAATATGAAAGCCTAGTTAATTACCATTCATGAATTTTAAAAGGAGACAATGGGTTGTTCCATACATATTGGTTATGTTTGATAAATTACTCAATGTGCTATTACATACACTTTTCTATAAGAATACTAAAAAGATGAATCATGAGAATTTTTTTTTTTTTAATCTTTTAAGTTTGAGATTCCTTCTTATATGTTCTTGAAATCTTAATATAAACTTGTGTTTAAGAGTTCAAATACAAAAAAAATATTATTAAATGTAAACTCTTATTAAGAAATTGGTATTCATACCATTGTTCTATATCAATTTGTGTCTAATTCAAAACTACTAAATTAGTTTTTTGATTTGCGATTTCTATAAGATTTATATCTTACCATTGGCTTTTCAAGGTGAACTCTTTTCCTTTTATTATCATGGTCTTTGGCTAATTTTGTTAGCTACTACTCTTTTGGGGATTGCACAAGCTTGTACTGTTTGTAGCACAAAGTTTTCCTTTCTACACAAGTTATCCCAAAGGTTGTGTAAGATGTAGCTAGTGGTCAAATGAGCCAAGAGTATGGTTGCACAGGTGTCACTATTTGCTAGATAAGCTATCCATTTGGCTTTGTAAGTAGTTGGGTCACATCATTATCTTACCTTATTGTTGTGCAAGAGGATTATTAAGATATTTAGGTGTGTGCATGTGATTTTATATGCTTTTTATTATTGTAGAATCTCATGTGTTGTTATTTCTACACAAGGTGTTGCCTTGCAACACAAATTGATATTGTTGTATAAGGCATTGGTTCCTACACAAGTTAACTTGGATGTGTAATATTTTTTAGGGAAAAAATAATTTTGTGTAATTTGGTGGTGTTTTTATACAAGCATTTGTGTGCAAGTCGTTATTGTTGTGTACATTGCTATGAATATGTATTTTTGTTATTGGGTAATTTTCTTTTGGTGTTACTTTCTAGCTAATATACATAGTGTTTACTATATCAATTTTTCTATATGACTTTATGATTTAAATAAATATTTGTAAAAATCCTAAGTATTCCACTTGTGGTATAGGAGCACACAGGTGAATGAGCAATCAACACCAACAAAAAAAATGTTGAATTGTTTTCCACAGTTTTGGTTTTGGTTTATTTTGGTTTTCTCTTTGGTCAGTGCCTAAACCTCTTAAATTCCTCAATTTCATTGACACTCTAGCAAGGTGATGGTGAAGCATAGATCGCGTACACAAATTGTTTGAATGAGGTCTTGGCTCTACTACGTACGAGGATTGTAGGATACGTGCAAAATGGATTTTTCAAAGCTTTCAAAAAAATAACTTAGCAGATGTAATGGAAAATTCTGCAACCTTTGTATGGAAGATTTAAAGCAGAGATTTTGTTAGATGAAGTTGTAATTGCCTTGGCTAACATATACACAAATGTGGAACCACAAGTCGACAAATGAACTAAATGAAAAAGTGCCTCTAGGGAACATTGTCTTATACCATTGACTTGGCATTAAAATAAAAAATTTAAAAAGGGGAGATCAATTCCTCAATTATTCCTTTTTAACTTCTATGAAGAGGGATCGATGGCAGAAAGGAAGGTCGTGGGTCTTTGGGAGAGATTGGTAGACTTGTGAGGTCGGCCAAAATGAAGATAGAGAGACATAAAACAGGAAAAAATGTGTACAGTCAAATAAGAATGTGCAACAATAAAGGGTGAACAGTTATAAGCAAAAGGGAAGGTCGAAAGAGCTTTGGGTGGGAAGGCCAAGAGGCAAGGAAGATCAACCATGTGAAGGAAAACAAAACACAAGACTCGATGTGCAATAGTTGGGGAGGAGGAATGTGCAACAATGGAGAATAAGGTTGCACATCAGTGAAAATAGAAGGCATAGCTGAAAGGGAAAGCACAGTAGAGAGGAAGGAAGTTGATAGACTTGAGAGGTCAGTTTAGTGAAGAACATAGCACCATTGAACAAAATGGTGGGTGCACAACCATGAAGGACATGTGCATTGGAGAATAAAGAATTGGCCAAATAAGAAAAAATGGGAAGGGGGCATCGAAGAGAAAGCCATATGCAGAACATTGTTGAATGGAGAATATAGAGGAAAATATAGAGTAAGAGTTGAACAAATAGAAGAGGAAAATTTAGTCCAAGTGACCAACAAAAGCTTATTTCATTGCAATTGTGGTTGCATATTGAATGTGTAATTTGTTTCAGCATTTTTGTTTCAGAGCCATTGTAGTTTTCTTTCAATTTTTGTTCTGTTGTTGTTCATTTTCTAACAACTAAGTTACAGAGGATTTTCTGAGTTGCAAAGCACAAGAATTGACTCATATTCCCAATGGATAGGTTCATGCTACTAGTCTAAGATGCTTAATAGGAAATCATATACCGGATGTTGCTAAAAATATTACCTAATTGTTCTTTTTAGCTCAATCAAGTTAGGCTAGGACAACATTGATGTTATTGCTTTACAAAAGGAGAAACATACACAACTGATTCTGCGAATGTTACTCATAGTTACACAAATAGTGGGATGAAATGAATTTTTAGTTTTCATTATGCAATTTCTTTACAAAAAGGAGAAATAGTATACAAAATTTTGCATAAAGTACCTATTTAAATTCATTACAATAAATGTGTGTATGAGTTCCCACACAAGTCGTTGGAGTAACTGAATGAGATGCAATAAGAAATAAACTGTACATCTGAAAATAAAGAACACATTTAAGAGGAAAGGGATCCATCATTGCCTGAATGACGAACCCCAACATTGATCTATTCCATTTTCAATCCATTTTTTGATGGTTCCACAAGTATCTACAAGAGATAAAGAAGTGGTGTTAGAGCTCATGATTCTAGTTCTCTCATATGTCAAATCAGTAGGTATTCAACCTATTTCTTATTAAGCATCAGATCATGGATTCAAAGGTGTTTCAAGATCAAAACAATGTCATCAAGAAGATCCAAGAAAAGTAAACGTCATCTAATCATCATAAGAATCTTTGACATCTTAGTTTTCTTAGCTTGTTTGTTGACTATCTAGGTACAGGTATAATCTTATCATACAAATCAAGCATAGATCATTCAAACCAAGGGAACAAGTTTATTCATAGTCCTAACTATTGACAAAGGCATTGTCATCAAATGGTCAAATGGATAAAATCAACATTAAAAGTATGAAATTCATACTTAGAACTATCAAAGTGGATAGTCACCCTGAAGTTGAAAGATAATAGTCAAGACAAAATCTACTATGGTGATAGTCATTAATATCATAGATGAAATTTATTGTCATAACCAAGAATATCATGCTTGGATCACTATGAAGGTAGGTTTGTGTATTAAGAGGATAGTCACCATGAAAGGTACAAGCTACAATGACAAAAGGGACCCATACAAGAGAGAAAGAAAACCTGTAAAGAATCATGATGTCAAATATTTTTCCATCATTTCTTTCCAAGAAATAGAGAAATATCAAAGACTGAGAAACTATGAGATTGAATTCCAGAGAAAATACCATGAAGAATAATAGTTTTAATCATTTTTCTTGTCACAAACTAAGCATGAGCAACGTTTTCTTTTACAGATAAGGAAGAATCTCAACATTTTCATCAAAATTCCATAGAGGAAAGCTTACTGGTAAGGGAGAATAGTTCAACCTATGCAGAGAATCATCAAAACCATCAAACCCTTGGCAGCAGTAGTATGACCCAAGTAGATGAAATATGACATACAAGTGAGCCTGAGAGTAATTATAAGTTTCTTTTAGGGTTTCTTAATAAAAACCCTAAAATTGGCCAACTAAAGTGACTTTTTTTCACTTTTATTTCATAAGCTTGCATAAAGATTAATGCCTAGGTCATAGTCAAGGTCTTAACATTTTCCTAGTGGAAGACTTATTCAACATGTTAACCCTTTTATGGTCCTCCTTCAATTTTTGGCACTTAGAAATAATGTAGCCTCCATCTTTCCATACCTGTAAGACAAATATCAATTTATCTTAACACTTATTAAGGTAATAAATAATTAGTTGCCTTAATACTTGTTAATGATTGTAGTTTTAGTTTGTGTTAACATTTATCAAGGTAAATAACTATTTGAGTTACCATCAATATTTTTTAAAATAAAATAATAGGGGACCTCTAAATATGCAAAGAAGGAGATGAGTCATGATCAGTCAAACTGAAGTGGAACTAAGGTGCATCTGGAGTTCTATTTTCTACTTCAAGTCAATTTGAGGTGATTTTGGAGTTCCCTTTGATCAACCTATTTAAGAGGGGGAGTTTGGAGATAAATTTTCTCAATTTGGAGCAGCTATGGGCCCCCTTTTTATGGCTTTTTTGTTTTACTCGTGAGAGAGATATTTTGTAAATTATAGGAGGGAAAACTTATGTTTTCCTTAGTTCTTACCTTTTGTCTTCTATTAACATTGCAAAGAGATTGAGATTTTTGAAACTCAATTTATTCTCATGTAGTGGTAATTTTTTCTTTGAAATCAATAAAGAAATAACTTATTGTTCCTATTTGGAGCTTTCATTTTGCATTGTGGATGTATGTTCTTGCAAATTTCCATTGTGATTCATGTGAACCCTTTATTTTCTTCCTCATATAAGCAATGTATTTTGAATGTCTATCATATAAAATCAGGTCATATGTTGTGACAAACCAATTTTGAGAAAAACTTGATGTGTAAACTCATTTTACCTTCAAAACAAAACTAAAAATTGAAACCTTCATGTGAAATACTTATGATTTTATAATAAACCTGAATTGTGAACATCATAACCAACAACTTTTGTTTCAAATTTATAAGTCAGGCTTTAGTTTTCATTCCAATTCATTGGTGTATCACCTCCTTGAATTAAATTTACATTTCCAGAGCATCCTTCTTCCTTTTTCCCATCAAATCCATTAGTTTCTAGGAGATCTAAAGGGGAACCAGTCGGCCATAATCTAGAGGTTCATTCTCACAGTAGGTTGCCCACAACCTAAGTTTGATCCCATGTTGCATAGGATTGTTGAGTATCACACTTAGCTAAAGGGCACAATCCTTCATTTTAATAGTTGCACTGAACAAAATACTTCTAGAAATTTGTGTCCCAGGTTTAAGCCACTAGGACTCATACACCTAACCTGGTATATGAGTCCTGCTTTAACTTGGACCTATTTTAATTAAAAAATTTGGTGGGATTTTATGACCCTATATTTGATGTCGGCTTGTATTGTTGTAATTTTGGGAAATTAGGCATAAACAAGTATAAATATAAGGTCATTTTATTAAGTTTCTCCTAACAACAAGTTAGCAATTTTGAAAGAGCATTCCTACAATAATTTTATTAGTTTACAAGAGCATTCAAGAACTAATCATCAAGCATTTTGGAGCATCAATTAAAGATTCAAGAATCATGTGAAGGTTTTCATGCATCATGTGTGTTTGTGAGCTAACATGTTGATGTAGCATTTGTGATCCATGTTCAATAATTCAAAGCCATATCAAAAAAAATGATCAAGATCTACATCCATTGAAGCCAATTCATACAAGTTGCAAGTCTACACTCTAAGGATTCAACAAGGTTTGGTGAGTTGTTACATTTATTTTTTCATTCATCATTCCTTCATGTTATTTAAATTCATTTCATTTTTTAATTACTCAAATGGGGTCTAGCTGAGGTAGACCCCCATCCACTAAGAAAACATTTTTCTCTTTCTTGTGATGTGTATTTTGTAGATTTAGGTGAATGGGAATCATTCACCTAATCTAGTGATTTATTCCTTGATATATACTTTCAATAGCATTTAGCAGTGTGAGATCTAGGTTCATAAGACTCAAAAAGATACTCAGAAAACCCTAGAGTGGAACTCATACGCCCAGCCTAGTGTATTAGGGAAATCCCACAATAGTGGTTTACACTTTATGAGAGATCATGATATTTGTTGAAATCACATATTTTTAGAAAATATAATGATTTAATCCTTGAAAATTATCATTTAAAGGATTCCAATTGAAGAGGGTTTGATCAAACCACCTTAGAACAAACCCCCTTGGATACTACCCCGCTAGTTTTAAACCATACCTCTAATGGAGTCTCCTTTACACCTATCAAAATGTTGATAAAAAACCACTTTTGATTTACCTTTTAGGGGATCAAATGAATTCATTGAAAACTTTTTTTTTGTAAGTATGCAGTCCTTATTATAATCTTCCCCAAAAGTATAATTTTAAATAAATTTAATTTTATTATTTTATTTATTTTTTATTTCTTGTGAATGTGGGATTTTCATCAAAAATCAAGCTCTCTATTTTGGAAATGTTGAAAAATAGCAGGTTACCAAAAAAAATTGAAAAATATCAGTGCACTAGATATTGACGTCCCTGATCCAACAAAAAAAAAATTGAATTTTGATACATACAAAAAAAGTCATGTTTTAGCCAATAAATCATGTCTAAGTTGTAACTAATTTGACTTTGAAACTTAATTAAAAAAAATATTAAATGAAATTCTATGAAACCAATTTCATGCACTAGATATCATAGTTACAAATCTACATTTTAAAAAATTAGGATTTTATCCTTCACAAAAAAGTTATGTGTTAGCCAATAACATCACTCTTTAAATTATTGTTAAAAATTTGTTTTTGAAGATGGAAAAAGAAGTGCAATCTGATTCCAAAAAAAAATTGAAAAAAAATATTTAGGATCTTCAAGAAAAATTTCTTAAATCACTAGTTTGCCTCATCTTCAAATTCCTCCCAGTTTAGCCACTCTAGGTGCCTGAAAGTGAAGATTTAGTTAAAAAAAATTAGTTCAATGTCTAGTTTGGCCAAAAATTGTAAACTAGTATTGTGCGATCACCCATTAGTCTTATTGCAGTTTTCGATCATCCTTCAGTAGATCATGATAAACTCTCAGAGAATCTGAGATCCTACTCTTAAAACCCTAGAATGGGACTAAATCGCCCAACCTGGTGTATTAGTCCCAATGCAATATGCGAAAAAAAATTCCATGGTTTAGAGACCTTTTTTTGGCCTCTCCACTCCTCCAAGTACTTTTCTATTTCATTCTATTTTCAATCTAATTTCATGCTTTCAAGTTTCTAGGATTTTGTGCATAAGTGTTTGCATTTCTCCTTTGAAGCTTCATTTAATGGTGAACCCCTATCTAATCACACAAAGGAACCCATAGTCTTTCCCTCAATCAAGTCACTTGGTTAAGGGATCTAGGTTCCTAATGAAATAAAGTGCAAAATAGGTCCCAAATTTGCATCTCCCAAAAGGTGAAACCCCCTATTTCCCTTTTGTTCATTTTGGTGAACCCGACCTTGGACCATTGAATTTCTAATTTGGAGAACATTGTAGTCCTAGATCTAGCTTGTGTTAACTTTGCATTAGTTAATTCACATTTAGGCCTTCTAAACATTACATTAGTGAAAAGTTCATATAGGTTACATTTTCACATTTTGCATCATTCAATTTCATTAGAAATCTATAATTGTAAATAGTCAAGTCAACATACAACCTAGACACATGAAAATCAACATAGAATTTGTTGTTTCATACTTAGAAACACTAGTCAAGACTCATTCACCCACCTAGGTGATTTAGTCCTTGTATTGGTCTTTTCTCCAAATTTTTGGGTATTTTGTGTCGTTTATTTTTCACTATTTGAAACTATCAAAAATCCTAAGTGGGATTGATATGCTCATCTAGGCGAATGAGACCTTGGAGGCCTACAAAAATCAACTTTTCTGAGCTTTCTAGTGATTTTTTATACTTCCTAGGCTTATTGGTAACCTATAGTATCAATCTAGAAAGTTTCAGAAACTGTTGTTTTATGCATCTAGGTCAAAAGCATCCATTTAGTGGTCATTTTTGAATCATTCCAAAATCATTTTAGTAGCAAAAATCATCAGATCTGAAAATGTTTAGATTTCTAAAACTTTGCATAATATGGATAAAAGTACTTTTCACTTTTGCATATACAGTGTTTACATTCATGAAGCTTTGCATAAGTTTGATAAAAGTGCTTTTCATTTTTGGATACACATTGTTTAGATTTTTGAAGTTTTGCATACATCAAGGATAAAAGTACTTTTCATCTTGGGATATACATTGTCTACATTCTTGAAGTATTGCATAATATGGTTAGAAGTACTTCTCATTTTTGGACACGCAATGTTAGTATCTTACCATTCTAAGCATACCAAGAAAAAGATCATTAACATCTCTCTCGCACATGAGAATGCAATAGTAGACAATCATGACAATCAAATTTGGTCTTCTCCTAATATCTATCCTATTTGTGATGAAGATATTTTTGTGTTAGAAGATCCAATCATTGAGTGCCATGAGAATCCTATTTTTTATCTTCCCTTACTAAGGAAAACATCATTGAACAAGAGGATACCATCATTGATAAGGAAGAAAACCCAACCATATATGACTCCCCTATTTGTGATGAAGTTATTTTAGAGGAACCAACCTTTGAATGTCATGAACGTCTAGTTTATTGCTCTCCTAAAGACTCTCCTACTAGGGAAGATATCATGGTGCAAGAAAATGACAACATTGACAATAATGATATAGTTCCTTAGATTGAAGATGATGAAGTGACATTAGACTCCCCTTCACTAAGAAATTATGAAAATAAGGATAATTATTCTGAGGTTATGCACATTAGATATCCTTTAAATTACTCTCTTGAGCCTAAACTTATCCTTTACCCACCCTCAAACTAACCACAACCTCAAATCAAACCCGTCCTCATCCCCAAACTAACTAAAAATAATGTTTCACAACAATCGAATTATAATACCATATCTTATACATATAACAATAGAAATAATCCGCAACCAAAACAAACACCTTCAACATTCCTCGCACTTCCTAACCCTATCTTGCCTGGTCCTCCTTGTTTTCTTTTACATAATGGAAAGGAGTATGATCTTGTTCAACAACTAAAGAATACTACTACTAAGATATCCTTATGGGATCTTATTCAAGCCTCCCCTCATTATCATAACATGATTCAAAGTACTTTACAACAAGTTCCTATCCCTCCTAATGTGCAACCGAATGACATAGCAGCCTTGATTCAAGGAATGAATGTTGAAATTTTTTTCACCAAAGTGAGTTACCTCCTTTGGAAGTGCAAAAACAAAATGAATCTTTCATGATAATAGCTATATATAATACAATTGGGATAAAGAGAACTCTTGTTGACAATGGTTCAACCCTTAATGTGTGTATTGTAAACCTTTTGTATAAGCTTGGCATAGATAAATCAAAAATTGAACTTGATTCCTTATTGATTTGAGGATTTGAAAATATACTAAAATAAATCCTTGGAGTGATCACATTACCTATTACAGTTGAAAATGCCACATTACAAACCCCAATGCATGTTATCCCTCATAATCTTTCATCTAATCTCATTTTAGGAAGACCATAGCTTCATGAGATGCATGTGGTCCCATCTCTGAATTGAAGATTGTATCCCTTGTCAACCATTTGTGCAAGCCTTAAGAGATTATGCTTCAAACCTTCCACATATAGGACATCATCAGTATTATGCTTACCATCAAGAGAAATGGATCCTCTACCATGGACTACACTAGCATTGTTATCACCAAATCTTACAACACCACCATCATACTTTTCCAAACTCACAAATTTTATTTAATCACCTATCATGTGATGAGAGCATCTGTTGTCTATCACACATTCATCTTTTTCTTCAATTTTGGCTGCAAGAGCTTTCTCCACATTTTTGCAACTATCAGATTTAGTAGGCACTAGATCATTTTCCTTGATAGCAATAAATACCCATTCATCATCACATACATTCTCTTTATTAGATTCATCATTTTTCACGCCTTCATCAATAATAGAATAATACTTTCTTTGAAATCTAGGCTTGTTAGGTCTTGACTTAGGAACTCTCTCCAGACACCTTGAAGAAAAGTGACGTATCTTATTGCAAGAAAAACATTCAATAGGAAATTTTCATTTATACTTATCTTCTTCTCTAGATTCTCTCTTGACAATAAATGCTTCATGCTCGTCTAGCTTTCTCTGTTCTTCTTCAATATCTTTCATCTCCTGCTCATACTTGGACATTTTTCTAGAACTTTCTCCTAGATCATATCTTTGCTTGTCTTTTTTGGATATCGTAGCTTTAAATGTAGATTTTGTCGTAAGAAGGTATTCACCAAATTCACTTAACTCAAAAGAAGCAAGCTTATCAATCAACATGTTTCTGGTAACATTTGTCATAATTTGGATCTCCTCAATAGCAACAACTTTGGCTTTGTATGCAACAAGAAAGGATCTAAGCACTTTAGCAACAATTTCTGATTCTTCTAATGTTCCACGAGAACATCTGATACTACACACAAGTTCATTCACTCTCTACATAAAATAAGTAATGTTCTCACCTTCACCCATTCTCAATGTTTCATATTTCCCTTTCATACGTTGTATCTTAGCAATATTCACATGTGTATCACCTTCATACAAAGTTTCCAACTTTTTCTGGATCTCATAAGCAGTTTGTAGCTCCATTACATTTCTCGTCTCAGAATTAGTCAGAGCACTCAACAATGCTTCCTTATCCCTGATATTGTACTCAGCTTCTTTAATCTCGTAAGGATTAGAAGGACCATTCTGTGGAATAACATACCTATTATTTGTAATTTTCCAATAAGGATCACCAATGCATCTCATATGACACTCCATTCAAGTCTTCCATAGAGAATCATTTATTCCATCAAATCTCAGATTATCCTTCTTATATATCGCTATCCTGGATCACCTCAAGCTATTAAGCTTCTTTCGAGGAACCTGCTCTGATACCAATTGTTGTAAAAACACAAGGGTAGACAACTAAGAGGGGGGTGAATCAATTGTCACATAAATTTAAAATTATTCAAATTATTAAACTTATTCTCAAATATGATCAATAACCATCAAAGCATAAACCATTAACACATCAGAAACACACATAACACCAATATTTTTTACGTGGAAACCCTATTAGGGGAAAAATCGTAATGGAGGTTAGTCCACAAGATTATACCCTATTCAAAGCATAAAGAAGAATAAATGAGGAATGCACATGCATTCAAGCACACTGCCTAGATCTCACTGCTCAAATACAACAAGGCTTACTGCCCAAGGAAGATACATTGTCTTACAGAAACATTCGGATTACATCCGCAATAATTTGAACTAAGAACATAGCATATGCTAATGCCTGATTATAGTTCTGATTAAGCACATGAACACTTCTTCACACTCTACTCATTCTTTTTCGCTCTGGTTCTTCCTTCGAATGATTAGTACTTTATTTGCACATCTCTTATCGAGACTCTCACACTCACACCTTACATCGCACAAACAATCACTCATATATATTTGTAACTTGGAATTACATCAGCTGCATGTTGGGAAAAACAAAATATAAAACATGTACAAACTATCAGCCAAAAACAATAAATAATTTTTCAATGTGAATCGACCAATGTTGGACACAACATAATGAATACCCAAAACAATATTCTCAAGCATGCAACACCTTCAAAAATTATTCCTCGAAGATCCACAACACGCTACAATCACCTTGTCAATCATCGTCATGAAAAACATGAGCATACAAAAGAAAATCACCAATTGTGAGTGCAACGATCAATGCGTACATGCAACACAGATAGAGCATGATCTAGAAACATCCATGAGAATCATGAATCACATCAGAAGCATCCGCAACAAATCAACCTTCTAGAATCACATCATCTTCTTTTAGGAACACAAATTGAAGCAACAAAAAAACTATTAGAACACAACAACTCATAACTCAATCAAATCTTCATGCGGATCTCTAAAACTTGACATGCATAAACTATATATACTCAACAACAAACCCTTGCTTAATACCAATTTGATCACACAAGGCACTAATGATTCGAATTTTTTATATTTTACACCCTCCTTGAAAGGAGATTACAAAATATCACAATCTAAAGAGTCTTGTGAAGGTATGACACCTTGTACTAAGCAAGAGATATCTTTGTCACAAAATAAAGGAACACCTTCTACTATTGATCAAGCGAGTATCTTTTCGAGACTCCTCCAAGATCATTTATATCTCTCCCTCCAAGAACACGAAAGAAATTTTACTACAAGAGTTCATTTTGTGCATATCATAGAGTTCATGGTCATTCTACTAATGAATGCAAGGCTTTAGGTTACCAAATTCAACATCTGAAGGAGAGTGGTTCTCTTATTTGTGTTGAAGCACCTAGTTCCTCTAATTGATATTATTTTTTATTCTATTATGCTTCTCATCAATCATCTCGACTTATACTTATCTCTCATTAAGTGGTAACAAGGGGTTAGATAGACTTTTCCTCATATGTCACTTATTGATTATCTCTTTGGATAGTTTACTTCCTTCCATGTATATATAAGAGCAAGCTTTGGATGTGGATGGCATGCCTTAAGTTGGCTCAAATTTGATGTACTTTTCTTTCTATATTTGGCATTACATTTTGGGGGGCAACCCTTTATTCATGATGTAATTTCATTCAGGACATATGACTTGGCATAGGGCTTTCCAAATAAGCTCTCATTTCCTCTTCATTAGCTACTCAAAAGTAGATTTCTCACAGCAATGGTTTTAGCAATCACTTTAAAGTGTGGGAATACATTCACATTATCTTTCAATATTTCTCATGTTTCATTGTTGGATTTTCTTTCTTCTTGCAATGTGTCCTTTTCTTGTGTCATTGGGTTTGATTTCCTCTTAGAGCATGATATTTATCTGATTATTCCTCTTTTAGAAACATTAGGAACAATGTTCCCTAAGAAGATACCTTACATCAACTAAGCAAAGTCCCTTTGAATAAATCTTTACTTGCATGTTGTTCATAAGCTTGAAGTTTCATTTCGTAGCACCTTATCAAAGTTATCAGGAGGTCTAGCTTTGGAATGGTTAGTATGTGTGGTATCCTACCTTAGGCATGACTTTCCCATAGCTACTTTCTTTTGTGTGTAAGCACATATCGGCCACGTGTGTATGCGTCTTACCTCTCTGGGGGCTCACCTAGTGGATACCAGATTCCACTAGCCTCTGTGAGCGTGTGTTTTTCTACATATTGGACATCATTTTCCACTTGTAAATGTTTTTTGACAAACAACTTAGACCTGGTCCACATCATGTGGTTACACTATTTAGGCTTGATCCAACCCTTTTTCTTTTCTTTTATTTTTTTCTTTATTTCTTTGACAGTGTATGTGTGTACCTTGTCATTGCTTCATACACCATTCACATGTGTGCTCCTTTGTGCCTATGTTGGTTTACCATAGGAATTTAATCCTAGGGGATTTCACAACCCTCTTGATCATGGTCATCCTATCTCACTAGCATTGGTGCACTTGGACCCCTCTTGATGCAATTTTTTTTACTTTAGTGTGAGTTTGATGCAAGGTCATCCTCTCAATAAAGTGGGGGCTAAATGTAGTGTAGAAAAATGTATCCCTTTACATTTTCACACTTGTTTGGGTCCTCCCTATTAAAAAATGGCTTCTTTATGCCCGTATTGGTCCTATTTTGCATCCACAAGCCTAATTAAATGCATTTTTCTATGGATAATCCTAACATTTAATAAATGAGAAATCATAATTTAGTGTTTTTGGCTGTGTTCCAGATTTAGGGATCTAGGACTCATATTCCCATTTGGGTGTATGGGCCATCTAGGTCTCAGAGTTAGATTTCAAATGTTACATTGAACACAACACTTCTAGAAATCTATGTCCCAAGTTTAAACCACTAGGACTCATACACCCAACATGGTGTATGAGTCACGCTTTAACCTAGACAAATTTTAATTCAAATTCATGGCTAGATTTTTTTATCCTAGATCTAATGTTGGCTTGAAGTGTTGTAATTTTAGGAAATTAGGCATAAACAAGTATAAATATAAGGTCTTTTCATTAAGTTTCCCCTCATAACAAGCTAGCAATTTTGAGAGAGAATTCTTGTAACAAGTTTATTAGTTTGCAATAGCATTCAAGAGTTTATGATCAAGCATTTTGGAGCATCAATTCAAGATTCAAGCATTATACAAGTTACAAATCTACACTCCAAGGATTCAATAAGGTTTGGTGTATTGTTACATTCATTTGTTCATTCATCATTCCTTCATGTTATTTTAATTCATTTCAAAGTTTAGTTAGTCAAACAAGGTCTAGCTAAGGCAAACCCTCGTCCACTAACAAAACAACATTCATCTCTCTCTCTCTTGTGATGTGTATTTTGCATATTTAGATCAACAGGACTCATTCGCCCAGCCTGGCGATTTCGTCCTTGATATATCCTTTTGACAAAATTCAACAATGTCGAATATGGTTTCAGAAGAGTTAGAAAACCTTAGACTAGGAATCATATACCCAAACTGTCATATTATTCCCACTATAGTTTCTAATCGTCATTCAACAAAACTTTATCAACTCTCATAGAATCACATATCCTTCCCTAAAAAACCCTAGAGTGGGACTAAATCTCCCAACTTGGCATACTAGTCCTAGTGTAATCTGAGACAGTAATTTCTAGGGTTTAGAGACCTTGTTTAGGCCTTTCCACCCCTCTAGGTACTTTTTTGTTTCATTCTTTTTGTCAATCCGATTTCATGCTTTCAATTTTCTAGGGTTTTGTGCATAAGTGTTTGAATTTCTCCTTTCAATATTCATTCAATGGTGAACCCCCATCTAATCACACAAAATAACCCCTAGTCCTTCCCTTAATCAAGTCACTTGGTTGAGGGATCTAGGTTCCTAATGAACTAAACTAAAAAATCTCCCAAAAGGTGGAACCCCCCATATTTCTCTTGTGTTCAAGAAGAAATGCATAAGGCCTTATGGATCTTAATAATGGTGAAGGAGGAGTAAGGTTCTTGTGGTACTCCCTCCTTTTCCATATGTTTTTGTATATGGAAGCTTCATACTTTGGGGAAGATATGAAGCTGGACATGAGGAATGACAAGGTGAATATATGCCTATTCAAATGTGGACATCTATCTTGGATAGGGATGATCAACATTCCATTTTTGTAGTGTTTTCAAATTTTTTTTCCTCCAAATTGAGGAGAGATCTGATGTTATGTCCTCCTACGATTCTAGTGGAGCTTCATGATTTCTTGAGACCTGGGGAGAGGAGGCTTGAGCTAGGCATTGATCATAACTAGGGAGACATCATCCCATATTAAAATTGTACCATCCTTAGGGTTTATGGAACAACCAAGACACCTCATGTGCTTCCTAGAGATGTGCCTCTAAGGATTGGATTCTTGGAGGTTATGTGGTAGTTGGATGATGTGGAAGAAAAACATCTAGTGGGGATGAGGAAAGGGACCTTTTTCCCTATGTATACAGTGTTTGATGATTTAATTATGACCAAGGATGGATGGAAAAATATCATGCCAAAAATAAAGCCTTTGAGGATGAAATGTTGCAGAATGAGGAACCATGACCTAGAGGGTGTCATGGTTGCTTTGAAAAACAGAATTAGGGGGGTAAGTTCTATCATAAATTATAATCCACCGAAGATGTAATTAGGAACATTTTTTATTACAAATTGCAAGAAGATATAAAAATGAAATGGCTAGCATTTGATAATTGTTAAAGGAAATCCAAATGAAAGATCCAAAGTACAAATCCCTTCCACACATAAATGATGAAATACATAGGGTTGAAACAATGTTTCAAAAAAATTATAAGGTGGTAGGGTGGATAAAAGAGGATATAATTAGGGAGGAAAGAGGGAATGCTAAATTAATAGATGAACAATATAAGGGGAAATCCCCCATGGAGGAGGAAAGACCCAAATTCCAGCCGCTAGAGAAATTGCATGTGTTTGCAAGGAGAAAGAGCATAGTAAGGAAACAACAAACCATTGCCACCTCTACTCAGTCAGAAAGGTTCAAGGGCATCCTCGCCTATGCCAAAAATGCCACCACTGTCACCACCAAGGCCAACTGCACCTGAGGTCATTGAATTAGATTCTCCTATTAGAGAATCACCACAAATAAGGCCACCTTCACCAAAGAGAAGAAGGACTGAATCAAGTGGTCTTGTTGATTATGATATTGATTTTGAAGATGAGATTATTGTGACTGAGGATGAGATGAGGGAAGGCATGCCTTCACTTCCAAGAGAAATAATTCCACAAGCTATGATCCTAATATTGAGAAACGTTGATCTAAGTGGATTGAATAACATTGATGATGTCAGGGGGAAGCCTGCAGTAAAATTATGGATGATGACTCCTTTATAAAAATAAAATATTTTGAAGAGTTTGTTTGGAGAGCCAGTAGGGATGAATATGATGAGAATGTCAAAATTGGGATGGTCAATAGCCCAGAGCTCCCTAGAGAGGTCATTGAGTGCAAGGTACTTGCAGAAATGAGGGAAAAGTACCAAAATATTACATCTGATGAGGGCAGGGAATTAGTAAGAAAAAGTGGTGTACTTTTTCTACTAGAATGAGACTTGGCTTCAACTATTGCTTTTGATACTATCAAGAGGCATGATAGGAAAAAAAATTCTATAAATGAAGAGGTAGCGACTGCCTTGCAAGGATCAACTTTTAGCCCCCTAATGGGACACCTTAGAAATTTTGGCATTGGCCCCCAACACAAGGAAACTAGTAGTAGCAGAACCTACATCCAACCTTCAAGAGGGATTGATAATAAACAGAGTATCAAACACTTCATTTGTAGAGGCAACCACATTGGTTGTAAATGTTGCATAATTTACCAAAAAAACTATAGAGTCTATACAAGAAAAGTATGAAGCTAAGAATAAGGAGTACAATGATTTAGTAGCTCACTATAATAAGGACAAGCAAAGAATTGGAAAAGTCTAGCTTGAGAATGCACTTTTGAAGGAGCAATTGCAAGCATTGCAATTAGGATCATCAAGAGCTCAAGTGCATTATCCAACCCCACCACCTTCTCTTGTCCAACCACCCCTTGCTCATTCTTCACCTCCTCCTTCCACTTCCACAAAATTAATTGTATATGATCCTGATGATGTGCTCATTGTATATCTAAATCCAAGCACATCTACACCTCAAAAAAGGAAGAGAGCTAGTAGAAGGGAGTTGATTGAATAACTCTAGGTTTATGATGAATTCCTTGAGCATGTGGATAGGACTATATATATGAATTTAACATGAAGATTGTAACTGTGGTGTTGGAGTACCGAAATAAAAATATTGAGAGGAATACTCTTAGTGTTCATTCAACTTATTCAGCCATGTTTGATGCAATAAAGATATTTGATAGGGATAGGGAACTTGCTATTCCATTGATGAATAAATGGATCCCTAGGTTGGAAACATTAAAGAGCATGGTCATTGGATCAACCTATGATGCCAATAAACCATCACATTGCTCCAACCCACAAAATTGTGAAAGGGATTGTAGAATGTCAAGTGTTGATGGATCCCATGGAGGAGAAGATAAGCGAGCTTGAGCAGAAGTTTGATTGAAAGTGATTTTGGTTTGATACCTAAAATTTTGAATGATGTTGGTGGAGGTAAGCCAATTCAACAATGGACAGATCAAATAAACAGTTCAGTTACCACCCTAACTGCATTGATTTGTGAAAGAGTATATATTCACATGTTGAAAGAAAATATGGATAAGTTATCTTTCACATATGTTTTCCTTGAGGATTTTCACAAATAATAAACTCAAATATTCATCAAGTATAGACCTTACAGAAAAAAAATTGGATGAATTTATTGCATATTTATGGCCATCTGAGGAGGATTTTGAACTATGGAAGTAGAAGTATGTTGATATCCTAGACTTGTGAGTTGCTTTTAAGAAAAGGTGGCAATAAATTTTGATCCTGGTGTACTCAATAGATAATTTTATTTCAATAAGAATGGATACAGAGGTTATTAGACGTTGAATGGCCTACTGGGGAGGAATACAATACATGGCTTGAAAATTTTGTTGATTAAGCCTATGTTATATCAATGTTTAAATATTGTTTCCTCCTCAATTCAAAGTTGATGATAAAAAAGTGGTGATGTGGAGGTGCTTTTCTCATTTCTTTCTTCTTGTTTTCTTGCTTTTCATCCTACAATTTTGGGAGCACGTGGAAGAAGTGTTGTTGCTCCTAGAAAGAATGTCTTCATCAGCTAAAGTGTCTTTTGGGAGGTGGAAGTATCTTCACCAACGAATGGAAAATAACTTTTGTGTCATGTGGATATTCCCCTAGGGTTTTGTAAATATAATGGTTCTTTGGAATGAATTGAAATTGTTAAATGAAAATGTGTCAAGTGTTAATTGGCTTGAAGCTTTTTTTTCTCCCTTTTTTATATAAAAGGGAATTCAAGGCCATTGATGAGAGGTTGTCGTTGAATGATTTGAGAAGTAGATAGTAATAGAGAATGCAAATAAATTGTCTAAGTCTTGTCTAGGTTTTTGATTTTTGAGTCTTTGGTTATTAGTATTGTATATCAGTATTGTAACTTTTGAATGCAAATGGCATATTTCACGAGCCTTTGTTCTCCTGTTGTATACCTCATATGAATTATGAATAAAATGGATCAAATATCTTTCTAGTCATCTTCATTTTATTTCCATTGAATGTTTAATCATTGATGATGCTCTTGTTCAATGAAGTTAATTTTCTTTAACCTAAATGAATATTTATGTGAGTGTATGCATGGATAACTAAGTAATATTGGTTCACAATTTAGAGTTAGATGATGCAATCCATTGTTTAATAGCTCTGTTATGATACGAAAATTTTTGTATGATTTTAATCAAATTTTTTAGGACTCCATACCCTAGGATAAAGCACTAGCCAATAAGTTGTGTTTATATTGCAATTCTCTAGTCATTCACAATAATAACATTCAAAATCAATTTAAATCTCTACTTTAAGTCTAAATATATGTTTTGGGTTAAGTTTAACCATATTCTCATGTTATAGATTGGTAAATATTGTAAGATTTGACAAGTCTTTTAAGATTTTCATCTATTTAACATCAATTTGGAGAATATATCTTTTGTCACAGTGTTCATAAGTAAATGGCACAAGGGAGTTTAAAAACATTGTTAGGGATTACCCTCCCGACTCTTGCAGAGCCCAAAGTGTAGAGGGAAAGTCTTGAGGACTTTCACCTGTCAAGTTAGCCAATCCATCCTAATTACTAACCGTTAAATTTAGCAAATTCATAGGTAATTATGAGATAAGCTTGGTTTATTTAAAACACCAATAGGATGAACCCTATCCAAGAAAAATAATCATGATCCTTAATTCAAGAGTTGATCTTGGTCAAGCAATTAGATCACAAATATTTTCTAAATAGATTAAAATCATTTATTCATGGATAGATAGATAGATAGAAACCATTAATAAAATACATAGAATTTAGGGGAAAATAGATGTAGTGGTAGATAATCACATGTACCTCGTATGAAGACATCAGTTATCATATTCAATGCAAAGTATTATTTAAGTGCAATAGAATACAATATAATACTTTTGATGGTGTAAAAAGGTTCCAAGCGATTGCAACTACATGGGGTAACACTTAGCTATCAAAAATGCATCATAGTGCTATATTATTTAAGGAAAAATAAGATACTTAGTTTAGGGGGATGTTGACCTAAGATAGTGGCAATATAATTATAGAGTTGTAGATTCAACATGCTTATTAGAATCATTATGTAATGCCTTGTTGGGTGAATATTTCTTTCAATAGAAAACATCTTGAATTAGTTTCCTAACAAGATATATGTAGACAACAAACAATAGTACAAGGATAAGAAATAAGTAGTCATAAAGGGAAGAAGATTCTTATGCAATTGGAGGAAAACATTCTTAAAGGAAAGCTAGCTACACTACATTTTCTTTCGGATTTCAAAAAAACTAACCCAAGCCCCACACTATCCCATAGCCATCATCCATGAGATGTAAGATGGATTAGTCAAAAGGAACAAATTTATATGGAGGAAATCATGCAAGAGAAATATTTGGTTATTGGCATGATTTTTCTAAGGTTATGAGAGCAATTAAGTTTATTGTAGTTGCACCTTTCTTCTCTTCAATAATAACACTTTCCTCTTAATTATTGAGTAGTATTTTCTCCCCATATTTTTATTGCTCCAATCACATCTTAACATTGGAATGAAAAAGTAGATGACTAATAAAGAAGTATACATATAGGAAATATGTCATAATTTGTAAATTTTCATAAAATATGGCTAAATTTTTTCAATCCACACATCTTGATAATGAATAAGTGGGCATATTTCATTGAGGATGAATAAGTGGACCTTTCTCAAAGAGCCACTAAAATTGCTTAATATTATTAAATAAAAGGGTATAGAAATGGTAAACTTTGATATTCATGGAACTAGTGAATTTAAAATCCACAAATGTGGGGAAGTATCTAATAATAACATTTTTACCATAATTTTATTTCAATTCCTAATATATTTTATCAAAACCATTTTACATCCCTAAATACAATTCGTAATCCAAATCTTTGACAAGAACTTGTAGTTTATCAATTGGCATGTGTATCTACTCTACATAGTGTAGGCATGGACTATTCTTTGTAAATGGTGTACACAATTGTTGAATTGGTTCTACAAAGTCTGCTAATTGTTGTGAAGCTTAATATGTGGTTAAGAATATCCAATAGAAAACATAATTGGTTGGGATTTTATAAATGAAGAGAGAAGGGTCCTATAGTACACTTATAGAAATAAAAATTTTCATCTTAATAACAACCAAATTTATTGGAGGCTAGCTATTGAGTGCTAATTCCTCTTAAAACTAAGTTAAAATTGTAAGTTATTTACATGTTATTTTTTAAAAAAAATAATATTATTTGATTCAAAATTATGGGGTCCAAAAGAATAAATTTTATCACATAAAATTGGCACATGACTTGGAGGGAAATTGGTTCCATATACCACATTTGAAGGAATAACATGATATACAAATAAGAATTACCATCTACAATAAACTTAATCTTTTCCTCTTATAACTAAAGAGTGAGACACACTATTATACATATTCAAGTAAATCAATATATAATACAAAAATAATCAACTCCTTTATCACTAAAAAAATTATCTCCTTCCAAAAATCTAATTTTTTTTTCTTTATCTTAAATTTGCATTTCTCATTTTTTCTCTTAATACAACACTTTAAATTATAACCACTTATGCTTTTCCATTTGTCCTCCTTTACCTTACTCCATTTTGCTTCTTTAAAACTAACTATTACATTGATATATATTAACACTAACTTCTTTTCCAATTGAATTACTAAACAAACAGTACCCATAAAATATTTTTATCTCATTAAGAAGCCTTTGCTCATCTTTAAAGACAATGACATCACAAAATAATGAAACTCACTCCCAAAATATTAAGTTTAGAATTTTAAAATAGACGTAATCTGAAATTTTCATTTTTTTACGTATATGCATGGTGATGAACTGATCTACACCCATGCAAGCAAATATTTAGGTGATGTATGGAAATACACCTGTGTAGGTAAATATTTAGGTATGCCTATTTGTTTGAAATGGTGTTAAGTCAATTGGAGTTGTTTCTACAAAGTGGCGAGTTAAGTCTTCGACGAACAAAGAATTGCACAATGAGTTAACTTGCCGAGGAATGGGAAGAATGTATATCCGTCCATCCTCTTAAGTGCATTCTAGGGGTTGGATAGCCATTTCAATCCTTTCGACCTATTATGTGTTCATTCAATTCCTAATTTTGTGCTCCTTACCCTCCTTCCATTTGGCTGACATGACACATGGCGATGGCCTCTATCATTGCCACCCTCCCAAGGCCATGTATACCCAAAAAAAAAAAATCATTGTCTCTAAAAGGGCCTAAATTTGACAACTGTTTGGTCGTATTAACGATATTTATTGTAAAATATATTATATTTTTTGAAAGATTCATATATTTTAGGAATTATCAAATAAACTATATAAAATTATAATTTAATACTAATAATTTTAAGATAATTCATTTAAGTATTACTTCAATTCAATCTCTCTTAATTATAGAGTTTTCTTTGAGTTAGGTTGACGAAGTCAAGAATGGTGTTGAACGACTTCATCCACTAGAAATCAAATCTTATTGGGTGTAAGATTCTAATATCTCCAAGGATAAAGGTGAGATTGTGCTCGAGACAACTTTGATCAAATCTTATTGAGTGCAATATTCCAATACCTTGAGGGATAAAGTTGAGCTTATGCTTCAAACAACTTTGACAAATTGAATCCTTGATTGTCAGCCGATATACTTTTAGTCTAAGATTTGTTCACCATATCAGACAACAAAACGATTGTTTGAATGATATAAAATCCTTTCGCTCCAATATATGAAGATAAATAGGGGAGAGGACCCAAAACCTGAGCATGTTTCAACAGTTGTGATAGTAGTTGTCTATATAATGCCCAATATTTTTATCAATAGTGGATCAATAGTTGTGACTTTAAAGTTGTTAGTGTTGATTATGAATACCCATAATTAAATAAAATGTATTCCTTTGATCTAAAAAGCAACCAATCATGTGATTCAACATCAACGCTCAATAAAACATGTTGTGAATACACAAGTATAATTGGTCTCACTTTTTTTGGGGTATTTTTGGACACCTTGACAAAAAGCATGTTGATGTGGCATCATATTTGATGATGTGGCCTAAAACCTTAGTTATAAGCAAGGGACTTATCAAGTAAGTTGCTGTAAAAAATTGGGAGTGATTTGAAATTTCCATGTAGGATAATTAGAAGCACGAATTTAGGGTGCACAATTACTAGGTCCTCTCCCCTATCTTTGAATGAATTTTTTTCTTTTTCTTGAACAAAATTTAGATGGTCGCCATTGGCACATTTGAAGTGTGTTATGTCATTTTCAGCACCATCCTGGTACCATGAAACGACACATGCCTCGCCTACACTACTTTTGTCGTTTTCATTATATTTTAGCTTTTTTCAAGGATTTATTATCTTAATGTTTGTAGTTTATTTACAGGCTTTTGATCCACTCGAATAGCGGGTAGTCCCAAGAAAATGACCTTCAAATGTATGGTTTCTATTGGCCTGCAATATTTCCCTCTATCGTAGATAATGCTAAGAATATATTATGGGTATTTAAAGCAATCCAATATAATTTAATTCTCTAAAATATTAGAACAAATAATGTATTTTTCAGAGTTCAAATTTGATGGTCAACTAACTTTTAAACAAATATCCATTAAAAAATTTCTTTAGTATTAAGATCTATTTTATTTTGAAATTTCTATCCTAATTTAGATATGTATAAAAATTTTGACACTGTATCCAAAATATTCTTTTTATAATTTTTTAAATTTTTTATAGTAAAAATGATTAAATACAATTATATGATCATCAAACTTGGGTTTTAATCATCATTTTCATTAATTGATTTATAATCCTTAAATCAAATAATATAATATGACTTGTTTGTATTGTTATAGTGTGATGATTAAAGTGTGGTGTTGCGGTTCTTGACACCAAGATTCAAACCTTGCTAGGATGTTATCGTTGAACATTTATGTTGGGGATGAAATCCCCCTTCATAAATGTATATATAATAATTCAAATTACTTAAAAATATTTTACTTTATTGACACTAATATACTTTAAATAAAGTATTAAATAACTCTTAAGTTAAAAAATAATTATAAAGATACTCTTAAGTGAATAAAATAAAATAACAAATCTTGTAAATAAAATTAACTCTTGCCAAAGAGTTCTAGTTCAATTGGTTGAAGACATGGGTAATTGTGTGTTCAAACATGAGAGATATGAATATATAAGGGATGAGATCATAGATGATATAAAATATTCCATCGATAAATTAAAATAATTCAAGTAAAAAGTACAAAATCTTCAAATAAATAATGAAAATAAAATAAACTTATTTATCTTATTACATAATCTATATAAATGATTTTGGATATGTTAAATATGAATATTTTTTTAAGAACATAAAACTTCATAGAAATCAAGCAAAACAAAATGAATTTAGTTTATAGAAATGGACATTGTATTGAATCCATAAGTATATTTCTTATAGCTGATTTGGAGATCTTAAAAATGAATGAATTGAGATCAATATAGAAAAAATGTCAATTATTATCAGCAGTAGCCGATGATCAAAATATATTGTGCTGCAAACTTCTTGTCCTGAATTTCACTATATTTATTTGAAGCATTATTTAATATAAATAAAAGGTTTGTTTTTAGAATCCCCCAAATAGTTTAGTTGTGTTTTGGTTTGTTTTAAAATAATCTATATCTAATAGATTCATAAGTTTATACGAGTTTTGGATTTTAGCTATAGATTTTCAGTCACAACAAATTCCATAAATGTTTTATCAACTATTATCTTGTTAAGAACATAAAATTATGAGTAATACACATGGTCATCAAAATAATTGTTTTTTTAGTTGCTTCAGCTACAAACCACTTGTCTTGGAAAGCCCTCAAAAAAGTTGCACTTTTTGAATAAAATAAAAAAGAACAAAGTAAGGTTGCCTTTTAAAAAGGTGATTACCAAAAGTCATATGATTTTAAGTATTAGTAAATCTTTCGAATCACAATTTACTTTTAAAAAAATTATCAACTATTATCTTGTTTAGAAGATAAAATTAGGAGTAATACACATGATCATTAAAATTACTATTTTTTAGCTACTTCAACTACAAACCACTTGTCTTGGCAAGCACTTGAAAAAAAACTACAAGTGTTGTATCATAAAAAGAACAAAGTAAGGTTATTTTCTAAAAAGGTTATTATTAGGAGTCATACTATTCTAAGTGGACAGGTACAAAGATACCAAGTTTCCTATTGTGTCATATCCCAAATTCGGCCATAAAACATTTGGCAAGCAACATGTAATGCCCACTTTTGACAGTAGGGAAAAAACCTCACTAACAATTTTTTTTTGTAAAAGATACTAAACACATGCTACAAGTTTTACCATTTATCTTATGTTAACTAACTATAGACTTTAGATGAAATTTATCATGCAATGACATCAGTGACACCCACCTATGGGAGAGTACTAGGATGGGTGAGCAAGGAGTCCATCATGTGCACCCATGTTTGATGAATGAACAAACTATTGACCAAGTTATGCATGGTTACCCATTCACCATTTAGGGATATCAATGCTAGGATAAAATATTGTGTTTGAATTTTCACACTAGAGATATCCAAATAGGGTCACGTTACGATTGGTTTGATGTAGTACAAGAATCTATCAATCATCCTAATGCTAACATGCCTTCTTTCTCTCATAACAACAGTGAGATTCAATAGTCCATTAGGTAAGAAGGATACTATTGTTATAGGAACCTAATTCCTTTACTTGTATATATATTTTTCTCTCTTGGGATTATTAATATTAGTCTTGTCTGTTAATATTAATACTAATGCCAACCTTTGTATTAACATCTACCATAACAATGATAACGTTAATATATTAATACTTCTTTTAATATTGATATATGAATATTTTCAAAATAAAATATCTCCTATCTACAAATATAATATATTTATTTATTTTAAAAATATATTATCCTTTTATTTTATTTTCTAAATATGAATATATATGTGAATAATCACTACTCTATATAAATAAATATATTATTCATACAAAATTAATTTATTTATTTTAACATGAATTTAAATGATTACAAGAACAGTGATTAAAAGAAGTCTCCCCTCTTCTTCTTTTTTAAATGTGTACTATTAAAACTTATTATATATTTCTTTTATTACTTTTTATCTAAAATCAATATACTTTCCCCACTACTTTTCAAGGGGAAGTAGGATTTTTATTTTAATTTTAAGAGCTAGGAGGAATATTAGAAAAAATGTTTTATGTTAAAGATGCGCCTCCTTAGTGAAAAGGTGGAAATTCTAAAAAAATATCTACCCTTTTTTAACTAAGTTCATTTTAAAGATATCTTGGCACGATTTAGTGACTATTCAATGGGGTGCATTTTTTTTTTTTGCAAGAAGTTAGCTTGTTCTAAAATTTTAATCGGTGACATTCCTCTAAGATAGTGTCCACTTAAAACTCCTACGCTTACACCATAATTCCTTGTTCTCTAATTATGCTATAGATAGTGTTAAGACATTTGGATGATTTTGCATACGCATAAATATATATTTTTTCATACTTCCCCAAGGGATAATAACCAACCTTTACTCCACCCATATTCTACATGCCTAGATGGAATATCAAGGATAATGCTTCAGGATGGAGGCATTATTTTTGATAGAAACACATAGTAGTTAGACTAACTCTAAAATAACTGTATTATGGATAAATGATTCTTCACGTCAGATAAGGCAGATATTCCAAACAATTCCTAACTTTTCAACATTGATAATAACTTCTTCTTTTTTATAATTTGCCCCATTTCTCTTACCATACTGCACACCCACAGTCACATTTTAAGAATGAGCTACTATAAGGCCAAACTAATCCAAAAAATTGGCTGGTGTGAAGATGGCATCCCGACTACCATAGTAACCCAATCCATCGGGTTGCTTCATTTCAAGATAGAAGGGCAATTAAGAATATTTATTTATTTATGCATATTTTGTTTCATTCAAGATATCTAGTCCATATTCTTTCCTAGTTGCAAAGAGAGTGTAGCACGTCCACAACTTAGGTTCACCGAAACTGGTGGTAACATTAATTGGGAGTATGCATCAGATACTAGTACGTTTACCCGTTATTCCATACATAGGCTTGAGTTGAAGCGTTTGCTAGTGCACGCCTAACGTAGGCATGGGACGAACAACCCAATGCTAGGTGGATAGAAACCGAAATAAGAATCTAAATATATATATCTATAATCATTATGGTACTCCTCCAAAAGAAACTCAAACATACTTCTATTTATTTTACGTTTTTCTTAACTATAGACATAGAGAGAGAAACGTGGGCATCTAAGTACCAAGGATATGGTGACAGCATTAATTACAGATATGCAACATCATATAAACTTTCAGCTAATTATGTCGACCCATACCATCATCACAAAAAAAAACTAAAAGTTGTGTTCTGAGGCTAAGGGCATGAAAGCGATGGTGGTGTGAACAAGAGAGGGTGATACAATGATGCAGGAAAGTCTCCAATAAAAATTGGGGTGCCTCAGACAAGTCTAGCACAACTCTAGAGATACTGACATCATTATCTGTTCTTGTATATGTTGGAAATATGCAACACTTCAGAGAGGTGCGTGGTACCTAGTCAAGGGAAAAGGAAGTGAAGTAAATTCATGTGCAACTCACTACCTATGCTACGATTTCAACAGAAGGCTATCTATCTATACTCTTTCTTTCTTTCTTTTTTCCTTGTTTGCACAGGGAGCAGATCTCATTGTCCTCAACTATATCCTAAGGATATGTACATATCTAAGAAGACCATGGCAAGGCTGGGCGATCACTAAGATGCTTTGAAGCACCAGCGAGAGGGGTTAGGCAAATAGGATTACCTAAGGAAAAATAGCAGATTGAACCAGGACTCAAAATCCCAACATAATATATTCTCAAGAAGATCAAGCTCTCGGTGTTGTGAGGAGTAGCCTTCAATTACTTCTCCCTGTTTCAGGTAAAAGTTGTTTATCAATATTTCCTAACTCTTCCTATTCCCAAACGCTATAATGACATTTTTTGATATTGCCTAGGTAGTTGTCATCATGTGCATGGCTTACGCCCTTCCTTTTACATGCTCCTAAAATAATTCTAAGTTAGACAGAATGTGTACATCTGATATCATTGCGTTGTGACCCAGACATGGTTTACTTATGCCAGCATTCCCATGCACCCTTATGGTTTGTCATGGTAATAGTGCAAGTAAAAGATCCAATAAACAATGAGTCTATATAAAATAAAGCAACAGATTTATCAGTATTCATCACTGGTTGGCTCATTAACTTAGGTTGCACCTTTTTATTAATTTAACACCTATATTCCTACAATAAGTATTATATAGACCAAGGGAGTTTAGCTGGAAAATCTGCTACACTGATGGTAAGGTGAATACATTTGTTTTTATGACAGTCATGAGGACATCAGAAATATCATATCTATCCTTACAAATCAAATCTTGTATTTCCCTCTTCAACTAAAATGCATCTCTTTATCTTACAACAAGAATGTCACAACTATGGTTCCTTGAACATTCTGGTTCTCTAGTTTAAAGCTTGTTGCCTCACTACTTTTGACAGATCTACTACTGCATTATAAGATAGGTTGCCATAGATTCACTATCAAATAAAATACTTATTTATATTATTATTATTTTTTAAAATACTAATATATACACAAATAAAGAGACCTCATAAGGAGCATCCTCATTATATAACTGCTAAAACAAAAGGGAAAGATCATATATTTATATACCCCATAAACACTGAAATCCTTGGAAACATGATACTCTGGAAACCCATAAAACAGAATAGATATATCCTAATAGAATTCAAATTGTATTTCTTTATGCATATGACAGTAAAGTTTATCTTATAATGGATCACACATGTTATTACAGTCTCTGCTAGCATATGCATGTTTCATTTTCTCTTCTCAATACAGTGCATCTTCTTTCCTCAAGGTGAAATAAAATACAAACAAGATATTCTAATCCACAAACAATAACTTTCACTGTCACTAGGAATGCTTCCATTACACTTATGTATTGTTGCCTTTCATTTTTAAAAAAAACAATGCAAGGCACAAAACAAAATAGGGATTTCACATCCTACATTTTTTTAAGTAAATAATACAATGAACAAGAATATGCACATCTTCCCTTTGGCATGACATCCAACCTTCTTTTACCTACACAATAAACACAAAGTTTTTCCATAGCCAAGGTAGTGCTCACCTCCCAACCTTTGGTTGGAAAACCAAACACCCCCGAGCTAGGAGGCAACCGATGGAATCGGGTACACACAAGCCCAAACAAAATAGTATTTACACACAACATGATACACATAAGATTAATTTCACACCCACCAAAGGTATTTTCACATAACTTTAGGATTCTATCAAGAATCCAAAGTGGGGGATGGGGGTGGACTACGCACTCCATATGGGGACTTATAATAATAGCAACAAGAACAAGTCAATATCATACTCCCATCATTTCACATGCTATCCTTCTTTAATACCTTCTCTATGTCTGAAACCCATACCACCAAAACCATTTCTACCATTTCACAATTACATATGGGTACTCATACCTTTTTTCAGCCTCTCCTCTTAATGAGGGATTAAAGTTCCCCATGGAGGTTCCTACTCCATATCATCCCCAACAAGGGATGCTCTTCCCAACTTGGGTGAGCCTATCCCTACACAACCCTTTTTCCCATAACACATAATACATCAAAAACACAAGAAGATATGCTCCAAGAGCAATTTGAAATAAACATACAAATCAAACACAATAGATAGAATTTCAAGCACATCTTTTCACCTACACATATAATCTTTCAAATTCAAACATGGAGAAGTAGAAACAAAAGTGGTGAATCTACCTTAAAACCAAGCTCAAGGAAAGATGGGTTGAGGATCCACACAACTCCTCTTCTTCCAAAATTTTTCTTCAAGACTCCTCACTCCCTCAAAATTCAACCAAAACCAAGAATGCAAAAGAATCCCCTAATCCTTGTTTTGAGTTTTTTTTATACAAACTCAATTTTTAATTCCTTTGAATAGGGAGCTGACATTTGTCAATCTTCCATTCACCCTCCCAAACACACTCACCCATGTGTTCTCACGCATGTGTGAGGACTTGGGAGACTTCCAAGACAACATGGAGAAGTGGGATTGGAAAGGGACTAGTCCCCATCCCACTTCCCAAACCTTATTTTCGTCAAACCTCTTTAAAACCTCAAAAAGAGTGCCCTATCTTGAGACTGGATCATGACTTTGAGCTAAAAAGGTACCTAACCCATAGATACCTGCCCTAGGGACCTTAAACCCATAAAAACACTTTTAAAATATCACTTTTCAATCCCCAAAATGTGTCTAAAAGTTCAAATCCGAGTTTTGTCCACTTGGATAGACAACTCACCTCCTGGATGGACTGACGTGGCAATAAAAAAACAAATTAAAAACATTCAAAAATAACATCAATAATTACATGATGGAACTATAGTCCCTTCATATGGACTTTAGCTCGGTTTCACTAGTTAATTTACATAGGGTTCCCAAGAGTTGCCTCCAATTTCCATTGGCCATGGAAAATGTACCTGCACACTCAATACACACGTTAATCCATCCAAGTAAATCATATTCATATAATAATAAAATCATTTGAATCTCAATTGCATTCACACAAGTTTCATAATTTCTATAGCATAAAACATAATTGAAAAATCGTTAGCCACCTATCTTATCTCATTTTCATTAACATTAATTTTTATACTCTTCTAATTGCAACATGATTGGTTCACACCACTTGTTTCATTCCTTCATCATTAAATTTTCATATTCAAATTGAACAAACTCAATAACCAACATAAAATTAGATCAATCATCATAATTAACTTGCATGTTGCATAATAAAAAAAAAAAACATATTAAATTAAATGTTCAAATATCCTATCATCAATGATATCAATAGGGATAGACAATAACCAAACTCAAAATAATCCAAGTACTAGATCTAGCATAGTCATAATCAAACCATCACATGAACACAAATTTCTAAATCTCCTATCACCAATAGTATCATTGGGCATAATCAATAATTAAACTTAAAATAGTTCACTTACTGGATGTAGCATAGAGGTGGGCCTCACACAACACAACTTAGTGCACAAAAATAGGTAGCCACAACAACTCAATGCACCGACAATTAGTGGGCACTAGATTGAAATGGTGAATCAAACAATTGAAAAATAAATAAATTTTTATTTAGTAATTAACATAAGCTACAACTATTTGATAGATTTACTTAAATTAAACTTAAGTGTGCACCCAACATATAAGGCAGTTACCAGACGATGAAGATAATCAATCACCTAATCCTAATATGCTTTAAAAAGATTTGATTATTGTTAGAGTTATCATACATTAGCTAATAATTAATTAATCTTTAATTGATTATTAGTTTAATTTATTCTCACACACTTTAGCTAAACTTAGGAATGTTTTATTAGTTGAGCTAATATTAGATCATTATGTCACATCTCATGTGATGTTGACACTTGTCATGATCTGATCTCTTTCTCATTTAAGGTTTTGCTCTTATAAGCATTCAACCCTCATTGTAATTATTCATGAGAGAATATCTATAGCTTTCATATCTTCTTGAAATTTTCTCTCTTTTGTAGTTTTTTCTTGTTGAAGAATATTGCACATATTGTTTTGTAGATCTCTTGCGTGGAAGGTGTATATGTTTGTTGTTTGATCTTGTGGCTCGTAATTTTGTGCTTGTTTCACAATTCTAAGATGGTATCAGAGCGTGGATTCAACGAACCCCTTCTCGATTTATGAGGTTTTCTTCTTCAACAAGGGTTGCAAGTTTCAAATCTCAATCTGCTTTGCTTTTTTTGCAAATTTTGGAGGTGGACATTTTTCAAAGCATTTTTGTCTGAAAATGACCTCTCCATTGAATCCAAAGTTGCTAGAATAGTCAAGATTGACCTTTGTTTTGTCAAAATTAGCTTTCGTTTGTCAGATCTATGAGAGTTTGAAGAAAGGTATTTTTTGCTTAATCCAGTGGGTATCTGATTTTTCGGAGCATTTCGAGCCCAATTATACCTCACCATTGCATTTAGAAGCCCCAAAAACCCCTATTTCCATATATAATTTGTCAATTTTTGAGCAGTTGACATCTAAGGGAAAAAAATTGTCTACTTTCCTGTACACCCTCACCTCCACACACTCTGAAGTATTAAAAAATATCAAAAAAAAAAAAATCTTGCATTTTTCTATTTAAAAAAAGTCATATTAAATTTTTTTTTGAAACGCCTTTCATAGGCCACGGGGTTTTTTCTAAAAGTTTTGTATTTAAAAAATAAAATAAAAGTAAAGGTACCTGAGGGTACTTGCCACCTGTATGGTGGCAGGCCCTCGGGCTCCTCTTGCTTGCGGTGGTGGTACCGCAAGGGTACCGCCGTTGCCACCATGGCAGGGGGTGGCCCCCACGGGCCCCACCAAGGGCTTTTTTAAATATTTTTTTACATAAAAGGTTTTTTTTAATATATTTTTTCTAAAAAAATTATGTAATTTTTTTTATTTTTTTTTAACAAAACAATTTATTTTCAAATAAGTTGAATTGTGCAACTGCGGCGACGGCCATTTGGCCATCAAATTTAATGCCAAAACTACATTTTTTGCACTTTGAGAGTTGTTTTCTTCTGGAGGCCATTACTTTTGCCCACGGTGTCGAAATCGGGCAAACGAGATATCGTCGGAAAGAGGATTTAGAGTACTTTCCAGTGGTGTGGGTATTTTTTGGAGATTTTTTCTCAGATTCCTATTATTTCCAGTTAAAGTCAGATCTTTTTTTCTAGGGTTGCCTTCAATGTTTTCGACATAACTTTTGCATACGATGTCCAAAATGGGCAAACGGGATATCGTTGGAAAGTTGTTTCTGAGCTCTTCATAGTGGTGTAGGTGGTTTCCAAATTTTTTTATGGTCTTTTCTAAAAATACTTCTTCTCAGTTGTCCTTTTTGGACCTTATGGGATCACATTTGTATTTATCATCTATAAATGCACTGAAGTAAAGTGCCTCAACATTGTATGTGGAGTATTGGGATTCTTGCACATCACTGTGTGCCTTGTTGTAATCACACTATGATATAAAGTGCCATGGGGGTTTTTCTTTTCCTTTCTTTTCCTTCACACCTTTCTCATGCGTATGTGACTTTTGTTTTCACATCCTTTCTATCTACTTGTAATTTCATGATTGCACCTTCAGATGCTCTTGGTCCCTCTTCATGCACTACTTTCTAGCATTATGTTTTAGTGTACCTATCACACCTCTCCCTTTTCAGCATTATGGGGGGGTTTCTACTGTTGGTGTTAATGCTTCCTTGGTTTTGTGTTGGAGTGAGCTATGTATACAGTAGTTGTTCCTATGTACTAGGCAGATGTAGTGGCTGGTTACCCATAAATTTCGGTGAGATGGAGCACTTACCATATGGACACTCCTGCATTCCTATTTCTGGAGGTGACCTTCCATTTTTACTTGATCAGTTCTTCAGACTATTGGTACTTGTGTCATCTATATCTTTGATTTTTAGATGTTTTTCCTTGGTTTGGCATCGGATTTGAGTAGTGTCATTGAGGGCACTCATGCAGATTCTTGTCTTCTTCATCCTGATCATCATTTGTTTTAGTGGAGATTCTTCTTTCAACATTTTAGTAGTCATTCTTTGACAATGTTTGCAACTTCTTCATGCTTCAGTGGTGTTCTACATGTTCTTTTTTAGGACTTTGTTTGGTTGGAGGCTTCTCAGACCTTCACACCTTAATTTGGAGGTTATTTAGTCCTTAAGTCACCTTTGATCTCTTTTTGGAGTGGATTTTTTCCTATGAGGTTTTCTCTATTTCTCCTCATTATAAAGATCTTTTGTTTGTACATGGGTACCTTATTTTGGCCTTGTTTGTCAAGACCCATCATGCATTCTTTTAGGGATTTTACCTACTCCCTATGTTCATCTTAAAGGGGGTGTTAGAGTTATCATACATTAGCTAATAATTAATTAATCTTTAATTGATCATTAGTTTAATTTATTCTCACACACTTTAGCTAAACTTAGGAATGCTTTATTAGTTGAGTTAATATTAGATCATTATGTCACATCACATATGAGGTTGACACTTGTCATGATCTGATCTCTTTATCATTTAGGGCTTTGCTCTTATAACCATTCAACCCTCATTGTAATTATTCATGGGAGAATATTTGTAGCTTTCATATCTTCTTGAAAGTTTCTCTCTTCTATAGCTTTTTCTTGTTGAAGAATATTGCACATATTGTTTTGCAAATCTCTTGTGTGGAAGGTGTATTTGTTGGTTGTTTGATCCTGTGGCTCATGGTTTTGTGCTTGTTTCACATTTCTAACAATTATGCCATAGTTGCAATTTTAGAGAGTAGTTCGTGGATTCTTCACCAATTTGACTATCAAGGTGATTTCATTGGCCCATTTCCTAATCAAACTTGACTCGAACATACTAGATATGGGGGAGTCTTTTCGTGAGTAGCATTTACCTCCTCTACCATCAAGGCTTCACAAACAGCTCTTAGATGCCCTCAAACTGCTTCAAACTGCCTTAGATATGCTCCATTTGTTTTGCACAATCACCAAACTGTTCATAACTTATCAAACATGTGGAAAGAAGATTTGAAAAATTCCAAGGTCTTTTGAAGAACTTCAAGGTTGAAAGATAACACATGTTCTATGTCCTAAAGCTTCTTTATCTTTGCACTCTTACCAACTTCAGTCAATGTTGCCATGTAGTTGTCATAATGATTAGTGTTTCCTTTGGACTATCATGCCTTATTGAAAACTTCATGTCACTGCACTGTGCCTTGTAACTTGAACTTTCATAACTATCCCTTCACATCTCTGACTTTATCTCTTACAAGACAATTTAAACTTATATCACTGTGGAATACATATCTTTGGTTAATGCCTATCAAAAACATTTATGAAACCATTGGACTTAATGACTACAAGATTTTCATCTTATAATACTTTTATCACTATATCAACAAGCCTACCGGTTGCTTTTAGAAAACAAAAATATTGCTTCATCTGCACCTAAGTTTGGTAAAATCGTTATCTTTCTATTGTAGCAATCCCTCAAATTAGCTTGAACTAGTTGCAAGTGCTAGATATAGGGTAAGCACAATCCTGCACTATAACTGTCCCTCTATTCTTGCAATCTATCATATTTCTTGTAGAGGAACCTGATACCCCAATCCATGCATTTGAAAGGAGTGCACATGCTTTGTGTGATTTTGATAAGGTCCATGATCTATTATAGAATGTCTTTTAAAAAATATTTTCCATTTCCATCTTGTAGTTTAGACTCAATTGCAATGTGCTCGTCAATAACTTGAGGACACACTATCACACTTTTTGTAAAATCCCCATCTCGGGCACAATTTTTTTTCAATTTGCAACAACTATCAGCTTAAACAATTGAGCGCCTTCCATGAAGCTTAATAGTGTTACATATTTCTTCATTCCCATGGTGGCATCAACTCATTATTGCCAAATATGTGCTTGCACAAAAGAGTGTTAAGGTCCCAAGGATAAGGTCTTTCCTAGACCTACGACCTAAGCCTCGAGGGTTCATGATGACCCTACCTACGTATCCCCTTGTGGGAAATTAGAGGCTTCGTAGTTCGCCCCACAATGCCAGAGGGAGTTCAATCTCTCCTCTTGTATGAGATTTATTATCTTATCTTAACCCATGAATGTTAATTAAGCATAAATCATCACTTAGTTAATTATAATATAATAATAATAACTTTTCCATTAAGTGTTGGATTTGTATCAAATATTGTCAAGCATTAGTGTACAAACATTCACAATATTCACAAGGGGCATATCATACCATAATCCCAAAGATCATTCACAACATGTAAGTCACAAGAATACCTCCATATACACAAGTTGACTAGCTCTAACACATAACAAGTGCAACAGTGATTGGATCATACATAGTTCACAAATATAATAGTGACTGAATCATACACATATCACAAGTATAATAGTGACTGGATCATACACAGATCACAATAACAGTGATTAGCTCATATGTACATCACAAGTACCACAATTATTATCTCATTCACATATCACAATTACATTAGTGATTGGCTCCAACATTTATCACAAATTCACAATGAAAAGCTCCATCCTACATCACATAAAAACAATGACAAGCTCCACCATACATCACATAACATAATAACAATGGCTAACTAACACATCAAAATGGCTAACACATGTCCATAATGCATCCCAGATAGAAAGAATATTGGTGCATTGCACACTACACCGTGGGTCTTATCCTTCCATTGGTCTTCTGCACAAGGCTAAATATATAGTCTGACAACTAGGAGGGGATTTGATGCATCGCATACTACACCATGGGTTCGTCCACCATCCCCAAGGGTTTCCCCAAGTAGTGAACCTACCAAAACCGGTGGATTCTGACTTCAATCGCCTATAGGCCACTGACAACAAGTTCGTCGAACCAGGAAGAAGTAGCTCCCAACATATACCACCTTGTGACCTTAGTGGTATTGTCAACTATCTTCTTCTCAATCTCAGGTAACACATGGCATCGGTCACTTCTGTGCATACCAATGACAACCAATGAACCCTTTCAGTATGTGGTTAGCCGTGGATTACCGTTACCTACACAAATGGGGCCCTACCCGTATAATCACTACAATCGTATCATAACCAGGGTAGCCTACTACCTTCACCTCCATGAACCAAGTGAATGTTGACTAATCCCTAGCAGTAGCCTAGACATCAATCATTGGCACGGTCTAATGACTATCTATCAGTACTCAAAAATCCTAGAGGTTCACTCTTGGGTAGGTCATACATAACATGAATTACAATTTCAATCAACATATACAAGGGTCTATACATAAACACACAGATATGGAGTTGAATTACACATACACATAAAAGATACATAGAACCAACACGAGATGGACTTTATCCATCACATACATATAATGAAGTACCCATGATAAAGTAGTTAAATCCCTTACTTCATTTGGTTTAATAGAAACCTATTATATATTAAATATAAGTTATTAAATTCCCTTAACTTGATCATACCCATACGGTACCCATTCATCCTCAAACCAAAGCCTACTAAAGAGAGAAGGTCAAATCAATATAGAACAACCCTGACATTTGTGAGTTATTCCCCCTATACCCTCCCCCTATGGACTTGACATCACAGGTGCATCCTTCTCCAAAGGACCGCGTACGTTCCCGCTTCCAAACAGGTCAAAGTTACACGTAGTTCTCCTCGCAAGATTTCTCTTAAGGAACCTACACTTGGAATTCCAACACAAAAAAACCCTCATACAATTAATAAATGAGGGTAATATGATTTTCCACCCAAGGGGAGTTAACTAAGCCTTAACACTAATAATAATTTTCTTTCCATACACATCGAAGTTCTACTCATCTTAAGATTATCTTACTCAAAATATACAAGTGGACTAGGTTTTGTCAAGAATATTGTTAACTCAGATATACCTCTCCAAACATGGAGATCCAACCATAACTAGGTACGAGGTTATTAGGCAATCTTGACTCATTCTAAACTTGAGACATCGATAAAGAGTATACGTCTCTATAAGTAGCCAATATATCATTATATATGCATCAACTATGTTGAAAGCATAAACATGGGTCCAGGTGGGGTTTCCCACCCACAATATGGTTTTATAAATCAAGTATCATAATTGTATAAAACATCCTTCTAGACCTCAACATACATACAAGAATAATTACATACATGATCTACCCAGGATCAATGTTCAAATTATACTAGAGACAAATGGGCCACACTATACCATGTAGTTCATTATGACTATAAATGAGTTTACTCAAATAATTCATCAGCATGTTAAGGTGACACGTTACTAAGAACAAAGTTCTCAAATAGCCTTTACATATAATGGTCCCTACTATCATACATCTATATATTTAGCTAGGTATTAAAATATCACCCATCATATTAAACATATCCTGGACCACACTGCCTTATAAATGAAAATCCTCCAAATCAAATCTATACACCATAGCTATGTAATGCATTATAGCCACTATAAAATAAGTTCAACATTGAAGTTTTGATACACATATTGCCACTACAATAGAATTTCCTATATGGTCCATAATCACATTCATCTTGATATCTTCTCAATATGACTAACACTTTTATTTTTAATAGACTTGTATAGAAATAACCACCATTGCACTCTTTTCAACTTTATAATCACTATATGTTTCTAGAGTATTCCCTTGCAAATCCATCTCATATCCGAGATTTAAGATCTATTCTATGAAAGTTTTAAGTTGATTTATGACACTTTAGAGATATAAGTTTAATGAAACATTTAGTCCAACTCAAGTGGATTGTGAAACAACCCAACTTTATAACTTATCATTAATGTCTACGCATTTATCCATTTGTTCAATATATTAAGTCTAAATGCATGTAGGTATATGTGAATCAAAAGTATGTGTAAAGACGCACAATCATGCTTAAAGGTTACATGTGTGCTTGTGTAATGTGAACTGTAACATATATAAATTGTTGATTCCAATTTGTTAGCGATGGTTTCAATAAAATTCAAGACATACATATATATTTGATCAATATCAGTTAAGCACTTGCACTTAAAATAAATGACTTAGGTTTGTTGGTTATCTCCTTTGAGACACATGGAGAAAATGCAAAAGTTAAAAACATAGACATTGTTGATCGTTAAATATATAATCGTTTTATTCCAATGAAAAGACTGGGTCAATTGAAAGAAATTACTAGTTGATTATCAGATTAGACCCTAACTAACATTTTGAACCTTAAATCACTCTTATAACCCAAATTTGAAGGCGAAACCATGAGCACAAAAATTGGTAAACAACAAAGGAAAGTATCTATGTAATGATACCCTTTAAAACCATGCATCTCCTACCTAGCCCGAGCATGTAGTTATAGATATCTTTCTGAAACGAAATAAGCTTCAGTTTATTATTATTATTATTATTATTATTATTATTATATTTATTCTTACCAATTAAAGGTTAATACTTAGCAGCCAAACCTGTGTGAAGCTCCCAGACGAAGGTACTCAACTCCTGCCCACCTCTATCCTCTAAATCGCAGGTGTGGACTTCCAAATACTACTCTTGTTTACATTCCTCTGTGTCTATTCCTAGGTCTCTGCCTCTCCCCTTTAAGATACCATTTTGAAAAATACACTCGATTGTTTATGGGCTGCAGCCTCAAAATTACAAACGCCACTAGCGATGCAAATGTTGCTAGAAAATTTATCACTGTCAACACCGTAATGTGTCCCAATGTCACCATGAATGCAGCTCTTTTCTTGCCAACCAAAACCCATCCTCCTGCATCTCATCTTCTCTTATCCTCTTTCTCAACCTCTTATATGTTTAAAATGGTAGCTCGGAAGCTTTTCCAGCCTGGAACCATGTCACCCAGGCTTGAGCAGTGGTGGAGATAATTATCTCCAGATTTTCTATTTTTTTCCCTTCTTATCTAAAACACACATGCCAAGTTTGGAGAATTTTCTTTAGCAACATCTTTGTTTTTTCCAATAGTTAAAACATTGCCTTATCTCATTGTTGGTGGATAAGAGGTTATAAAAAGGAAATTGAGGTGTGTGTTTGAGATATACAGGTTGAAGGTTTTTGCAGGAAATGACACGGGAGGAACAGGAGGAGTTGAATATTATCCAAGTTTGCAGTATTGCTATGGATGCCACGTTCTGGCAATTGTTGTAAATTTCTTCCTTTCTATAGTAATAAAATCTCTCTCTTTGAATGCTGGTTTTTCCCAGAGTTAGGGGTTTTCCAGGGTAAAGTGATTGGTTTTCTCTGCATTCAGTATTTTAGTGAATGGTGTTGTGCATGTTTTAGTTCATTGTTTCAATCATTTGATTTTTGTTATTCGAATTTATGAGATTAAACAATAGTGAATTTATTGTTGGGTTTCACAACGCCAATAAGAGAGACATATTTTTCACACTATATTCAAGTTTTATGCTATTTCTCCCCAAAACATAGCATATAAGCTAAAGATTTGAGATGGGCTATGAATCTCCTCTCTGCACACCATCCTTCATCCATAACTATGGATTTCTTGTCTCTCTCATCCCAGACGCCTCTACAACTCACTTCCCTTTCATTCTCCTGTGATTCGTCCTTCCAAACCAAAGCTTCCATATTTCACCTCCCTCCCTTGCTCGATTCTTCACCGTCGACCTCAGTTGCTCACCTCCTAAGGAAGAACGTCCCTCTCAACTACCTACGAATGTGGCTTTATGGAGGTTTCATGTCCCTCTTTTTCTACACGTCATCCAAGTCAATATAAAGCAATCTAGGCACTTTTTAGGATTTTATTTTTTATTTTTAAGTTGAATTTTTGCCTTTTTCTAGGTTGGATGATATGGGTCCGCCCGGGTTCTTGTAGGTTCTCCCCAAGTTTGGCCAGGGTTCTCCATTTTCCACCTGGGTTATTTGTGGGTCCTTAACCCGAATGGAAAAAGGAGAACCCAGGCGAACCCAAAGAAGAACCAAACCAGAACCAGAACCCACACGTATTTTGGCCGGTTCGAGGGGCTAAAATAAAGAACCCAGTAACAGAGTTTTAAAGGCATCCAACCATAGGCTGTGAGAGGGTTTCAAAGACAAAAAACCTGCATCCATTATCAACCCCACATGGTCTTAAAAAACCCTTAAAAATTTTCCACTCATCCTTCTTCAATCTTCTGCAATACCTTAAAAACAAAGGAACTTTCTTTTTTCCTTTATTGCACTGTATTCCAATAAGAGCTCTAAGTAATAGACTTTCATGTTGATGAAGAATCATTCCTACATATGACTCACAACTGCAATTCCATCCATGTCTGGCATATATACATAATAACATATATATATATATATATATATATATAGATATATATATATATATATATATATATATATATACATGTAATGGCATTGTACTTCAAGGAAAAATATCCTCAAGCAACGATACATTCTGCATATATCGCTCAAATGCTTCATCTTCAGCTTCAATCTTAGAATCAAAGTGTTCTTTCAATTTTGCAAATCTCTAGCTGTTTATTGCTGCAATACTTTCTCCAGTGTAAATGCTCAAATGCTTCTTTGCATATGGAGTGAACCATGTCTAACCATTCTCTCCAAGAACTCACATGCACCATGCTCACACCATAAAACAAATTTATGACTGTTATAAATGCTCATTACTGTTTTCATTACGTGACTCATGATGTGCAGAAGGCTTTTCAACAACAAAATGCATTCAGTATGATGATAATGATTGAATAAGGCTTCAATAGAGTGACAGAACTGGCTTTATTTCAAAGGTGAGTTCCACGTATACCTTTGCATGTTCTTGCATGAGACTGTAATCCTATTCTCCAGGGCTTCTTCAATAACTTCCATGAGTTTGAAGGCTTCCACGCTGTTTGTTGAGTTTCTCTAACCGCCACTGTAGCTTGTTGAAACTGTGAAAGATAGCTAACCCACCAAAACCCTAAGACAAGATGACTTGGTCAAAACTCAAACTTCCAACGTGAGACTACCCTTCATATGCTCGTGGATTTTGAAAGCAATAATACTTGACAAAATAATATCCCTCGTCAATGTCAAGTAACTAGCAAACTAAGACTTCTTTTTGATATGAATAAATGATATCCCTCAATGATAAACAAAACATCCTAGTAACTTTGTTTTTCCAAAACTTAAACCATTGTAAATTCCTGAAACAAGGCGACAAACTTTTAAGGTAGCATAATCAACTTGTTTAAAGGCTATTTTAACCAAGGGTAAAATAGGCCAACAGTAATACTTCATTAACGTAATATACTTAGTTTAATTAATCTTTGAGAAATAAATTTTTCTAAATTGTTGAATACATGTAATAATTCTTCTTCATCCTACACAAAACATATAGAGCTAAGAGTAAATTCAATTATGTTTGCACATGAATTTCTTAACAATAGAATACATGCTCCCAACATGTTATTCAAAGAGGGAGAGAAAGAAGGAATGCATGCATACCCATAAAATTCACCAACCTGATCATGGAGGCACCACACGTATGCAAGTTCATAAAAATTTATTACCAATAATGAACACCCTTTAGAGTGATAATAGTGATATGTAAGGCTAGGCCTTACACTAAACCATTCGCATATCTATTGCTGATGAAGCTTAGATGAGCTATGTATGTATCTCTGTATTCAATCCATGGAAATTATGAAATTTGTTATGTTATATTGAGAATGAAATCAATACTTTGGAAAGATTGTAGCATTTCAATGGAATGAAATAAGAAATTTGGAATATCATTATGTCAAATGTGCACATTATCTTATTGTTGAAAAGAAAAAAAAAATAATGGCAATGAGTATGAAACATAGTTTATTTACTTGAGCTTAAAACTTGGAGAATTTTATTACGTAGAACAATTTGCATGTTACAATCCCACATTAGCTATGAATGGACTAAGACTAGGAAATAAACTGGTGAGAATGCACATATTATCAGGTTTACTGCAGACAAGCACAATAACATCTTGCAGTAAAAAAGAATTTTCTCTGACTGGAGGGCTTTTATTACAGATATGAGAACATTTAGCATGGAGAAAAACGCAGCTACAACGCCTGTCATTAAAAATGAACTAAATGCAGCTGCTTTTTTCTTTGTTCCTTGCTCTTCGGCACTGGTGATTGTGGTGAAGATAGCCATCACTGAAACAACTACAAACATACAAGCAACACGCTGCAAATGAGTAAATTCTCTACGGATGTGTAAAACCTGCTCAGCTGCTTCTCCCCTCCCCTCCATCTTACGATCTGTATGAACATCAAAATGATGCGAATTAGAGATTAAACAACAATATAGATAGGAAATTTTATGACTGAAATCAAACTAAATTACTAAGTGTTTTGCTCATGTGGAAAATATTAGGCTATAGGAGAATGATCATTCATCTTCCAGAATGAAAGGGCAGTGAACAATAAAAGGAAATTCTTTTCAAGATGGAATTAGTTCATTTACATGTGTTCCAGACATAATAAAGAAGCCTCCATTGACTCAAAGTTGAATGCCTCTATTCAAAAAAGGAAAAATACTGGGGAATCAAAAATTAGTTTTGCAGAAGTAACAAGGAATGGTCTACACACAAGAAGCAGCAGACAACTTTGATAATGAACATGCGGCAACAATTCTGTTTGTCAGTCTCAGATCATACTGCCAGTAATGATCCAAGTAACATAATGCTATGATTCAAAGTTCAAACAATGGCAGAAATATTTTCTCATGAAAAGCTGTTGTATGATCAACGATAGCTTCTGTTGGTGTATTTTTAGCATGGTTGATATGCTAGCATATCTACATTGCGTGACAAACACATCAAGCTTCTTGGCTAGAGTTCTAAGATCAAAAGATCCCCAAGTTTTGATTCCTGCTCTTTAGATAGTAGACATTCTTATTCAAAGCTTCCTAATAGTTTTTTTCCAAGATATTTGTCAAAGAAGGTGTTCATGCAATTGAATACCCTTATATGAGCTGATATACCTGGCTCGGTTCCCTTGATGTGGGTGGAAAGCTTGCAAGTTGTCTACCAAAGACACAGGCAGTGATATCATCAGGGTCATGAAGATTATTAACAAAAGCTTCTAAACATTTTAGTTAGCATGATAGTTAGGGATGGTTAAGTTTTAAAGTCTTTTAAATGGGCATGACAGCAATGGAGGACAGTCATGCATATTTTTCAATACTTCAGGACCTCAAAAGTCTTACGAGTGGTCTGGTGATTAAGAGGAACTAAGAGCACAGACATGATAGTTATTATCAGGTCAAGTAGTGTGACAGTGGATCTTTCATTTAAGTGGCATCTCAGACATCAACAGGGCAGTGGCAAGGTCTGTGAGAGAGAATAGGGTGACAGTCACATTCCCTCAAACCCTAGTGAAAAAAGGTTTGTAAATGATGAAAGAGCCTTATCTAGACAGTGATAGAATTTTAAGTTCATTACTTGGCATGAAAAATGGTGATAGCGATAACTATGGATTGTATATGCTCAATGAGATAATGGAATTTATGCTCAATATAGTCTGAACAACTGAGGTTTCAGATTTAAGTGACAGTGAGGAAGACAAAGCACAGTGATGCTAAAAGGGTAAAAGATATAGTCTAACAAATGCCTCTGGATCTTTCAAGTTATATGAATAGGGAACCCTAATACCTGTAGATAGTGATGTTAATTCTTAAACTTCATCAAGACATATGCCTGTATGAGATGACAGTTGAAAGATGGACTATGAAGAGGCGGATTATAGTTAAAGGTCAGAGTCTCTGTGTTGTTAACGTATTAGCAGCTTCGGTAGCTCCTTCCAGCTCAGCATTCCTTCTTGGAGGACGTAAATTGAAGATAGCCGTTGGCTATTCAATTTACATTCATGTTTTTATTAGATCATATTTAACTCAAGAAAATTCTACCAAAGCACAGTCACAAGAAGGCCGACTTCTTGTGAAGAAGTATAAATATTTATCAAGGCGTATAAATATTTATCAAGGCCGACCTCTTGAGAAGAGGTGTAAATATATATCAAGGCCGACCTCAATAAAGCATAGGCCGGTTATGAACAGATGCGTCTCAACCGATATATATTGACAAGCAAGCCGTGCATTTTGGAGTTATGTTGTTCAGTCTACTCACTCATTGAGGCGCGTACAGATAAGAGATCAAAAGGGTGCGGATAATGCTGTCATCTCAGTGCGAGTTCAGGTGGTCCGTCCTTTGTTGAATTCATCGAAGGCACAGATCAGAAAAGAGAAAATATATTCTACTGGGTGCGCACACTGCCAAGTATAGTGCGAATCTCTTCAAGGTTGTTCAGTAATCTTACTAGTTCAAGATATACTGAAGCTTGATCTCAGTCTTCATCAAAGTGCAATCACAGCAAGTTGACCTCATGCGAATCTGATTGTGATCCAAGCATAAAACTGTCCACTGCGAACTGAATCTGAGGCTCATCATCGAACTCACCAGTCCGACTATGTTGTCAAGTGAAGCACTTACTCAAGTTCATCATTGAACTTATCTGATCCGTGACATCTAGTGCTAGACTGTCAGAGAGATAAAGCTCAAACAAAGAAGTGAGAACACTGCACAGTATCATTTGTCCAGTGCTAAGCGAACCTGGCCAACTCTGTGTTCTGCCTTTACCAGGTGTGAGTTAAAGGTTACTATCTGTTTTTTTGGCTACTACATTTTGGTCTAGTGTTAGACCACATTGTAACTTGTAAAGATTATCACTGTTGCATCATAAATAAGAGAGATCCTTGTTGCTGGGTTTTTCTCCCTCAAGAGGAGGGTTTTCCCAGGGTATATGCTGTGTTATTTTGTCTGATTCTGATTTAATTCTCTGTGCACATAATCTGTTCATATAATTTTAACATGTGTTACCTATATGTTCTTAATGATACTGTTCTTGCCTTGGGGCTGGTTTCATAGTATGTGTTTCCTCAAATAACGCAACAAGAGGTGATACAAGCAAGATTCAACCTGGCTCCTCACTATGGTGTCTTCAATCTATGTTCTATGTTGAGAGTTTTGTTTGCAAGCCAACAAAAGGTCATGGTAAGAAAATGGCAGTTCTTTCAACCTATGCATTTTATTACTTATGATGGCATAGATGACAATAAGAAAAGATTGTATGATATTCAAGTCAAGATATTCAAGTCAAGACAAGTTGAGGAGAGGTAGGGTTCATGCAAGTCATGATAACCAAAGGCAGAATTTGAAAAATGCAGGGGCAGCAAGTGCACAGGGAGCATCATTCAACTTTCATAAGGATCCATCCAAAGACACAAGAGGGCAGTCATGTACAGGGACAGTGATTTATAATTTATGTTATAAAGATCTCTGATTAGTGATCAATATTCCTTATGACTGTGAGGACTGTTCATCCTCAATAAGTCTTATGACAATCATTAATGGAGTGTATACTCAAATCAGCCATAACAAGTGTATGACATTCTTATGGATTATGGTCAGTATTTCATTTATAAAGGACTCTAAATGTGACCTTAAAACTGTGACTAAAAACTTGAACTAAAAGGTGGCTATCAATAAGTTGTATTCCATAACCTAAACAGACAGACTTAATATATGGAAATATAAAAAACAATCATAAAATACATGTAAAGGATAACTTAAAGTACTAACGGTTCTTGTAGATGGGGCATATATTTATTTTTTTTAGAAAGGGATTTGGTTTCATAATATTTGTTTCCTCAAATAACGCAACAAGAGCTCATACAAGCAAGATTCAACTTGGCTCCTCACTATAGTGTATTCGATCTTTTTTTATGTTGAGAGTTTTGTTTGCAAGCCAACAAAAGGTCATGGTAAGAAAGTGGCAGTTCTTTCAACCTATGTATGTTATTACTTATGATGGCATAGATGACAATAAAAAAAGATTGTATGCTATTCAAGTCGAGACAAGTTGAGGAGAGGTAGGGTTCATGCAAGTCATGATAACCAAAGGCAGAATTTGATAAATGCAGGGCAATAAGTGCATGGGCAGCATCATTCAACTTTCACAAGGATCTATCAAAGCACATAAGAGGACAGTAATGTATAGGGACAGTGATTTATAATTTATGTTATAAAGATCTCTGATCAATGATCAATATTCCTTATGACTGTGAGGACTGTTCATCCTCAATAAGTCTTATGAAAGACATTAAGGGAATGTATCCTCAAATCAGCCATAACAAGTGTATGACAGTCTCATGGATTGTGGACAGTCTTTCATTCATAAAGGACTGTAAACGTGACCTTAGATCTATGACTAAAAACTTAAACTAAAAGGTGGCTATCAATTAGCTGTACTCCATAACCTAAACAGATAGACTTAATATATGAAAATATATAAAACGATCATAAAATACATGTAAAGGATAACTTAAAGTACTTACAGTTCTTGTAGATGGGGCATATATTTTTTATTTTAGAGAGGGGACTGGTTTCATAACATTTGTTTCCTCAAATAATGCAACAAGAGGTGATACAGGCAAGATTCAACCTGGCAAGAAAGTGGCAGTTCTTTCAACCTTTTTTCTATGTTGAGAGTTTTGTTTGCAAGCCAACAAAAGGTCATGGTAAGAAAGTGGCAGCTCTTTCAACCTATGTAATTACTTATGATGGCATAGATGACAATAAGAAAAGATTGTATGATATTCAAGTCAAGGCAAGTTGAGGAGAGGTAAGGTTCATTCAAGTCATGATAACCAAAGGCAGAATTTGAAAAATGGAGGTGCAGCAAGTGCACGGGCAGCATCATTCAACTTTCATAAGGATCTATCAAAAGACACAAGAGGACAGTCATGTACAGGGACAATGATTTATGATTTATGTTATAAAGATCCCTGATCAGTGATCAATATTCCTTATGACTGTGAGGACTGTTCATCCTCAATAAGTCTTATGGCAGTCATTAATGGAGTGTATCCTCAAATCAGCCATAACAAGTGTATGACAGTCTTATGGATTGTGGTTAATCTTTCATTCATACAGGACTGTAAATGTGACCTTAAAACTGTGACTAAAAACTTGAACTAAAAGGTTGCTATCAATCAGCTGTATTCCATAACATAAACAGATAGACTTAATATATGGAAATATATAAAAGCATCATAAAATACATGTAAGGGATAACCTAAACAGATAAACTTAATATATGGAAATATATAAAACCATCATAAAATAAATGTAGTGGATAACTTAAAGTACTAACGGTTCTTGCAGACAGGGCATATATTTTTTTATTTTAGAGATTAAGAGTATCCCTCTCATATTCAAAAGCCTCCAAATGCTCTACAAAGAAGGCGGAATTTAAAGCTAAACTTACGTCTGATATCAAATTAATGACTGTAATGTCACCTGAAGAAATTTGCAGCTCAAATCCGTTAAAAATACTGAAAAGATTAAGAAATTTGAGCTAATATTTAAGACTGAGAGTATCCCTTTAGTATTTAAAAGCCTGCAAATGCTCTGCAAAGATGGCAAAATTTAAACGCTAAACTTCTGTTTGAAATCGAAAGGCAAAATTAAAATGCTAAACTTCTGTTTGAAATCAAATTTAATTACAAGTAATTCACACTTCGCATATTTTTTTGAGTTTAGAGAGGGAAGGCTACAATGGCTGTAACATCACCTCAAAAGATTCAAGACTCGTCAATTTTAAGTGTATCCCTCTTAATATTCAAAAGCCTCCAAATGCTCTGCAAAGAAGGCAGAATTTATTCAAAAGCCTCCAAATGCTTTGCGACAAAGGCGGAATTTAAACGCTCACTGGAGAACAGAAATATAATTCGACAGCTTATTAAAGACTGAAGGAATCAACAGTTTTGGCTTATAAAAGACTGAAGAAATTTGCATCTCAAATCCGTTAAAATTACTGAAAAGATTAAGAAATTTGAGCTAATATTTAAGACTAAGAGTATCCCTTTAGTATTTAAAAGCCTGCAAATGCTCTGCAAAGATGGCAAAATTTAAACGCTAAACTTCTGTTTGAAATCGAAAGGCAAAATTAAAATGCTAAACTTCTGTTTGAAATCAAATTTAATTACAAGTAATTCACACTTCGCATATTTTTTTGAGTTTAGAGAGGGAAGGCTACAATGGCTGTAACATCACCTCAAAAGATTCAAGACTCTTCAATTTTAAGTGTATCCCTCTTAATATTCAAAAGCCTCCAAATGCTCTGCAAAGAAGGCAGAATTTATTCAAAAGCCTCCAAATGCTTTGCGACAAAGGCGGAATTTAAACGCTCACTGGAGAACAGAAATATAATTCGACAGCTTATAAAAGACTGAAGGAATCAACAGTTTTGGCGGTCACTATTGACAAAAGCTGCACTGTGAATTTTCTCATTGCTTCAAATTGAAGTAAGGTAAAATTCCCTCTTCTCCGAAATTATCACATACTGTAATAAAATAATATTATTTCATATTATAATATTAATATACTTTTATATTATATTTTAGGAGTTCCATTTTAAAAAAGGAAGTTTCATAGGGCTTGGTTTTTATTAGGCAAGATAAGAAAATTAAGGGTGATTTTATTTAGATATATTAAATAATAAGATAGATAAGCTACTAGGTATGTTGTAGTTGTATAAATGTTGTGCAATGTGTTTTGAAAGGGAAATTTAAAAATAAATTCAATATGAAAGCCTAGTTAATTACCATTCATGAATTTTAAAAAGAGACAATGGGTTGTTCTATACATATTGGTTATGTTTGATAAATTACTCAATGTGCTATTACATACACTTTTCTATAAGAATACTAAAAAGATGAATCATGAGATTTTTTTATTTTTTTTAGATCTTTTAAGTTTGAGATTCCTTCTTATATGTTCTTGAAATCTAAATATAAACTTGTGTTTAAGAGTTCAAATACAAAAAAAATATTATTAAATGTAAACTCTTATTGAGAAATTGGTATTCATACCATTATTCTATATCAATTTGTGGCTAATTCAAAACTTCTAAATTAGTTTTTTGATTTGCGATTTCTATAAGATTCATATCTTACCATTGGCTTTTCAAGGTGAACTCTTTTCCTTTTATTATCATGGTCTTTGGCTAATTTTGTTAGCTACTACTCTTTTGGGGGTTGCACAACCTTGTACTGTTTGTAGCACAAAGTTTTCCTTTCTACACAAGTTATCCCAAAGGTTGTGTAAGATGTAGCTAGTGGTCAAATGAGCCAAGAGTATGGTTGCACAAGTGTCACTATTTGCTAGATAAGCTATCCATTTGGCTTTGTAAATAGTTGGGTCACATCATTATCTTACCTTATTGTTGTGCAAGAGGATTATTAAGATATTTAGGTGTGTGCATGTGATTTTATATGCTTTTTATTATTGTAGAATCTCATGTGTTGTTATTTCTACACAAGGTGTTGCCTTGCAACACAAATTGATATTGTTGTATAAGGCATTGGTTCCTACACAAGTTAACTTGGATGTGTAATATTTTTTAGGGAAAAATTAATTTTGTGTAATTTGGTGGTGTTTTTATACAAGCATTGATGTGCAAGTTGTTATTGTTGTGTACATTGCTATGAATATGTATTTTTGTTATTGGGTAATTTGCTTTTGGCATTACTTTCTAGCTAATATACATAGTGTTTAATATATCAATTTTTTTCTATATGACTTTATGATTTAAATAAATATTTGTAAAAATCCTAAGTATTCCACTTGTGGTATAGGAGCACATGGGTGAATGAGCAATCAACACCAACAAAAAAAAAATGTTGAATTGTTTTCCACAGTTTTGGTTTTGGTTTATTTTGGTTTTCTCTTTGGTCAGTGCCTAAACCTCTTAAATTCCTCAATTTCACTGACACTCTAGCAAGGTGATGGTGAAGTAAAAATCGCGTACACAAATTGTTTGAATGAGGTCTTGGCTCTACTACGTACGAGGATTGTAGGATATGTGCAAAATGGATTTTTCAAAGCTTTCAAACAAATAACTTAGCAGATGTAATGGAAAATTTTGCATCCTTTGTATGGAAGATTTAAAGCAGAGATTTTGTTAGATGAAGTTGTAATTGCCTTGGCTGACATATACACAAATGTGGAACAACAAGTCAACAAATGAACTAAACGACAAAGTCCCTCAAGGGAACATTGTCCTATACCATTGACTTGGCATTAAAATACAAAATTTAAAAAGGGGAGATCAATTCCTCAATTATTCCTTTTTAACTTCTATGAAGAGGGATCGATGGGAGAAAGGAAGGTCGTGGGTCTTTGGGAGAGATTGGTAGACTTGTGAGGTCGGCCAAAATGAAGATAGAGAGACATAAAATAGGAAAAAATGTGTATAGTCAAAGAAGAATGTACAACAGTAAAGGGTGAACAACTATAAGCAAAAGGGAAGGTCGATAGAGCTTTGGGTGGGAAGGAAAAGAGGCAAGGAAGATCAACCATGTGAAGGAAAACAAAACACAAGACTCGATGTGCCATAGTGGGGGAGGAGGAATGTGCAACAATGGAGAATAATGTTACACATCAGTGAAAATAGAAGGCGTAGCTGAAAGGGAAAGCACAGTAGAGAGGAAGGAAGTTGATAGACTTGAGAGGTCAGTCTAGTGAAGAACATAGCACCATTGAACAGAATGGTGGGTGCACAACCATTAAGGACATGTGCATTGGAGAATAAAGAATTGGCCAAATAAGAAAAAATGGGAAGGAGGGCATCCAAGAGAAAGCCATATGTAGAACATTGTCGAATGGAGAATATAGAGGAAAATGCAGAGTAAGAGTTTCAAACAAATAGAAGAGGAAAAATTAGTCCAAGTGACCAACAAAAGCTTATTGCATTGCAATTGTGGTTGCATATTGAATGTGTAATTTGTTTCAGCATTTTTGTTTCAGAGCCATTGTAGTTTTCTTTCAATTTTTGTTTTGTTGTTGTTCATTTTCTAACAACTGAGTTACAGAGGATTTTATGAGTTGCAAAGCACAAGAATTGACTCATATTCCCAACGGATAGGTTCATGCTACTAGTCTAAGATGCTTAATAGGAAATCATATAGCGGATGTTGCTAAAAATATTACCTAATTGTTCTTTTCAGCTCAATCAAGTTAGGCTAGGACAACATTGATGTTATTACTTTACAAAAGGAGAAAGGTACACAACCAATTCTGCTACTGTTACTCATAGTTACACAAATAGTGGGATGAAATGAATTTTCAGTTTTCATTATGCAATTTCTTTACAAAAAGGAGAAACAGTATACAAAATTTTGCATAAAGTACCTATTTAAATTCATTACAATAAATGTGTGTATGAGTTCCCACACAAGTCGTTGGAGTAACTGAATGAGATGCAATAAGAAATAAACTGTACATCTGAAAATAAAGAACACATGTAAGAGGAAAGGGATCCATCATTTCCTGAATGATGAACCCCAACATTGATCTATTGCATTTTCAATCCCTTTTTTGATGGTTCCACAAGTATCTGCAAGAGATAAAGAAGTGGTGTTAGAGCTCATGATTCCAGTTCTCTCATATGTCAAATCAGTAGGTATTCAACCTATTTCTTATTAAGCATCAGTTCATGGATTCAAAGGTGTTTCAAGATCAAAACAAAGTCATCAAGAAGATCCAAGAAAAGTAAAGGTCATCTAATCATCATAAGAATCTCTTGACATCTTAGTTTTCTTCGCTTGTTTGTTGACTATCCAGGTACAGGTATAATCTTATCATACAAATCAAGCATAGATCATTCAAACCAAGGGAACAAGTTTAATGACAGTCCTAACTGTTGACAAAGGCATTTTTATCAAATGGCCAAATGGATAAAATCAACATTAAAAGTATGAAATTCATACTTAGAACTATCAAAGTGGATAGTCACCCTGAAATTGAAAGATAGTAATCAAGACAAAATCTACTATGGTGATAGTCATGAATATCATAGATGAAATTCATGGTCATAACCAAGAATATCATGATTGGATGACTATGAAGGTAGGTTTGTGTATTAAGAGGATAGTCACCATGAAAGGTACAAGCTACAATGACAAAAGGGACCCATACAAGACAGAGAGAAAACCTGTAAAGAATCATGATGTCAAAGATTTTTCCATCATTTCTTTCCAGGAAATAGAGAAATATCAAAGACTGAGAAACTATGAGATTGAATTTGAAATAAAATACCATGAAGAATAATAGTTTTAATCATTTTTCTTGTCACAAACTAAGCATGAGCAACGTTTTCTTTTACAGATAAGGAAGAATCTCAACATTTTCATCAAAATGCCATAGAGGAAAGCTTGCTGGTAAGGGAGAACAGTTCAACCTATGCAGAGAATCATCAAAACCATCAAACCCTTGGCGGTAGTAGTATGACCCAAGTAGATGAAATATGACATGCAAGTGAGCCTGAGAGTAATTATAAGTTTCTTTTAGGGTTTCTTAATAAAAACCCTAAAATTGGCCAACTAAAGTGACTTTTTTTCACTTTTATTTCATAAGCTTGCATAAAGATTAATGCCTAGGTCATAGTCAAGGTCTTAACATTTTCCTAGTGGAAGATTTATTCAACATGTTAACCCTTTTATGGTCCTCCTTCAATTTTTGGTGCTTCGAAATAATGTAACCTCCATCTTTCCATACCTGTAAGACAAATATCAGTTTATCTTAACACTTATTAAGGTAATAAATAATTAGTTGCCTTAATACTTGTTAATGATTGTAGTTTTAGTTTGTGTTAACACTTATCAAGGTAAATAACTATTTGCGTTACCTTTAATATTTTTTAAAATAAAATAATAGAGGCCCTCTAAATATGCAAAGAAGGAGATGAGTCATGATCAGTCAAACTGAAGTGAAACTGAGGTGCATTTGGAGTTCTATTTTTTACTTCAAGTCAATTTGAGGTGATTTTGGAGTTCCCTTTGATCAACCTGTTTAAGAGGGGGAGTTTGGAGATAAATTTTCTCAATTTGGAGCAGCCATGGGCCCCCTTTTTATGGCTTTTTTGTTTTACTCGTGAGAGAGATATTTTGTAAATTATACAAGGGAAAACTTATTTTTCCTTAGTTCTTACCTTTTGTCTTCTCTTAACATTGCAAAGAGATTGAGATTTGTGTAACTCAGTTTATTTTCATGTAGCGGCAACTTTTTGTTTGAAATCAATAAAGAAATAAGTTATTGTTCCTATTTGGAGCTTTCATTTTGCATTGTGGATGTATGTTCTTGCAAATTTTCATTGTGATTCATGCGAACCCTTTATTTTCTTCCTCATATAAGCAATGTATTTTGAATGTCTATCATATAAAATCAGGTCATATGTTGTGACAAACCAATTTTGAGAAAAACTTGATGTGTAAACTCATTTTACCTTCAAAACAAAACTAAAAATTGAAACCTTCATGTGAAATACTTATGATTTTATACAAAACCTGAATTATGATCATAACCAACAACTTTTGTTTCAAATTTATAAGTCAGGCTTTAGTTTTCATTCCAATTCATTGGTGTATCACCTCCTTGAATTAAATTTACATTTCTAGAGCATCCTTCTTCCTTTTTCCCATCAAATCCATTAGTTTCTAGGAGATCTAAAGGGGAACCAGTCAGCCATAATCTAGAGGTTCATTCTCACAGTAGGTCGCCCACAACCTAAGTTTGATCCCATGTTGCATAGGATTGTTGAGTTTCACACTTAGCTAAAGGGTGCAATCCTTCATTTTAATAGTTGCATTGAACAAAATACTTCTAGAAATTTGTGTCCCAGGTTGAAGCCACTAGGACTCATACACCCAACCTGGCATATGAGTCCTGCTTTAACTTGGACCTATTTTAATTAAAATTATTGGTGGGATTTTACTACCCTATATTTGATGTCGGCTTGTATTGTTGTAATTTTGGGAAATTAGGCATAAACAAGTATAACTATAAGGTCATTTTATTAAGTTTCTCCTAACAACAAGCTAGCAATTTTGAAAGAGCATTCCTATGATAATTTTATTAGTTTACAAGAGCATTCAAGAGCTAATCGTCAAGCATTTTGGAGCATCAATTCAAGATTCAAGAATCATGTGAAGGTTTTCATGCATCATATGTGTTTGTGAGCTAACATGTTGATGTAGCATTTGTGATCCATGTTCAAGAATTCAAAGCCATATCAAAAAACATGATCAAGATCTACATCCATTGAAGCCAATTCATACAAGTTGCAAGTCTACACTCTAAGGATTCAACAAGGTTTGGTGAGTTGTTACATTTATTTTTTCATTCATCATTCCTTCGTGTTATTTCAATTCATTTCAAATTTTAATTACTCAAATGGGGTCTAGCTGAGGTAGACCCCCATCCACTAAGAAAACATTTTTCTCTTTCTTGTGATGTGTATTTTTTAGATTTAGGTGAATGGGAATCATTCACCTAACCTAGTGATTTATTCCTTGATATATCCTTTCAATAGCATTTAACAGTGTGAGATATAGGTTCATAAGACTCAAAAAGATACTCAGAAAACCCTAGAGTGGAACTCATATGCAGGTGATCCCATAATAGTGGTTTACAATTTTTGGCCAAACTCGACACTGAAATTATTATTTTTAACTAAATCTTCACATTTGGGCACCTATAGCAGCTAAACTTTGAGGAATTTGAAGATGGTGCAAACTAGAGTCTCATCAAATTTTGTCTGTAGATTCTAAAAATATTTTTTTCAAAATTTTTGGAATCAAATTGCACTTCTTTTTCCATCTCCCATGAAAATAGATTTTTTCAAAAACAACATTTTTAAAAGTGACGCACACCATATAACGCATAAATTTTTTTATGAAGGATAAAATTTAATTCTTTCAAATTTAGATTTTAACTATCTAGTGCTTCCACTTGGTTAGATAGTTTTTATTGAATATTTTTCCTTAATCAAGTTTCAAATTCAAACGAATTACAATTCAGACATAGTATGATTGTATAAGCGTAACCTTTTTTTGTATATGTCAAAATTTAATTTAATTTTTTTTGTTGGATCAAGGACTTCAATATCTAGTGGACTCATATTTTCAAAAAAAAAATTGATAATCTTCTATTTTTCCACATGTGAAGAACAAAGAAATTCATTTTCAATGAAAAACCTATGTTTAATAAAACTTAGAAAACAAATACATAACAAAACCAAAACATATTAAAATTATATTCATTGGATAGCTTGTTCTGAGGAATATCATAATCATTTGAAATAAATTTTAAATGAATTCATTTGATCCCCAAAATCTAAATCAAAAGTGATTTTTTATCAGCATTTTGATAGGTGTAAAGGAGACATTTATAGGTATGGTTTAAAACTAGTGAGGTTCTATCCAAGGGGTTTGATCTAAGGTGATTTGATCAAACCCTCTTCAATTGGAATCCTTAAAATAGAACTTTTTAAGGCTTAAATCATTATATTTTCTAAAAATATGTGATTTCAGCTAAAATTCGTTCCTCTCAAGAATTCCAAATAGTGGTTTACAATTTATGAGAGATCCAAATATTTGTTGAAATTGTATATTTTTAGAAAATACAATGATTTAATCCTTGAAAATTCTTATTTAAAGGATTCCAATTGAAGAGGGTTTGATCAAACCACCTTAGATCAAAGCCCCTTGGATAGTACCCCGCTAGTTTTAAACCATACCTCTAACAAAGTCTCTTTTACACCTATCAAAATGTTGATAAAAAACCATTTTTGATTTACCTTTTAGGGGATCGAATGAATTCATTGAAAACTTGTTTTTTGTAAGTATGCAGTCCTTATTTTAATCTTCCCCAAAAGTATAATTTTAAATAAATTTAATTTGATTATTTTATTTATTATTTATTTCTTGTGAATGTAGGTTTTTCACCAAAAATCAAGCTCTCTATTTTGGACATGTTGAAAAATAGCAGGTTACCAAAAAAAATTGAAAAATATCAGTGCACTAGATATTAATGTCCTTGATCCAACCAAAAAAAAATGAATTTTGATACATACAAAAAAAAGTCATGTTTTAGCCAATAAATCATGTCTAAATTGTAACTAATTTGACTTTGAAACTTAATTAAAAAAAATATTCAATGAAATGCTATGAAACCAATTTCATGCACTAGATATCATAGTTACAAATCTACATTTGAAAAAATTAGGATTTTATCCTGCACAAAAAAGTTATGTGTTAGCCAGTAACATCACTCTTTAAATTATTGTTAAAAAATTGTTTTTGAAGATGGAAAAAGAAGTGCAATCTGATTCCAAAAGAAAAATAGAAAAAATATTTAGGATCTACAAGAAAAAAAATTTAAATCACTAGTTTGCATCATCTTCAAATTCCTCACAGTTTAGCCACTCTAGGTGCCTGAAAGTGAAGATTTAGTTAAAAAAAATCAGTTCAAAGTCCAGTTTGGCCAAAAATCGTAAACTAGTATTGTGGGATCACCCATTAGTCTCATTACAGTTTTCGATCATCAATAGTAGATTATGATAAACTCTTAGAGAATCTGAGATCCTGCTCTAAAAACCCTAGAATGGGACTAAATCACCCAACCTGGTGTATTAGTCCCAATGCAATATGAAACAAAAATTTCCATGGTTTAGAAACCTTTTTTTGGCCTCTCCACTCCTCCAAGTACTTTTCTATTTCATTCTATTTTCAATCTAATTTCATGCTTTCAAGTTTCTAGGATTTTGTGCATAAGTTTTTGCATTTCTCCTTTGAAGCTTCATTTAATGGTGAACCCCTATCTAATCACACAAAGGAACCCATAGTCTTTCCCTCAATCAAGTCACTTGGTTGAGGGATCTAGGTTCCTAATGAAATAAAGTGTAAAATAGGTCCCAAAGTTGCATCTCCCAAAAGGTGAAACCCCCTATTTTCCTTTTGTTCATTTTGGTGAACCCGACCTTGGACCATTGAATTTCTAATTTGGAGAACATTGTAGTCCTAGATCTAGCTTGCGTTAACTTTGCATTAGTTAATTCACATTTAGGGCTTCTAAACATTACATTAGTGAAAAGTGAATATAGGTTACATTTTCACATTTTACATCATTCAATTTCATTAGAAATCTATAATTGTAAACAGTCAAGTCAACATACAACCTAGACACATGAAAATGAACATAGAATTTGTTGTTTCATACTTAGAAACCCTAGTCAAGACTCATTCACCCACCTAGGTGATTTAGTCCCTGTACTAGTCCTTTCTCCAAATTTTTGGGTATTTTGTGTTGTTTATTTTTCACTATTTGAAACTATCAAAAATCCTAAGTGGGATTGATACGCTAATCTAGGCAAATGAGACCTTGGAGGCCTACAAAAATCAACTTTTCTGAGCTTTCTAGTGATTTTTTATACTTCCTAGGCTTATTGGTAACCTATAGTATCAATCTAGAAAGTTTCAGAAACTGTTGTTTTATGCATCTAGGTCAAAAGCATCCATTTAGTGGTCATTTTTGAAACATTCCAAAATCATTTTACTAGCAAAAATCATTAGATTTCAAAATTTTTAGATTTCTAAAACTTTGCATAATATGGATAAAAGTACTTTTCACTTTTGCATATACAGTGTTTACATTCATGAAGCTTTGCATAAGTTTGATAAAAGTGCTTTTCATTTTTGGATTTACATTGTTTAGATTTTTGAAGTTTTGCATACATCAAGGATAAAAGTACCTTTCATCTTGGGATATACATTGTTTACATTCTTGAAGTATTGCATAAGATGGTTAGAAGTACTTCTCATTTTTGGACACGCAATGTTAGTATCTCACCATTCTAAGCATACCAAGAAAAAGATCATTAACATCTCTCCCGCTCATGAGAATGCAATAGTAGACAATCATGACAATCAAATTTGGTCTTCTCCTAATATCTCTCATATTTGTGATGAACATATTTTGGTGTTAGAAGATCCAATCATTGAGTGCCATGAGAATCCTATTTTTTATCTTCCCTTACTAAGGAAAACATCATTGAACAAGAGGATACCATCATTGAAAAGAAAGAAAACCCAACCATAGATGACTCCCCTATTTGTGATGAAGTTATTTTAGAGGAACCAACCTTTGAATGTCATGAACGTCTAGTTTATTGCTCTCCTAAAGACTCTCCTACTAGGGAAGATATCATGGTGCAAGAAAATGACAACATTGACAATAGTGATATAGTTCCTTAGATTGAAGATGATGAGGTGACATTAGACTCCCCTTCACTAAGAAATTATGAAAATAAGGATAATTATTTTGAGGTTATGCACATTAGATATCCTTTGAATTACTCTCTTGAGCCTAAATGTATCCTTTACCCACCCTCAAACTAACCACAACCTCAAATCAAACCCGTCCTCATCCCCAAACTAAGAATAATGTTTCACAACAATCGAATTATAATACCATTTCTCAAACATATAACACTAGAAATAATCCGCAACCAAGACAAACACCTTCAACATCCCTCCCATTTCCTAACCCTATCTTGCCTGGTCCTCCTTGTTTTCTTTTACATAATGGAAAGGAGTATGATCTTGTTCAACAACTAAAAGAATACTCCTACCAAGATATCCTTATGGGATCTTATTCAAGCCTCCCCTCATTATCATAACATGATTCAAAGTACTTTACAACAAGTTCCTATCCCTCCTAATGTGCAACCGAATGACATAGTAGCCTTGATTCAAGGAATGAATGTTGACATTTTTTTTCACCAAAGTGAGTTACCTCCTTTGGAAGTGCAAAAACAAAATGAATCTTTCATGATAATAGCTATATATAATACAATTGGGATAAATAGAACTCTTGTTGACAATGGTTCAACCCTTAATGTGTGTATTGTAACCCTTTTGTATAAGCTTGGCATAGATAAATCAAAAAATGAACTTGATTCCTTATTGATTTGAGGATTTGACAATGTAGGAAAATAACCGCTTGGAGTGATCACATTACCTATTACAGTTGAAAATGCCACATTACAAACCCCAATGCATGTTATCCCTCATAATCTTTCATCTAATCTCATTTTAGGAAGACCATAGCTTCATGAGATGCATGTGGTTCCATCTTTGAATTGAAGATTGTATCCCTTGTCAACCATTTGTGCAAGCCTTAAGAGATTATGCTTCAAACCTTCCACATATAGGACATCATCAGTATTATGCTTGCCATCAGGAGAAATGGATCCTCTGCATGGAATACACTAGCATTGTTATCACAAAATCTTAAAACACCACCATCATACTTTTCCAAACTCACAAATTTTATTTTATCACCTATCATGTGATGAGAGCATCTGTTGTCTATCACACGTTCATCTTTTTCTTCAATTTTTGCTGCAAGAGCTTTCTCCACATTTTTGCAACTATCAGATTTAGTAGGCACTAGATCATTTTACTTGATAGCAATAAATACCCATTCATCATCACTTACATTCTCTTTATCAGATTCATCATTTTTCACGCCTTCATCAACAACAGAATAATACTTTCTTTGAAATCTAGGCTTGTTAGGTCTTGACTTAGGAACTCTCTCTAGACACCTTGATGAAAAATGACATATCTTATTGCAAGAAAAACATTCAATAGGAAATTTTCATTTATACTTACCTTCTCCTCTAGATTCTCTCTTGACAATAACTGCTTCAAGCTCATCTAGCTTTCTTTGTTCTTCTTCAATATCTTTCATCTCCTGCTCATACTTGGACATTTTTCTAGAACTTTCTCCTGGATCATATCTTTGCTTGTCTTTTCTGGATATAGTAGCTTTAAATGCAAATTTTGTCATAAGAAGGGATTCACCAAATTCACTTAACTCAAAAGAAGCAAGCTTACCAATCAACATGTCTCTGGTAACATTTGTCATAATTTTGATCTCCTTAATAGCAACAACTTTGGCTTTGTACGCAACAAGCAAGGATCTAAGCACTTTAGCAACAATTTCTAATTCTTCTAATGTTCCACGAGAACATCTGATACTACACACAAGTTCATCCACTCTCTACATAAAATAAGTAATGTTCTCATCTTCACCAATTCTCAATGTTTCATATTTCCCTTTCATACGTTGTATCTTAGCAATATTCACATGTGTATCACCTTCATACAAAGTTTCCAACTTTTTCTGGATCTCATAAGCAGTTTGTAGCTCCATTACATTTTTCATCTCAGAATTAGTCAGAGCACTCAACAATGCTTCCTTAGCCTTGATATTGAACTTAGCTGCTTTAATCTCATAAGGAGTAGAAGGACCATTTTGTGGAATAACATACCTATTCTTTGTAATTTTCCAATAAGGATCACCAATGCATCTCATATGACACTCCATTCAAGTCTTCCGAAGAGAATCATTTATTCCATCAAATCTCGGACTATCCTTCTTATATGTCGCTATCCTGGATCACCTCAAGCTATTAAGCTTCTTCCGAGGAACCTGCTCTGATACCAATTGTTGTAAAAACACAAGGGTAGACAACTAAGAGGGGGGTGAATCAATTGTCACATAAATTTAAAATTATTCAACTTATTAAACTTATTCTCAAATATGATCAATAACCATCAAAGCATAAACCATTAACACATTAGAAACACACATAACACCAATATTTTTTACGTGGAAACCCTGTTAGGGGAAAAATCATCGTGGAGGTTAGTCCACAAGATTATACCCTGTTCAAAGTATAAAGAAGAATAAATGAGGAATGCACATGCATTCAAGCACACTGCCTAGATCTCATTGCTCAAATACAACAAGGCTTATTGCCCAAGGAAGATACATTGTCGTATAGAAACATTTGGATTACATCCACAATAATTTGAACTAAGAACATAGCATATGCTAATGCCTGATTACAGTTTTGATTAAGCACATGAACACTTCTTCACACTCTGCTCATTATTTTTCACTCTGGTTCTTCCTTGGAATAATTAAAACTTTATTTGCACATCTCCTATCGAAACTCTCACACTCACACCTTACATCACACAAACAATCACTCATATATATCTGTAACTTGGAATTACATCAAATGTATGTTGGGAAAAACAAAATATAAAACATGTACAAACTATTAGCCAAAAATAATAAATAATTTTTCAATGCGAATTGACCAATGTTGGCCACAACATAATGAATACCCAAAACAATATTCTCAAGCATGCAACACCTTCAAAAATTATTCCTCGAAGATCCACAACATGCTACAATCACCTTGTCAGTCATGATCATGAAAAACATGAGCATACAAAAGAAAATCACCAATTGTGAGTGCAATGATCAATGCGTGCATGCAACACAGATAGAGCATGATCTAGAAACATCCATGAGAATCATGAATCACATCAGAAGCATCCGCAACAAATCAACCTACTAGAATCGCATCATCTTCTTTTAGGAACGCCAATTGAAGCAACAGAAAAACTATTAGAACACAACAGCTCATAACTCAATCAAATCTTCATACGGATCTCTAAAACTTAACATGCATAAACTATATATACTCGACAACAAACCCTTCAATCTACAACCTCTGATCATCAATATACTGAGCTAGCCATCATACTGTTGGCTATACTGAACCTTTGACAACCTACAACTTTTCTTATTACAATTTTCTCAATATCCTCAACATTTACAACCTTTAATACATTAATGCTAATAGTTTTGACATCAATGACAACCACATATCAGCAACATCCAACAGATATTTTGGTGCTAGAAGATCCAATCATTGAGTACCATGAGAATCCTATTTTTCTCTCTTCCCCTACTAAGGAAAACATCATTGAACAAGAGGATACCATCATTGATAAGCGAGAAAATACAACCATAGATGACTCCCCTACTTGTGATGAAGTTATTTTAGAGGAACCAACCTTTGAATTTCATGAACATCTAGTTTATTGCTCTCCTAAAGACTCTCCTACTAGGGAAGATATCATGGTGCAAGAAAATGACAACATTGACAATAGTGATATAGTTTCCTTAGATTGAAGATGATGAAGTGACATTAGACTCCCCTTCACCAAGAAATTATGAAAATAAGGATAAGTATTCTGGGGTTATGCTCATTAGATATCCTTTGATACTCTCTTGACCCTAAACTTCTCCTTTACCCACCATCAAACCAACCACAAACTCAAATCAAACCCGTCCTCATCCTCAAACCAACTAAGAATAATGTTTCACAAAAAATGAATTATAATACCATTTCTCATACATATAACACTCAAAATAATCCACAACCAAGAAAAACACCTTCATCATCCCTCCCATTGCCTAACCCTATCTTGTCGGGTCCTGCTTGTTTGCCTTTACATAATGGAAAGCAGTATGGTCTTGTTCAACAACCAAAGAATACTCTTGGTAAAATATCCTTATGGGATCTTATTCAAGCCTCCGCTCATTATCATAACATGATTCAAAGTACTTTACAACAAGTTCCTATCCCTCCTAGTGTGCAATCGAATGGCATAGTAGCCTTGATTCAAGTAATGAATGTTGACATTATTTTTCACCAAAGTGAGTTACCTCCTTTGGAAGTGCAAAAAAAAAAATGAAGCTTTCATGATAATAGCTATATATAATACAATTGGGATAAAGATAACCCTTGTTGAAAATGGCTCAACCCTTAATATGTGTAGTGTAACCCTTTTGTATAAGCTTGGCATAGATAAATGAAAAATTAAACCCGATTCCTTATTGATTTGAGGATTTGACTATGTAGGAAAATAACCACTTGGAGTGATCACATTACCTATTACAATTGAAATGCCACATTACAAACCCTGATCCATGTTATGACTCATGATCTTTCATAGAATCTCGTTTTAGGAAGACCATAGCTTTATGAGATACATGTCGTTCCTTCAACTCTTCATCATATAATGAAGTATGTCTACAACAAAAAAGTGTACACAATCAAAGATGATCCTGAACTGGAAAGTTGTTTGAACATTGAGAAAAACAAGAAAAATCCTTTGAAAACATTGACACCAACTATACAAGTGGAACCTGTGCAAGAGAACTATAAAAAAAAAGAATATTGAAGAAGTCACAAAGTTATTGGAAGAGGATTGGGGTTCATTAGACTTCACACCTACGTTCATGGGAGAATACAATAACATAAAAAAAAGTCTGAAAAGAAAAAAGAACCAAAGGTAATGTCAACAAAAAATTTATACAAACCTTCGAAAGCATCCGACTCAACCACTTTAGAAAGAGAAGAAAATTGCACAACGAAATTTGATGAAGTTGATTACGAGCAACCACTGAATCCAGAAGAAATGAAAAAGCTTTATGGAAAAGGTTATGAACTTATGACACAACTTGGTTATAGAAAAAAAGGATGTGGTGCTAGAGAATAAGGTATATGTGTCCCCATACATCCTAACACACAAAAAACCACTAGTGATCTTTGTTATTGTCCTTTGAAAGAAACAAAAGAATCAAAGAAACCCTTGCTTAATACCAATTTGATCACACAAGGCACTAATGATTCGAATTTGTTATATTTTACACCCTCCTATAAAGGAGATTACAAAATATCACAATCTAAAGAGTCTTGTGAAGGTATGACACCTTGTACTAAGCAAGAGCTATCTTTGTCACAAAATAAAGGAACACCTTCTACTATTGATCAAGCGAGTATCTTTTTGAGACTCCTCCAAGATCATTTATATCTCTCCCTCCAAGAACACGAAAGAAATTTTACTACAAGAGTTCATTTTGTGCATAGCATAGAGTTCATGGTTATTCTACTAATGAATGCAAGGCTTTAGGTAACAAAATTCAGCATCTAAAGGAGTGTGGTTCTCTTCCTTGTGTTGAAGCACCTAGTTCCTCTAATTGATATTATGTTTTATTCTATTATGCTTCTCATCAATCATCTCGACTTATCCTTATCTCTCACTAAGTGGTAACAAGGGGTTAGATAGACTTTTCCTCATAATTCACTTATTGATTATCTCTTTGGATAGTTGACTTCCTTCCATGTATATATAAGAGCAAGCTTGGGATGTGGATGGCATGCCTTAAGTTGGCTCAAATGTGATGTACTTTTCTTTCTATGTTTGGCATTACATTTTGGGGGGCAACCCTTTATTCATGATGTAATTTCATTCAGGACATATGACTTGGCATAGGGCTTTCCAAATAAGCTCTCATTTCCTCTTCATTAGCTACTCTAAAGTAGATTTCTCATAGCAATGGTGTTAGCAATCACTTTAAAGTGTGGGAATACATTCACATTATCTTTCAATATTTCTCATGTTTCATTGTTGGATTTTCTTTCTTCTTGCAATGTGTCCTTTTCTTGTGTCATTGGGTTTGATTTCCTCTTAGAGCATGATATTTATTTGATTAGTCCTCTTTTAGAAACATTAGGAACAATGTTCCCTAATAAGATACCTTACATCAACAACATTCATCTCTCTCTCTCTTGTGATGTGTATTTTGCATATTTAGGTCAACAGGACTCATTCGCCCAGCCTGGCGATTTAGTCCTTGATATATCCTTTCGACAACATTCAACAATGTCGAATATGGGTTCAAAAGAGTTAGAAAACCTTAGACTAGGAATCATATGCCCAAACTGTCATATTAGTCCCATTATAGTTTCTAATCGTTGTTCAACAGAACTTGATGAACTCTCATAGAATCCCATATCCTTCCCTAAAAAACCCTAGAGTGGGACTAAATCGCCCAACTTGGCATATTAGTCCTAGTGTAATCTAAGACAGTAATTTCTAGGGTTTACAGACCTTGTTTAGGCCTTTCCACTCCTCTAGGTACTTTTTTGTTTCATTCTTTTTGTCAATCCGATTTCATGCTTTCAATTTTCTAGGGTTTTGTGCATAAGTGTTTGAATTTCTCCTTTCAATATTCATTTAATGGTGAACCCCCGTCTAATCACACAAAATAACCCCTAGTCCTTCCCTTAATCAAGTCACTTGGTTGAGGGATCTAGGTTCCTAATGAACTAAACTAAAACATCTCCCAAAAGGTGGAACCCCCCATATTTCCCTTGTGTTCAAGAAGAAATGCATAAGGCCTTACGACTCTTAATAATGGTGAAGGAGGAGTAAGGTTCTTCTAGTACTCCCTCTTTTTGCATATGATTTTGTATATGGAAGCTTCATACTTTGGGGAAGATATGAAGCTGGACATGAGGAATGAAAAGGTGAATATATGCCTATTCAAATGTGGAAATCTATCTTGGATAGGGATGATCAACATTCTAGTTTTGTAGTGTTTTCAAATGTTTTTTCCTCCAAATTGAGGAGAGATTTGATGTTATGTCCTCCTACGATTCTAGTGGAGCTTCATGATTTCTTGAGACCTAGGGAGAGAAGGCTTGAGCTAGGCATTGATCGTAACCAGGGAGAAATCATCCCATATTCAAATTGTACCATCCTTAGGGTTTATGGAACAACCAAGACACCTCATGTGCTTCCTAGAGATGTGCCTCTAAGGATTGGATTCTTGGAGGTTATGTGGTATTTCGATGATGTGGAATAAAAACATCTAGTGGGGATGAGGAAAGGGACCTTTTTCCCTATGTACACAGTGTTTGATGATTTAATTATGACCAAGTATGGATGGAAAAATATCATGCCAAAAATAAAGCCTTTGAGGATGAAATGTTACAGAATGAGGAACCATGACTTAGAGGGTGTCATGGCTGCTTTGAAAAATAGAATTAGGGGGGTAAGTTCTATCATAAATTATACTTCCCCGAAGATGTAATTAGGAACATTTTTTATTACAAATTGCAAGAAGATATAAAAATGAAATGACTAGCATTTGATAATTGTTAAAGGAAATCCAAATGAAAGATCCAAAGTACAAATCCCTTCCACACATAAATGATGAAATACATAGGGTTGAAACAATGTTTCAAAAAATTTATAATGTGGTAGGGTGGATAAAAGAGGAGATAATTAGGGAGGAAAGAGGGAATGCTAAATTAATAGATGAACAATATAAGGGGAAATCCCCCATGGAGGAGGAAAGACCCAAATTCCAGCCACTAGAGAAATTGCATGTGTTTGCAAGGAGAAAGAGCATAGTAAGGAAACAACAAACCATTCCCACCTCTGCTCAATCAAAAAGGTTCAAGGGCATCCTCGCCTATGCCACAAATGCCACCACTGTCACCACCAAGGCCAGCTGCACCTGAGGTCATTGAATAAGATTCTCCTATTAGAGAATCACCACAAATAAGGCCACCTTCACCAAAGAGAAGAAGGATTGAATCAAGTGGTCTTGTTGATTATGATATTGATTTTGAAGATGAGATTATTGTGATTGAGGATGAGATGAGGGAAGGCATGCCTTCACCTCCAAGAGAAATAATTCAACAGGCTATGATCCTAATATTGAGAAACGTTGATCTAAGTGGATTGAATAACATTGATGATGTCAGGGAGGAAGCCTGCAGTAAAATTATGGATGATGACTCCTTTATAAAAATAAAATATTTTGAAGAGTTTGTTTGGAGAGCCAGTAGGGATGAATATGATGAGAATGTCAAAATTTGGATTGTCAATAGCCCAGAGCTCCCTAGAGAGGTCATTGAGTGCAAGGTACTTGCAAAAATAAGGGAAAAGTACCAAAATATTACATCTGATGAGGGTAGGGAATTAGTAAGAAAAAGTGGTGTACTTTTTCTACCAGAATGAGACTTGGCTCCAACTATTGCTTTTGATACTATCAAGAGGCATGATAGGAAAAAAAAATCTATAAAGGAAGAGGTAGCAACTGCCTTGCAAGGATCAACTTTTAGCCCCCTAATGGGACACCTTAGAAATTTTGGCATTGGCCCCCAATACAAGGAAACTGGTAGTAGTAAAACCTACATCCAACCTTCAAGAGGGATTGATAATAAAGAGAGTATCAAACACTTCATTTGTAGAGTCAACCACATTGGTTGTAAATGTTGCATAATTTACCAAACAAACTATAGAGTCTATACAAGAAAAGTATGAAGCTAAGAATAAGGAGTACAATGATTTAGTAGCTCGCTATAATAAGGACAAGCAAAGAATTGGAAAAGTCTAGCTTGAGAATGCACTTTTGAAGGAGCAATTGCAAGCATTGCAATTAGGATCATCAAGAGCTCAAGTGCAATATCCAACCCCACCACCTTCTCTTGTCCAACCACCCCTTGCTCATTCTTCACCTCCTCCTTCCACTTCCACAAAATTAATTGTATATGATCCTGATGATGTGCTCATTGCATATCTAAATCCAAGCACATCAACTACACCTCAAAAAAGGAAGAGAGCTAGTAGAAGGGAGTTGATTGAATAACTGTGGGTTTATGATGAATTCCTTGAGCATGTGGATAGGACTATATATATGAATTTAACATGAAGATTGTAACTGTGGTGTTGGAGTACCTAAATAAAAATATTGAGAGGAATATTCTTAGTGTTCATTCAACTTATTCAGCCATGCTTGATGCAATAAAGATATTTGATAGGGATAGGGAACTTGCTATTCCATTGATGAATAAATGGATCCCTAGGTTGGAAACATTAAAGAGCATGGTCATTGGATCAACCTATGATGCCAATAAACCATCACATTGCTCCAATCCACAAAATTGTGAAAGGGATTGTAGAATGTCAAGTGTTGATGGATCCCATGGAGAAGAAGATAAGTGAGCTTGAGTAGAAGTTTGATTGAAAGTGATTTTGGTTTGATACCTAAAATTTTGAATGATGTTGGTGGAGGTAAGCCTATTCAACAATGGAAAGATCAAATAAATAGTTCAGTTACCACCCTAACTGCATTGATTTGTGAAAGAGTACATATTGACATGTTGAAAGAAAATATGGATAAGTTATCTTTCACATATGTTTTCCTTGAGGGTTTTGACAAAGAATAAACTCAAATATTCATCAAGTATGGCCCTTACAGAAAAAAATTGGATGAATTTATTGCATATTTATGGCCATCTGAGGAGGATTTTGAACTATGGAAGTAGAAGTATGTTGATATCCTAGACTTGTGAGTTTCTTTTAAGAAAAGGTGGCAATAAATTTCGATCCTGGTGTACTCAATAGATAATTTTATTTGAATAAGAATGGATACAGAGGTTATTAGACGTTGAATGGCCTACTGAGGAGGAATACAATACATGGCTTGAAAATTTTGTTGATTAAGCCTATGTTATATCAATGTTTAAATATTGTTTCCTCCTCAATTCAAAGTTGATGACGAAAAAATGATGATGTGGAGGTGCTTTTCTCATTTCTTTCTTCTTGTTTTCTTGCTTTTCATCCTACAATTTTGGGAGCATGTGGAAGAAGTGTTGTTGCTCCTGGAAAGAATGTCTTCATTAGCTAAAGTGTCTTTTGGGAGGTGGAAGTATCTTCACCAACAAATGGAAAATAACTTTTGTGTCATGTGGATATTCCCCCAAGGTTTTGTGTCATGTCCCCTTCTCAGTGACATCTCTATGAGCACAAGATTGGCCTATCATACGACCCTCGTAGGCTAATGGACTGGATAGGGGGTCATTTTGGAGCTTGGCTCAGCTTCAGTTAGCAGAGTTTGATCAGTAGGCTTTCGTTTGGGCTCGATCGGAGACTTCTTGCAGAAGTTGCTATTTTTAGCAATTCCTGGCAGTCATGGGACCCTGCTATTTTAGTATGGCTTTTGTTGTCCTTCGAAAATCCCGGATGAATAACGAGAGATATTAATATTTAATTATATTAATTAAATATTAATTATTTGATGATTATAATATAAAGTTATAATATTAAATTATAACTTAAGTGATTCTATTTGAGGGGGTCGCCATCATCAGAAAGGGCCAAATTGAGAATTATATTTTATTATAATTATTTGGCTGAGACTATTGAGATATTAAAAGAATTAAAAGTTGAATATTTTAATGAAATCCTATTATTGAGGAAATCGCACTTTTCAAGAGATAAAGGGTTTTGCCTTGGGAATTGTGCCATTATGTGATTATTGAGAATTGAAATTGATCAACTTTGATCTGAGCAAGAGACTTCAGGGTTTCAAGTTCGAATTCCTTGGGGAACGAGCCATCTCCATCGGAAGCAATTCAGAGGGTGTGAAATAACACTTGATTTATTGCAGCAGAGGTTTCTTCATTCAAGAGGAATCACAGAGCTTCAGATTTTATTCATTTACAGAGTTTCAGCATAGTTTTCATTTGGGATCACATTGCAAATCTAGGCGCACCTTATTCCAGAGACCAAACACAGAAATCAAGAAGGTCGTACTCCATTTATTATTGCTGCTGTTACAAGGGGTTGTACTGCTGTACCTGGCCGTACTATTGAAGAAAGGACGTCTTTTTTCCTTCCAGAGCAAACGCCTTCATATTCTCTCTTCTGAATTCATCAAGGGTGGCACAAATATCAAGGGAACTTTTGTGTGGCGTCTGGCAGAGGAGAAAGGGCTTAATCATTGCAGCCGTACCATCATCTGGAGGTCATTTATTGCTGCTACAGAAATCAGGTTTTTAATAAAATCATAGCCTTTTCACATTGCATGTAACTGGGTATTTTTGTAATCATTCTGGAAGAGTAATAAAGTGTACTGGCATCCATATTTCATCATTTTTAGAGTTAAATGATTTTTATTGAATTTATTTTCAATTACTTGCAAAAATCGCAAATTTCTTATATTGCTCAAAAACCTCAAAAAAGTCAAAAACATCAAAACTTCAGAAAAAACACAAAAGAATCATCAGATTCAGAATAGAGGGAAACGAGGGTTTCTACATTTTGTAAATATAATGGCTCTTTGGAATGAATTGTAATTGTTAAATGAAAATGTGACAAGTGTTAATTGGCCTGAAGCTTTTTTTCTCCCTTTTTTATATAAAAGGGAATTAAAGGCCATCGATGAGAGGTTGCTGTTGAATGATTTGAGAAGCAGATAGTAATAGAGAATGCAAATAAATTGTCTAAGTCTTTTCTAGGCTTTGGATTTTTGAGTCTTTGATTATTAGTATTGTATATTAGTATTGTAACTTTTGAATGCAAATGGCATATTTCACGAGCCTTTGTTCTCCTGTTGTATACCTCATATGAATTATGAATAAAATGGATCAAATATCTTTCTAGTCATCTTCATTTTATTTCTATTGAATGTTTAATCATTGATGATGCTCTTGTTCAATGAAGTTAATTTTCTTTAACCTAAATGAATATTTATGTCAGTGTATGCATGGATAACTAAGTAATATTGGTCCACAATTTAGAGTTAGATGATGCAATCCATTGTTTAATAGCTCTGTTATGATAGGAAAAATTTTGTATGATTTTAATCGAATTTTTTAGGACTCCATACCCTAGGATAAAGCACTAGCCAATAAGTTGTGTTTATATTGCAATTCTCTAGTCATTCACAACAATAACATTCAAAATCAATTTAAATCTCTACTTTAAGTCTAAATATATGTTTTGGGTTAAGTTTCACCATATTCTCATGTTATAGATTGGTAAATATATTAAGATTTGACAAGTCTTTAAGATTTTCATCTATTTAACATCAATTTGGAGAATATATCTGTTGTCACAATGTTCATAATTAAATGGCACAAGGGAGTTTAAAAACATTGTTAGGGATTACCCTCCCGAGTCTTGTAGAGCCCAAAGTGTAGAGGGAAAGTCTTGAGGACTTTCACCTATCAAGTTAGCCAATCCATCCTAATTACTAACCGTTAAATTTAGCAAATTCATAGGTAATTATGAGATAAGCTTTGTTTATGTAAAACACCAATAGGATCAAACCTATCCAAGAAAAATAATCATGATCCTTAATTCAAGAGTTGATCTTGGTCAAGCAATTAGATCACAAAGATTTTCTAAATAGATTAAAATCATTTATTCATGGATAGATAGATAGATAGAAACCATTAATAAAATACATAGAATTTAGGGGAAAATAGATGTAGTGGTAGATAATCGCATGTACCTCGTATGAAGACATCAGATATCATATTCAATGCAAAGTATTATTTAAGAGCAATAGAATACAATATAATACTTTTGATGGTGTAAAAAGGTTCCAAGCGATTGGAACTACATGGGGTAACACTTAGCTAGCTACACTACATTTTTCTTTCAGATTTCAAAAAAACTAACCCAAGGCCCACACTATTCCATAGCCATCATCCATGAGATGTAAGATGGATTAGTCAAAAGGAACAAATTTATATGGAGGCAATCATGCAAGAGAAATATTTGGTTATTGGCATGATTTTTCTAAGGTTATGAGTACAATTAAGTTTATTGTAGTTGCACCTTTCTTCTCTTCAATAATAACACTTTCCTCTTAATTATTGAGTAGTATTTTCTCCCCATATTTTTATTGCTCCAATCACATCTTAAAATTTGAATGAAAAAGTAGATAACTAATAAAGAAGTATACGCATAGGAAATATGTCATAATTTGTAAATTTTCATAAAATATGGCTAAATTTTTTCAATCCACACATCTTGATAATGAATAAGTGGACATATTTCATGGAGGATGAAATCTACTTTACCCCTATTCAACTGGGCTTTTTGGTCCTTGAATTTGACATTATCAATGATAAAGAATTGGTGCTAATTTTTTTTCCTTGGTTCTACCTCTAAATTAGGTAGACAAACACCATGTTTGAGGCTCCTGTTGATATTAACCTTTCTCAAAGAGGCACTGCAATTGCTTAATGTTATTAAATAAAAGGGTATAGAAATGGTAAACTTTGATATTCATGGAACTAGTGAATTTAAAATCCACATATGTGGGGAAGTATCTAATAATAACATTTTTACCATAATTTTATTTGAATTCCTAATATATAGTTTATCAAAACCATTTTACATCCCTAAATACAATTCGTAATCCAAATCTTTGACAAGAACTTGTAGTTTATCAATTGGCATGTGTATCTACTCTACATAGTGTAGGCATGGACTATTCTTTGTAAATGGTGTACACAATTGTTGAATTGGTTCTACAAAGTTTGCTAATTGTTGTGAAGCTTTATATGTGGTTAAGAATGTCCAATAGAAAACATAATTGGTTGGGATTTTACAAATGAAGAGAGAAGGGTCCTATAGTACACTTATAGAAATAAAAAATTTCATCTTAATAACAACCAAATTTATTGGAGGCTAGCTATTGAGTGGTAATTCCTCTTTACTAAGTTAAAACTGTAAGTTATTTACATGTTATTTTAAAAAATATATATATATTATTTGATTCAAAATTATGGGGTCCAAAAGAATAAATTTTATCACCTAAAATTGGCACATGACTTGAAGGGAAATTGGTTCAATATACCACATTTGAAGGAATAACATGATATACAAATAAGAATTACCATCTACAATAAACTTAATCTTTTCTTCTTATAACTAAAGAGTGAGACACACTGTTATACATATTCAAGTAAATCAATATATAGTACAAAAATAATCAACTCCTTTATCACTAAAAAAATTATCTCCTTCCAAAAATCTAAATTTTTTTTCTTTATCTTAAATTTGCATTTCTCATTTTTTCTCTTAATACAACACTTTAAATTATAACCACTTATGCTTTTCCATTTGTCCTCCTTTACCTTACTCCATTTTGCTTCTTTAAAACTAACTATTACATTGATATATATTAACACTAACTTATTTTCCAATTGAATTACTAAAAAAATAGTACCCATAAAATATTTTTATCTCATTAATAAGCCTTTGCTCATCTTTAAAGACAATGACATCACAAAATAATGAAACTCACTCCCAAAATATTAAGTTTAGAATTTTAAAATAGACATAATCTGAAATATTATGAACTAATCTACGCCCATGAAAGCAAATATTTAGGTGATGTATGGAAATACACCTGTGTAGGTAAATATTTAGGTATGCCTATTTGTTTGAAATGGTGTTAAGTGAATTGGAGTTGTTTCTACAAAGTGGCGAGTTAAGTCTTCGAGGAACAAAGAATTGCACAATGAGTTAACTTGCTGAGGAATGGGAAGAACAATAGTTATGGTGTATATCCATCCATCCTCTTAAGTGCATTCTAGGGGTTGGATAGCCATTTCAATCCTTTCGACCTATTATATGTTCATTCAATTCCAAATTTCGTGCTCCTTACCCTCCTTCCATAAGGAGTGTTTGGATGACATGACACATGGCGATGGCCTCTATCATTGCCACCCTCCCAAAGCCATGTATACAAAAAAAAAAGAAATCATTGTCTCTAAAAGGGCCTAAATTTGACAACTGTTTGGTCATATTAACGATATTTATTGTAAAATATATTATATTTTTTGAAAGATTCATATTTTTTTAGGAATTATCAAAAAAACTATATAAAATTATAATTTAATACTAATAATTTTATGATAATTCATTTAAGTATTACTTCAATTCAATCTCTCTTAATTATAGGGTTTTCTTTGAGTTAGGTTGATGAAGTCAAGAATGTTGTTGAACGACTTCATCCACTAGAAATTAAATCTTATTGGGTGTAAGATTCTAATATCTCCAAGGATAAAGGTGAGATTGTGCTTGAGACAACTTTGATCAAATCTTATTGAGTGCAACATTCCAATACGTTGAGGGATAAAGTTGAGCTTGTGCTTCAAACAACTTTGATAAATTGAATCCTTGATTGTCAGCCAATATACTTTTAGTCTAAGATTTGTTCACCATATCAGACAACAAAATGATTGTTTGAATGATATAAAATCATTTCGCTCCAATATATGAAGATAAATAGGGGAGAGGACCCAATACCTAAGAATGTTTCAATAGTTGTGATAGTAGTTGTCTATATAATGCCCAATATTTTTATCAATATTGGATCAATAGTTGTGACTTTAAAGTTGTTAGTGTTGATTATGAATACCCATAATTAAATAAAATATATTCCTTTGATCTAAAAAGCAACCAATCATGTGATTCAACATCAACGCTCAATAAAATATGTTGTGAATACACAAGTATAATTGGTCTCACTTTTTTTGGGGTATTTTTGGACACCTTAACAAAAAGCATGTTGATGTGGCATCATATTTGATGATGTGGGCTGAAACCTTAGTTATAAGCAAGGGACTTCTCAAGTAAGTTGCTGTAAAAAATTGGGAGTGATTTGAAATTTCCATGTAGGATAATTAGAAGCACAAATTTAGGGTGCACAACTACTAGGTCCTCTCCCCTATCTTTGAATGGATTTTTTTCTTTTTCTTGAAAAAAATTTAGATGGTCACCATTGGCACGTTTGAAGTGTGTTTTGTCATTTTCAGCACCATCCTGGTACCATGAAACGACACATGCCTCGCCTACACTGCTTTTGTCGTTTTCATTTTATTTTAGCTTTTTTCAAGGATTTATTATCTCAATTTTTGTAGTTTATTTATAGGCTTTTGATCCACTCGAATAGCGGGTAGTCCCAAGAAAATGACCTTCAAATGTATGGTTTCTATTGGCCTGCAATATTTCCCTCTATCGTAGATAATGCTAAGAATATATTATGGGTATTTAAAGCAATCCAATATAATTTAATTCTCTAAAACATTAGAACAAATAATGTATAATTCAGAGTTCAAATTTGATGGTCAACTAACTTTTAAACAAATATCCATTAAAAAATTTCTTTAGTATTAAGATCTATTTTATTTTGAAATTTCTATCCTAATTTAGATATGTATAAAAATTTTGACACTTTATCCAAAATCTTCTTTTTATAATTTTTTAAATTTTTTATAGTAAAAATGATTAAATACAATTTTATGATCATCAAACTTGGGTTTTAATCATCATTTTCATCAATTGATTTATAATCCTTAAATCAAATAATATAATATGACTTGTTTGTATTGTTATAGTGTGATGATTAAAGTGTGGTGTTGCGGTTCTTGACACCAAGATTCAAACCTTGCTAGGATGTTATCATTGAACATTTATGTTGGGGATGAGATCCCCCTTCATAAATGTATATATAATAATTCAAATTACTTAAAAATATTTTACTTTATTGACACTAATGTACTTTAAATAAAGTATTAAATAACTCTTAAGTAAAAAAATAATTATAAAGATATTCTTAAGTGAATAAAATAAAATAACAAATCTCATAAATAAAATTAACTCTTACCAAAGAGTTCTAGTTCAATTGGTTGAAGACATGGGTAATTGTCTATTCAAACATGAGAGATATGAATATATAAGGGATGGGATCATAGATGATATAAAATATTCCATCAATAAAATAAAATAACTCAAGTAAAAAGTACAAAATCTTAAAATAAATAATGAAAATAAAATAAAATAAAATTAACTTATTGATCTTATTACATAATCTATATAAATGATTTTGGATATGTTAAATATAAATATTTTGTTAAGAACATAAAACTTCATGGAAATCAAGCAAAACAAAATGAATTTAGTTTATAGAAATGGACATTGTATTGAATCCATTAGTATATTTCTCATAGCTGATTTGGAGATCTTCAAAATGAATGAATTGAGATCAATATAGAAAAAATTTCAATTATTATCAGCAGTAGCTGATGATCAAAATATATTGTGCTGCAAACTTCTTGTCATGAATTTCACTATATTTATTTGAAGCATTCTTTAATATAAATAAAAGGTTTGTTTTTAGAATCCCCCAAATAGTTTAGTTGTGTTTTGTTTTGTTTTAAAATAATCTATATCTAATAGATTCATAAATTTATACGAGTTTTGGATTTTAGCTATAGATTTTTAGTCACAACAAATTCCATAAATTTTTTATCAACTATTATCTTGTTAAGAACACAAAATTAGGAGTAATACACATGGTCATCAAAATAATTGTTTTTTCAGTTGCTTCAGCTACAAACCACTTGTCTTGGAAAGCCCTCAAAAAAGTTGCAATTTTTGTATAAAAAAAAAAAGAACAAAGTAAGTTGCCTTTAAAAAAGGTGATTACCAAAAGTCATATGATTTTAAGTATTAGTAAATCTTTTGAATCACAATAAATTTTTAAAAAAATTATCAACTATTATCTTGTTTAGAAGATAAAATTAGGAGTAATACACATGATCATTAAAATTACTATTTTTTAGCTACTTCAACTACAAACCACTTGTCTTGGCAAGCACTTGAAAAAAATTACAAGTGTTGTATCATAAAAAGAACAAAGTAAGGTTATTTTCTAAAAAGGTGATTATTAGGAGTCATACTATTCTAAGTGGACAGGTACAAAGATACCAAGTTTCCTATTGTGTCATATCCCAAATTCGGCCATAAAACATTTGGCAAGCAACATGTAATGCCCACTTTTGACAGTAGGGAAAAAACCTCACTAACAATTTTTTTTGTAAAAGATACTAAACACATGCTAGAAGTTTTACCATGTATCTTATGTTAACTAACTATAGGCTTTAGATGAAATTTATCATGCAATGACATCAGTGACACACCACCTGTGGGAGAGTACTAGGATGGGTGAGCGAGGAGTCCATCACGTGCACCCATGTTTGATGAATGAACAAATCTATTGACCAAGTTATGCATGGTTACCCATTCACCATTTAGGGATATCAATGCTAGGATAAAATATTGTGTTTGAGTTTTCACACTAGAGATATCCAAAATAGGGTCATGTTACGATTGGTTTGACGTAGTACAAGAATCTATTAATCATCCTAATGCTAACATGCCTTCTTTTTCTCATAACAACAGTGAGATTCAATAGTCCATTAGGTAAGAAGGATACTATTGTTATAGGAACCTAATTCCTTTACTTGTATATATATTTTTCTCTCTTGAGATTATTAATATTAGTCTTCTCTGTTAATATTAATACTAATGCCAACCTTTGTATTAACATCTACCATAACAATGATAATGTTAATATATTAATACTTCTTTTAATATTGATATATGCATATTTTCAAAAGGAAATATCTCCTATCTATATATATAATATATTTATTTATTTAAATATATATTATCCTTTTATTTTATTTTCTAAATATGAATAAATATGTGAATAATCACTACTCTATATAAATAAATATATTATTCATACAAAATTTATTTATTTATTTTAACATGAATTTAAATGATTACAAGAATAGTGATTAAAAGAAGTCTCCCCTCTTTTTAAAAAAAAAATGTGTACTGTTAAAACTTATTATATTTCTTTTATTACTTTTTCTGTAAAATCAATATACTTTCCCCACTACTTTTCAAGGGGGGGTAGGATTTTTATTTTAATTTTAAGAGCTAGGAGGAATATTAGAAAAAGTGTTTTATGTTAAAGATGGGCCTCCTTAGTGAAAACGTGGAAATTCTAAAAAAATATCTACCCTTTTTTAACTAAGTTCATTTTAAAAATATTTGGCACGATTTAGGGACTATTCAACAGGTGCATTTTTTTATTTTTTTTGCAAGAAGTTAGCTTGCTCTAAAATTTTAATCGGTGACATTCTTCTAAGATAGTGTCCACTTAAAACTCCTACGCTTACACCATAATTCCTCGTTCTCTAATTATGCTATAGATAGTGTTAAGACATTTGGATGATTTTGCATACGCATAAATATATATTTTTTGATACTTCCCCAAGGGATAATAATCAACCTTTACTCCACCCCAATTCTACTTGCCTAGATGGAATATCAAGGATAATGCTTCGGGATGGAGGCATTATTTGTGATAGAAACACGTAGTAGTTAGACTAACTCTAAAATAACTGTATTATGGATAAATGATTCTTCATGTCGGGTAAGGCAGATATTCTAAACAATTCCTAACTTTTCAACATTGATAATAACTTTTTTTTTCTTTATAATTTGCCCCATTTCTCTTACCATACTGCACACCCACAGTCACATTTTAAGAGTGAGCTACTAGAAGGCTGGACTAATCTGAAAAATTGGCTGGCGTGAAGATGGCATCCCGACTACCACAGTAACCCAATCCATCGGGTTGCTTCATTTCAAGATAGAAGGGCAATTAAGAATATTTATTTATTTATGCATATTTTGTTTCATTCAAGATATCTAGTCCCTATTCTTTCCCAATTGCCGAGAGAGTGTAGCACGTCCACAACTTAGGTTCACCGAAACTGGTGGTAACATTAATTGGGAGTATGCATCAGATAGCAGTATGTTTACCCGTTATTCCATACATAGGCTTGAGCTAAAGCGTCTGCCGGTGCACGCCTAATGTAGGCATGGGACGAACAACCCAATGCTAGGTGGATAGAAACCTAAATAAGAATCTAAATATATATATCTATAATCATTATGGTACTCCTCCAAAAGAAAGTGAACATACTTCTATTTATTTTATGTTTTTTCTTAACTACAGACATAGAGAGAGAAACGTGGGCATCTAAGTACCAAGGATATGGTGACAACATTAATTACAGATATGCAACATCATATTAACTATCAGATAATTATGTCGACAACATCATACCATCATCAGAAATTATGTCGACCCATACCATCATCAAAAAAAAAAAAAAACTAAAAGTTGTGGTCTGAGGCTGAGGGCATGAAAGCGACGGTGGTGTGAACAAGAGAGGGTGATACGATGATGCAGGAAAGTCTCCAATAAAAATTGGGGTGCCTTAGACAAGTCTAGCACAACTCCAAAGATACTAACATCGTTATTTGTTCCTCTATATGTTGAAAATATGCAACACTTTAGAGAGGTGTGTGGTAGCTAGTCAAGGGAAAAGGAAGTGAAGTAAAATCATGTGCAACTCACTACCTATGCTGTGATTTCAACAGAAGGCTATCTGTCTATACTCTTTCTTTCTTTCTTTTTTCCTTGTTTGCACAGGGAGCAGATCTCATTGTCCTCAACTATAGCCTAAGGATATGTACGTATCTAAGAAGACCATGGCAAGGCTAGGCGATCACTAAGATGCTTCGAAGCACCAGCGAGAGGGGGTAGGAAAATAGGATTACCTAAGGAAAAATAGCAGATTGAACCAGGACTCAAAACCCCAACGTAATATATTCTCGAGAAGATCAAGCTCTCGGTGTTGTGAGGAGTAGCCTTCCATCACTTCTCCCTATTTCAGGTAAAACTTGTTTACCAATATTGCCTAACTCTTCCTATTCCCAAACGTTGTAATGACATTTTTTGATATCGCCTAGGTAGTTGTCATCATGTGCATGGCTTACGCCCTTCCTTCTACATGCTGCTAAAATAATTCTAAGTTAGACAGAATGTGTACATCCGATATCATTGCGTTGTGACCCAGACATGGTTTACTTACGCCAGCATTCCCATGCACCCTTATGGTTTGTCATGATAATAGTGCAAGTAAAAGATCTCATAAACAATGAGTCTGTATAAAATAAAGCAACAGATTTATCAGTATCCATCACTAGTTGGCTCATTAACTTAGGTTGCACCTTTTTATTAATTTAACACTTATATTCCTGCAATAAGTATTATATAGACTGAGGGAGTTTAGCTGGAAAATCTACTACACTGATGGTAAGGTGAATACATTTTTTTTTATGACAGTCATGAGGACATCAGAAATATCATATCTATCCTTACAAATCAAAACTCGTATTTCCATCTTAAACTAAAATGCATCTCTTTATCTTACAACAAGAATGTCACAACTATGGTTCCTTGAACATTCTGGTTCTCTAGTTTAAAGCTTGTTGCCTCACTACTTTTGACAGATCTACTACTGCATTATAGGATAGGTTGCCATAGATTCATTATCAAATAGAATACTTGTTTATATTATTATTATTATTATAAATATTAATCTATACACAAATAAAGAGACCTCATAAGGAGCATCCTCATTATATAACTGCTCAAGCAAAAGGGAAAGATCATATATTTATATACCCCATAAACACTAAAATCCTTGAAAACATGATACTCTGGAAACCCACAAAACATAATAGATATATCCTAATAGAATTCAAATTGTATTTCTTTATGCATATAAAGTTTATCTTATAATGGATCACACATATTATTACTGTCTCTGCTAGCATATGCATGTTTTATTTTCTCTTCTCAATATAGTGCATCTTCTTTCCTCAAGGTGAAATAAAATAAGAACAAGATATTCTAATCCACAAACAATAACTTTCACTGTCACTAGGAATATTTCCATTACACTTATGTATTGTTGCCTTTCATTTTTCAAAAAAATAATGCAAGGCACAAAACAAAATAGGGATTTCACATCCTACATTTCTTTAAGTAAATAATACAATGAACAAGAATATTCACATCTTCCCTTTGGCATGACGTCCAACCTTCTTTTTACCTACACAAGAAACACAAAGTTTTTCCATAGCCAAGGTAGTGCTCACCTCCCAACCTTTGGTTGGAAAACCAACCACCCTCGAGCTAGGAGGCAACCGAGGGAACTGGGTACAAGAACAAGTCAATATCATACTCCAATCATTTCACATGCTATCCTTCTTTAATACCTTCTCTATCTCTGAAACCCATACCACCAAAACCATTTCTACCATTTCACAATTACATATGGGTACTCATACCTTTTTTTAGCCTCTCCTCTTAATGAGGGATTAAACTTCCCCATGGAGGTTCCTACTCCATACCATCCCCAACAAGGGATGCTCTTCCCAACTTGGGTGAGTCTATCCCTACACAACCCTTTTTCCCATAACACATAATACATCAAAACCACAAGAAGACATGCTCCAAGAGCAATTTGAAATAAACATTAAAATCAAACACAATAGATAGAAGTTCAAGCACACCTTTTCACCTACACATATAATCTTTCAAATTCAAACATGGAGAAGTAGAAAAAAAAGTGGTGAATCTACCTTAAAACCAAGCTCAAGGAAAGATGGGTTGAGGATCCACACAACTCCTCTTCTTCCAAAATTTTTCTTCAAGACTCCTCACTCCCTCAAAATTCAACCAAAATCAAGAATGCAAAAGAATCCCCTAACTCTTGTTTTGAGTTTGTTTTATACAAACTCAATTTTTAATTCCTTTGAATAGGGAGCTGACATTTGTCAATCTTCCATTCACCCTCCCAAACACACTCACCCATGTGTTCTCACACATGTGTGAGGACTTGGGAGACTTCCAAGACAACATGGAGAAGTGGGATTGAAAAGGGGCTAGTCCCCATCCCACTTCCCAAACCTTATTTTCGTCAAACCTCTTTAAAACCTCAAAAAGTGTGCCTTATCTTGAGAGTGGATTATGATTTTGAGCTAAAAAGGTACCTAACCCATAGATACCTGCCCTAGGGACCTTAAACCCATAAAAACACTTTAAAAATATCACTTTTCAATACTCAAAAAGTGTCTAAAAGTTCAAATCCGAGTTTTGTCCACTTGGATAGACAACTCACCTCCTGGATGGACTGACGTGGCAATAAAAAAACAAATTAAAAACATTCAAAAATAACATCAATAATTACATGATGGAACTATAGTCCCTTCATATGGACTTTAGTTCAGTTTCACTAGTTAATTTACAAAGGGTTCCCAAGAGTTGCCTCCAATTTTCATTGGCCATGGAAAATATACCTGCACACTCAATACACACGTTAATCCATCCAAGTAAATCATATTCATATAATAATAAAATCATTTGAATCACAATTGCATTCACACAAGTTTCATAATTTCTATAGCATAAAGATCCTATAACATAATTGAAAAATCATCAGCCACCTATCTTATCTCATTTTCATTAACATTAATTTTCATACTCTTCTAATTGCAACATGATCTTGTGGCTCGTAATTTTCTGCTTATTTTACAATTCTAACATAGTATTAGAGTGTGGATTCAACGAACCCCTTCTCAATTTATGAGGTTTTCTTCTTCAACAAGGTGGTTGCAACCTTCAAATCTGAATCTGCTTTACTTTTTTTGCAAATTTTGGAGGTGGACATTTTTCAAAGCATTTTTGTCTGAAAATGACCTCTCCATTGAATCCAAAGTTGCTGGAATAGTCAAGATTGACCTTTGTTTTGTCAAAATTAGCTTTCATTTGTTAGATCTATGAGAGTTTGAAGAAAGGGTTTTTTTTGCTTAATCCAGGGGGTGCCTGATTTTTCAGAGCATTTTGAGCCCAACCAGACCTCACCCTTGCATTTAGAAGCCCCAAAAACCCCTATTTCCATATATAATTTGTCAATTTTGGAGCAGTTGACATCTAAGGAAAAAAAAATTGTCTACAGACCCGTACGCCCTCACCTCCACTCTGAAGTATTAAAAAATATTCATCAAAAAAAAAAAAAAAATCTTGCATTTTTTCATTTAAAAAAAGTCATTAAATTTTTTTTTTCAAACGCCTTTAGGCCACGGGTTTTTTATGTTTTGTATTTAAAAAAAAATAAAATAAAAGTAAAGGTACCCTAGGGTACTTGCCACCTATATGGTGGCAGGCCCTTGGGTTCCTCTTGCGGCGGTGGTACCGTAGGGGTACCGCCCTTGCCACCATGGCAGGGAGCGGCCCCCACGGGCCCCACCAAGGGCTTTTTTAAATATTTTTTAAATAAATGGTTTTTCTAATATATTTTTTCTAAAAAAATTATGTAATTTTTTTTATTGTTTTTTTTACAAAACAATTTATTTTCAAATAAGTTGAATTGTGCAATTGTGGCGATGCCCATTTGGCCATCAAATTTAATGCCAAAACTATGTTTTTTGCACTTTAAGAGTTGTTTTCTTCTGGAGGCCATTACTTTTGCCCACGGTGTCAAAATCAGGCAAACGAGATATCGTCAGAAAGAGGATTTAGAGTACTTTCCAGTGGTGCTGGTATTTTTTGGAGATTTTTCTCATATTCCTATTATTCCCAGTTAAAGTCAGATCTTCTTTTCTGGGGTTGCCTTCAATGTTTTTGACATAACTTTTGCATACGATGTCGAACATGAGCAAATGGGATATCATTGGAAAGTTGTTTCTGAGCTCTTCGTAGTGGTGCAGGTGGTTTCCAGAATTTTTTTTATGCTCTTTTCTAAAAATCCTTCTTCTTAGTTGTTGTCCTTTTTGGACCTTATTGGATCACATTTCTATTTATCATCTATAAATGCACTGAAGTAAAGTGCCTCAACATTATATGTGTAGTATTGGGATTCTTGCACATCACTGTGTGCCTTATTGTAATCACACTATGATATAAAGTGCCATGCGGGTTGATCTTTTCCTTTCGTTTCCTTCACACCTTTCTCATGCGTATGTGACTTTTGTTTTCACATCCTTTCTATCTACTTGTAATTTCATGATTGCACCTTCAGATGATCTTGGTTCCTCTTCATGCACTACTTTCTAACATTATGTATCAGTGTACCTATCATGCCTCTCCCTTTTCAACATTATGGGGGGGTTTCTACTATTGGTGTCAATGCTTCCTTGGTTTTGTGTTGGAGTGAGCTATGTATACAGTATTTCTTCCTATGTACTAGGCAGATGCAGTGGCTGGTTACCCATAAATTTCGGTGAGATGGAGCACTTACCATATGGACACTCCTGCATTCCTATTTCTTGAGGTGACCTTCCAATTTTACTCGATCAGTTCTTCAGACTATTGGTACTTGTGTCATCTATATCTTTGAGTTTTAGATGTTTTACCTTGGTTTGGCATCGGATTCGAGTAGTGTCATTGAGGGCACTCATGCAGATTCTTTTCTTCTTGATCCTGATCATCATTTGTTTTAGTGGAGATTCTTCTTTCAGCATTTCAACAGTCATTCTTTGACAATGTTTGCAACTTCTTCATTTTTTAGTGGTGTTCTACATGTTCTTCTTTTTAAGGACTTTGTTTGGTTGGAGGCTTCTCAGACCTTCACACCTTGATTTGGAGGTTTTTCAATCCTTAAGTCACCTTTGATCTCTTTTTGGAGTGGATTTTTTCCTATGAGGTTTTCTCTATTTCTCCTCATTATAAAGATCTTTTGTTTCTACATGGGTACCTTATTTTAGCCTTGTTTGTCAAGACCCATCATGCATTCTTTTTAGGGCTTTTAGCTACTCCCTAAGTTCATCTTAAGGGGGGTGTTAGAGTTATCATACATTAGCTAATAATTAATTAATCTTTAATTGATCATTAGTCTAATTTATTCTCACACACTTTAGCTAAACTTAGGAATGCTTTATTAGTTGAGTTAATATTAGATCATTATGTCACATCACATATGATGTTGACACTTGTCATGATCTGATCACTTTCTCATTTAGGGCTTTGCTCTTATAAGCATTCAACCCTCATTGTAATTATTCACGGGAGAATATTTGTAGCTTTCATATCTTCTTGAAAGTTTCTCTCTTCTATAGCTTTTTCTTGTTGAAGAATATTGCACATATTGTTTTGCAGATCTCTTGTATAGAGGGTGTATTTGTTTGTTGTTTGATCCTGTGGCTCATGGTTTTGTGCTTGTTTCACAATTCTAACAATTACGCCATAGTTGCAATTTTAGAGAGTAGTTCTTGGATTCTTCACCGATTTGACTATCAAGGTGATTTCATTGGCCCATTTCCTAATCAAACTTGACTCCAAGATACTATAGATGGGGGAGTCTTTCAGTGAGTAGCATTTACCTCCTCTACCATCAAGGCTTCACAAACAACTCCTAGATGCCCTCAAACTGCTTCAAACTGCCCTAGACATGCTCCATTTGTTTTGCACAATCACCAAACTGTTCATAACTTATCAAACATGTGGAAAGAAGATTTGAAAAATTCCAAGGTCTTTTGAAGAACTTCAAGGTTGAAAGATAACACATGTTTTATGTCCTAAAGCTTCTTTATCTTTGCACTCTTACCAACTTTAGTCAATGTTGCCCTGTGGCTGTCATAATGATTAGTGTTTCCTTTGGACTATCATGCCTTATTGAAAACTTCATGTCACTGCACTGTGCCTTGTAACTTGAACTTTCATAACTATCCCTTCACATCTCTGACTTTATCTCTTACAAGACAATTTAAACTTATATCACTGTGGAATACATATCTCTAATTAATGCCTATCAAAAACATTTATGAAACCATTAGACTTAATGACTACAAGATTTTCATCTTACAATACTTTTATCACTATATCAACAGGCCTACCGGTTGCTTGTAATAAACAAAAAGATTGCTTCATCTGCACCTTTTGGTAAAATCATTATCTTTCTATTGTAGCAATCCCTCAAATTAGGTTGAACTAGCTGCAAGTGCTAGATATAGGGTAAGCACAATCTTGCACTATAACTATCCCTCTATGCTTGCAATCTGTCATATTTCTTGTAGAGGAACCTGATACCCCAATCCATGCATTTGAAAGGAGTGCACATGCTTTGTGTGATTTTGATAAGGTTGATGATCTATTACAGAATGTCTTTTAGAAACTCTTTTCCACTGCCATCTTGTAGTTTAGACTCAATTGCAATGTGCTTGTCAATAACTTGAGGACACACTATCACACTTTTTGTAAAATACCCATCTCGGGCACAATTTTTTTTTCAATTTGCAACAACTATCAGCTTAAACAATTGAGTGCCTTCCACAAAACTTAATAGTGTTACATATTTCTTCATTCCCATGGTGGCATCAACTCATTATTGCCAAATATGTGCTTACACAAAAGAGTGTTAAGGTCCCAAGGATAAGGTCTTTCCTAGATCTACAACCTAAGCCTCGAGGGTTCATGATGACCCTACCTATGTATCCCCTTGTGGGAAATTAGAGGCTTCATAGTTCGCCCCACAATGCCAGAGGGAGTTCAATCTCTCCTCTTGTATGAGATTTATTATCTTATCTTAACCCATGACTGTTAATTAAGAGTAAATCATCACTTAGTTAATTATAATATAATAGTAATAACTTTTCCATTAAGTGTTCGATCTGTATCAAACATTGTCAAGCATTAGTGTACAAACATTCACAATATTCACAAGGGGCATATCATACCATAATCCCAAAGATCATTCACAACATGTAAGTCACAAGAATACCTCCATATACACAAGATGACTAGCTCGAACACATAACAAGTGCAACAGTGACTGGATCATACATAGTTCACAAATATAATAGTGACTGAATCATACACAAATCACAAGTATAATAGTGACTGGATCATACACAGATCACAATAACAATGATTAGCTCATATGTACATCCCAAGTACCACAATTATTATCTCATTCGCATATCACAATTACATTAGTGATTGGCTCCAACATTTATCACAAATTCACAATGACAAGCTCCATCCTACATCACATAAAAACAATGACGAGCTCCACCATACATCACATAACATAATAACAGTGGCTAACTAACACATCACAATGGCTAACACATGTCCATAATGCATCCCAGATAGAAAGAATATTGGTACATTGCACACTACACCGTGGGTCTTATCATTCCATTGGTCTTCTACACCATTGGACAAATGGAAAAGGATTCGGTGCATTCCATACTACGTCGTGGGTTTGTCCTCAACCGCACAAGGCTAAATATATAGTCTGACAACTGGGAGGGGATTTGATGCATCCCTACTACACCACGGGTTCGTCCACCATCCCCAAGGGTTTCCCCAAGTAGTGAACCTACCAAACCTGGTGGATTCTGACTTCAATCGCCTATAGGCCACTGACAACAAGTCCGTCGAACCAGGAAGAAGTAGCTCCCAACATATACCACCTTGTGACCTTACTGGTATTGTCAACTATCTTCTTCTCAATCTCAGGTAACACATGGCATCGGTCACTTCTGTGCATACCAATGACAACCAATGAACCCTCTCAGTACGTGGTTAGCCTCGGATTACCGTTACCTACACAAATGGGTCCCTACCCATGTAATCACTACAATTGTATCATAACCAGGGTAGCCTACTACCTTCACCTCCATGAACCAAGTGAATGTTGACTAATCCCTAGCAGTAGTCTAGCCATCGATCATTGGCACAGTCTAATGACTATCTATCACTACTCAAATATCCCAGAGGTTCACTCTTGGGTAGGTCATACATAACATGAATTACAATTTCAATCAACATATACAAGGGTCTATACATAAACACATAGATATGGAGTTGAATTACACGTACACACACAAGATACATAGAACGAACACGAGATGGACTTTACCCATCATATACATATAATCAAGTACCCATGATAAAGTAGTTAAATCCCTTACTTCATTTGGTTTAATAGAAACCTATTATGTATTAAATATAAGTTATTAAATTCCCTTAACTTGATCATACCCATTCGGTACCCATTCATCCTCAAACCGAAGCCTACTAAAGAGAGAAGGTCAAATCAATATAGAACAACCCCGACATTTGTGAGTTATTCCCCCTATACCCTCCCCCTATGGACTTGACATCACAGGTGCATCCTTCGCCCAAGGACTGCCTACGTTCCCACTTCCAAATAGGTCAAAGTTACACATAGTTCTCCTCGCAAGATTTCTCTTAAGGAACCTACACTTCGAATTCCAACACAAAAAAACCCTCATAGAATTAATAAATGAGGGTAATATGATTTTCCACCCAAGGGGAGTTAACTAAGCCTTATCACTAATAATAATTTTCTTTCCATACACATCAAAGTTCTACTCATCTTAAGATTATCTTACTCAAAATATACAAGTGGACTAGGTTTTGTCAAGAATATTGTTAACTCAAATATACCTCTCCAAACATGGAGATCCAACCATAACTAGGTATGAGGTTATTAGGCAATCTTGACTGATTCTAAACTTGAGACATCGATAAAGAGTATATGTCTCTATAAGTAGCCAATATATCATTATATATGCATCAACTATGTTGAAAGCATAAACATGGGTCCAGGTGGGGTTTCCCACCCACAATATGGTTTTATAAATCAAGTATCATAATTGTATAAAACATCCTTCTAGACCTCAACATACAGACAAGAATAATTACATACTTGATCTACCTAGGATCAATGTTCAAATTATACTAGAGACAAATGGGCCACACTATACCATGTAGTTCATTATGACTATAAATGAGTTTACTTAAATAATTCATCAGATGTTAAGATGACACGTTACTAAGAACAAAGTTCTCAAATAGCCTTTACATATAATGGTCCCTACTATCATACATCTATATATTTAGCTAGGTATTAAAATATCACCCATCATATTAAACATATCCTGGACCACACTGCCTTATAAAGGAAAATCCTCCAAATCAAATCTATACACCATAGCTATGTAATGCATTATAGCCACTATAAAATAAGTTCAATATTGAAGTTTTGATACACATATTGCCACTACAATAGAATTTCCTAAATGGTCCATAATCACATGCATCTTGATATCTTCTCAATATGACTAACACTTTTATTTTTAATAGACTTGTATAGAAATAACCACCATTGCACTCTTTTCAACTTTATAATCATTATATGTTTCTAGAGTATTCTCTTGCAAATCCATCTCATATCCGAGATTTAAGATCTATTCTATGAAAGTTTTAAGTTGATTTATGACACTTTAGAGATATAAGTTTAATGAAACATTTTGTCCAACTCAAGTGGATTGTGAAACAACCCAACTTTATAACTTATCATTAATGTCTACCCATTTATCCGTTTGTTCAATATATTAAGTCTAAATGTGTGTAGGTATATGTGAATCGAAAGTATGTGTAAAGATTCACAATCTTGCTTAAAGGTTACATGTGTGCTTGTGTAAAGTGAACTGTAACATATATAAATTGTTGATTCAAATGAAACTTGGAACGATGACCCATGGCTTTTGTAAGTTAGTTTACTCAACTTATTCATGGTCAAAATATTACTTATATTTTTGTATAAATAGTAGACCCTCTCCCTTGAGTACGTTGCCTTAGGGAAATCTTGGTCAATACCCCCTTTTTCTTCCGTCGTTTTGTTGTCCAATTTGTTAGTGATGGTTTCAATAAAATTCAAGACATACATATATATTTTATCAATATGAGTTAAGCACTTGCACTTAAAATAAATGACTTAGGTTTGTTGGTTATCTCCTTTGAGACACATGGAGAAAATGCAAAATTTAAAAACATAGACATTGTTGACCGTCAAATATATAATCGTTTTATTCCAATCAAAAGACCGAGTCAATTGAAAGAAATTACTAGTTGATTATCAGATTAGACCCTAACTAACATTTTGAACCTTAAATCACTCTTATAAACCAAATTTGAAGGCGAAACCATGAGCACAAAAATTGGTAAACAACAAAGGAAAGTATCGATGTAATGATACCCTTTAAAACCATGCATCTCCTACCCAGCCCGAGCATGTAGTTACATATATCTTTCTGAAAGGAAATAAGCTTCAGTTTATTATTATTATTATTATTATTATTATTATTATATTATTTATTCTTACCAATTAAAGGTTAATACTTAGCAGCCAAACCTGTGTGAAGCTCCCCGACGAAGGTACTCAACTCCTGCCCGCCTCTATCCTCTAAATCGCAGGTGTGGACTTCCAAATACTACTCTTGTTTACGTTCCTCTGCCTCTATTCCTGGGTCTCTGCCTCTCCCCTTTTAGATACCATTTTTGAAAATACACTCGATTGTTTATGGGCTGCAGCCTCAGAATTACAAATGCCACTAGAGATGCAAACGTTGCTAGAAGATTTATCATTGCCGACACCGTAATGTCTCCCAATGTCGCCATGAATGCAACTCTTTTCTTCCCAACCAAAACCCGTCCTCCTGCATCTCGTCTTCTCTTCTCCTCTTTCTCAGCCTCCTATATGTTGAAAATAGTAGCTCGGAAGCTTTTCCAGCTTGGAACCATGTCACCCAGGCTGGAGCAGTGGTGGAGATAATTATCTAAAGATTTTCTGTTTTTTTTCCTTCTTATCTAAAACACACATGCCAAGTTTGGAGAATTTTCTTTAGCAACATCTTTGTTTTTTCCAATAGTTAAAACATTGCCTTATCTCATCGTTGGTGGATAAGAGGTTATAAAAAGGAAATTGAGGTGTGTGTTTGAGATATACAGGTTGAAGGTTTTTGCAGGAAATGACACAGGATGGCAATTGTTGTAAATTTCTTCCTTTCTGTAGTAATAAAATCTCTCTTTGAATGCTGGTTTTCCCAGAGTTAGGGGTTTTCCAGGGTAAAGTGATTGGTTTTCTCTGCATTCAGTATTTTAGTGAATGGTGTTGTGCATGTTTTAGTTCATTGTTTCAGTCATTTGATTTCTGTTATTCGAATTTATGAGATTAAACAATAGTGAATTTATCGCTGGGTTTCACAACGCCAATAAGAGAGACATATTTTTCACACTATATTGAAGTTTTATGCTATTTCTCCCCAAAACAGAACATATAAGCTAAAGATTTGACATGGGCTATGAATCTCCTCTCTGCACACCATCCTTCATCCATAACTATGGATTTCTCGTCTCTCTCATCCCAGACGCCTCTACAACTCACTTCCCTTTCATTCTCGTGTGATTCGTCCTTCCAAACCAAAGCTTCCATATTTCACCTCCCTCCCTTGCTCGATTCTTCACCGTCGACCTCAGTTGCTCATCTCCTAAGGAAGAACGTCCCTCTCAGCTGCCTGCGAATGTGGCTTTATGGAGGTTTCCTGTCCCTCTTTTTCTACACGTCATATCTTTTTTCCCAATATTGTGGTCTACGAGCATTCAAAAGAATGGGCATCCATACCATCACTTGAATGAATGAAAGATTTTAATGACGTCCACGAGACTAAACAGTCTATGGGACCAAGACCCAAACTTAATTTTCATTCATGCTTTTTTCTAAATCAGATCTCCTACTATTGATTTTGACTAGAAGGCTGGCCGTCTGGTTGATCTTATCCTCCTCGAATAACTGCTGCATATCATCCATACCCAAACTATTTGCATATTGTTTACGGATGTCTTCATAAGCAATGCATTCCAAGAAGAAGTGTCGCTCTGTCTCAACCACCCCCTTATTGCAGAATATGCATGTTCTTTCTTCCCACGTTTCCTTAGGAGACTTCCATCTACCGGTCTCGCACCTAAGATGATGTGATCCTATCCTCATCTGTGCTATTAACACCCTCGCTTTCCCTTTAATAGCAGCCCCTAAATACATTTTTTCACCATGATCCTTTGTCGGGTTAAACTCGTTGATGCAGTATGCTTTTTTTCGCCCAATCTGATTTGACCACATGGCAGTCCTAAATTTTTCCTTCACGTAATCTTTTATTTCACTATTGGTGTTGGGACACACTTGCAAATTGATGTCCCACTTGTTCAGCCACTTGACATTGGAGAAAAAATGACAGGGGTGCTATGCCTTATTAAATGCACCATCTACCATCCTCTTTTCTATTTAACAACTGCACAAAAAGGCCATGTCGTAAACCATGCCTCATTAATTGGGCATTGACGGTGTTCTTTTCCCTTTTTTCTTTTATTATTTGTTTACTCTCCAATATCCACTATGGCAACTGACAGGGATGTGACACTTTCTTTCTCTTACAAATGAAGAATTTCTACTCCTGTGCTTCTATAACCTCCTTCTTGCAAGATATATCTTGATTTTCCTCATAGGACATTCACCTTGAAGGTTTGACTGTAACTTCGATCATTGGCCCGTCCTCCCGTCCTCTCAAAAACATGACTATCTTCTATGCTTAATGTCACTTTACCTTTGCTCTTAAATAACTGTCCTCAGATAGATGACTGACCCTTTGGTTTTAATGAGCTGCCAGCTAGGGTTAAAGACAGTGACTGCCTCATCCTTGGTGTCTAATCATTAGGAATTTTTGAGTTACGCACAATCTCTATAATGCAATTGTTGTTTACCCTGGACTGCCTCTTCATGACTCTAACTGCACCTTTAATTATCCCAAACACTGCCATTTAGGCCACTGTCCATTATTAACTGTAATACAGCGACTGCTATGTGTGAGGTACTGTACTTTTCTAACCTGACATCCGCCTTCTAGGTTATCTATGCAACTTCATTATGTCATTGCCACAAGGACATTGAGAATCCTCCATTGGTTTCACTTGCACCTGACTGTATTCTCTAAAGACTCTGTTCTCTCGCTTTTGTATAACCTTTTACCACTGTGATCTATAACAAAATGCATAAGAAGGTTAATATGACTGTCAAACCTCATTGGGACTGTCATAATGACAATAAAGGACTGACATATACTCCTTAAGCGCAGTGTATAAAGGTTATTCTCTGTCAATTTCATTGCTCAAGGTGATTGTCCATTTGAATGTCTTTGTGCTTTGACAACTCTCCTAGATGCCTCTATCATCTCCCTTCTTTATGAAACCCTTAACCATCAGCCATAGCTTGGTCTTCTTCATTGTGGCAGTGCAATACAACAAGAGGTAGTGCACATGTTGCTGATTGTAACAAAACCATGTTATAACAGAGCCTTATCTTCCAATCAACAACCTCATGACTATCATATGAAAACCTCTTCCATAATTCTGATTGTTTGCTCACCTTTTATTCATCATGCTGCTCCCTGCACTGTCCCTTAACTTCACTCTAGTAGAGTTCATATACCCTACCCACTGTTAACCCAGTCACTATCATTTGTAGGTTATCCTTTGCAGTGTTCTTCATATTAGGTCTTAATAATGATCATCTTATCAAATGAAGATCTATCCTTTTATTGGCTGTGTACATATCACTGTCCTGTTTGATTAGACTTCAAGACCTCTGTATCCCTGTCATAGTAGATTTGCAAACCTAATGCTTCCAAAAATGCCTTTCAATGTCCTTCATCACTTGTTAATGCATGCTCAAACACCATATGAATGATTTTATTTTGCTTTTATCTGCACGACTGGTAGGTTTTCACATGACTGTTCTATTCTCATATCCATGCCTTAAAAAATATATGACACATTCCGTAGCTAAAAATATAACTACAATATTGGGTAGAATACACAGGACTAGGAACTCTCCATACACTTGCAACTACAGCACCGAAGAAAACCATCATGTTTCATGTGCAGGGCAATAGCGCTGCCTCCAAAAGGTGTAGGTTATGTACTCAAACCAGCCAGTTCTATTTGTAGGGATAAGTTTGCAACAGACATCACATTTGGATGGTGGAGCTCCTTGTAACAAGCTTCATAAATTATGTTTTGACATGGAAAACTCATGTTCAGATATGGCCTGATGACATGCACGACAATGGAAACATACTTATAAGCCTAACCCAAGACAAAAACCCTTCTATTGCAGAGTTAATGATAATGACAGCGAATAGGAGGAATAAAATGATCTTGTAGAGCCATATACAAGAAGTTTCATGAGACAAGAAGGGTAAATGATGACAGTTTATTATATGGACACAGTTTTAAAGCTAAGTTGCTGGTTCGGGTACGCATTCAGATGCGGGTTCGGGTTCGGGTTCGGGTTCGGCAGTTCGGCAATTTTTTTTCCTAGGGTACGGGTACGGCCGTACTATATATATATTATTAAATTATAAATTTATAAACATAATGATAATGCCATAGACTCAGAAGCACGCTCAAAATTATAATCATATGATCATAATGCCATAGAATATTGAAACAATGAAATATGCCATATGGTAATACCTCATATAATTTGTAATCATATTCATAATTTTTTAGCTTGGAGGGAAAAAAAATGGTGTTTTTGCTCTTTTGAGTTTGCAAAATGAGGCTCATTTGGTCAGCCAAGTCAATATAAAGCAATCTAGGCACTTTTTAGGGTTTTATTTTTTATTTTTAAGTTGAATTTTTGCCTTTTTCTAGGTTGGATGACGTGGGTCCGCCCGGGTTCTTCTAGGTTCTCCCCGGGTTTGGCCAGGGTTCTCCATTTTCCACCCAGGTTCTTTGTGGGTCCTTAACCCGGGTGGAAAATGGAGAACCCAGGCGAACCCAAAGAAGAACCGAACCAGAACCAGAACCCACACGTATTTTGGCCGGTTCGGGGGGCTAAAATGAAGAACCCAGTAACAGAGTTTTAAAGGCATCCAACCATTGGCTGTGAGAGGGTTTCAAAGACAACAAACCTGCATCCATTATCAACCCCACATGGTCTTAAAAAACCCTTACAAATTTTCCACTCATCCTTCTTCAATCTTCTGCAATACCTTCAAAACAAAGGAACTTTTGTTTTTGCCTTTATTGGACTGTATTCCAATAAGAGCTCTAAGTAATAGACTTTCATGTTGATGAAGAATCATTCCTACATATGACTCGCAACTGCAATTCCATCCATGTCTGGCATATATACATAATAACATATATATATATCATGTAATGGCATTGTACTTCAAGGAAAAATATCCTCAGGCAACGATACATTCTGCAAATATCGCTCAAATGGTTCATCTTCAGCTTCAATCTTAGAACCAAAGTGTTCTTTCAATTTTGCAAATCTCTAGCTGTTTATTGCTGCAATACTTTCTCCAGTGTAAATGCTCAAATGCTTCTTTGCATATGGAGTGAACCATGTCTAACCATTCTCTCCAAGAACTCACATGCACCATGCTCACAACATAAAACAAATTTATGACTGTTATAAATGCTCATTACTGTTTTCATTACGTGACTCATGATGTGCAGAAGGCTTTTCAACAACAAAATGCATTCAGTATGATGATAATGATTGAATAAGGCTTCAATAGAGTGACAGAACTGGCTTTATTTCAAAGGTGAGTTCCACGTATACCTTTGCATGTTCTTGCATGAGACTGTAATCCTATTCTCCAGGGCTTCTTCAATAACTTCCATGAGTTTGAAGGCTTCCACGTTGTTTGTTGAGTTTCTCTAACCGCCACTGTAGCTTGTTGAAACTGTGAAAGATAGCTAACCCACCAAAACCCTACGACAAGATGACTTGGTCAAAACTCAAACTTCCAACGTGAGACTACCCTTCATATGCTCGTGCATTTTGAAAGCAATAAGGTTTTGATACTTGACAAAACAATATCCCTCGCCAATGTCAAGTAACTAGCAAACTAAGACTTCTTTTTGAATATGAATAAATGATATCCCTCAATGATAAACAAAACATCCTGGTAACTTTGTTTTTCCAAAACTTAAACCATTTTAAATTCCTGAAACAAGGCGACAAACTTTTAAGGTAGCATAATCAACTTGTTTAAAGGCTATTTTAACCAAGGGTAAAATAGGCCAACGGTAATACTTCATTAACATAATATACTTAGTTTAATTAATCTTTGGGAAATAAAATTTTCTAAATTGTTTAATACATCTAATAATTCTTCTTCAGCCTACACAAAACATATAGAGCTGAGTAAATTCAATTATGTTTGCACATGAATTTCTTAACAATAGAATACATGCTCCCAACATGTTATTCAAAGAGGGAGAGAAAAAAGGAATGCATGCATACCCATAAAATTCACCAACCTGATCATGGAGGCACCACACGTATGCAAGTTCATAAAAATTTATTACCAATAATGAACACCCTTTAGAGTGATAATAGTGATATGTAAGGCTAGGCCTTACACTAAAGCATTCGTATATCTATTGCTGATGAAGCTTAGATGAGCTATGTATGTATCTCTGTATTCAATCCATGGAAATTATGAAATTTGTTATGTTATATTGAGAATGAAATCAATACTTTGGAAAGATTGTAGCATTTCAATGGAATGAAATAAGAAAGTTGGAATATCTTTATGTCAAATGTGCACATTATCTTATTGTTGAAAAGAAAAAAAAATTATTGCAATGAGTATGAAACATAGTTTATTTACTTGATCTTAAAACTTGGAGAATTTTATTGCGTAGAACAATTTGCATGTTACAATCCCACATTAGATATGAATGGACTAAGACTAGGAAATAAACTGGTGAGAATGCACATATTATCAGGTTTACTGCAGACAAGCACAATAACATCTTGCAGTAAAAAAGAATTTTCTCTGACTGGAGGGCTTTGATTACAGATATGAGCACATTTAGCATGGAGAAAAACGCAGCTACAACGCCTGTCATTAAAAATGAACTAAATGCAGCTGCTTTTTTCTTTGTTCCTTGCTCTTCGGCACTGGTGATTATGGTGCAGATAGCCATCACTGACACAACTACCAACATACAAGCAACACGCTGCAAATGAGTAAATTCTCTATGGATGTGTAAAACCTGCTCAGCTGGTTCTCCCCTCCCCTCCATCTTACGATCTGTATGAACATCAAAATGTTGCGAATTAGAGATTAAACAACAATATAGATAGGAAATTTTATGACTGAAATCAAACTAAATTACTAAGTGTTTTGCTCATGTGGAAAATATTAGGCTATGGGAGAATGAACATTCATCTTCCAGAATGAAAGGGCAGTGAACAATAAAAGGAAATTCTTTTCAAGATGGAATTAGTTCATTTTCATGTGTTCCAGACACAATAAAGAAGCCTCCATTGACTCAAAGTTGAATGCCTCTATTCAAAAAAGGAAAAATACTGGGGAATCAATAATTAGTTTTGCAGAAGTAACAAGGAATGGTCTACACACAAGAAGCAGCAGACAACTTTGATAATGAACATGTGGCAACAATTCTGTTTGTCAGTCTCAGATCATACTGCCAGTAATGATCCAAGTAACATAATGCTATGATTCAAAGTTCAAAAAATGGCAGAAATATTTTCTCATGAAAAGCTGTTGTATGATCAACCATAGCTTCTGTTGGTGTATTTTTAGCATGGTTAATATGCTAGCATATCTACTTTGCGGGACAAACACATCAAGCTTTTTGGCTAGAGTTCTCAGATTGAAAGATCCCCAAGTTTTGATTCCTGCTCTTTAGATAGTAGACATTCTTATTCAAAGCTTCCTAATAGTTTTTTTCCAAGATATTTGTCAAAGAAGGTGTTCATGCAATTGAATACCCTTATATGACCTGATATGCCTGGCTCGGTTCCCTTGATGTGGGTGGAAAGCTTGCAAGTTGTCTACCAAAGACACAGGCAGTGATATCATCAGGGTCATGAAGATTATTAACAAAAGCTTCTTAACATTTTAGTTAGCATGATAGTTAGGGATGGTTAAGTTTTTAAGTCTTTAAATGGGCATGACAGCAATGGAGGACAGTCATGCATATTTTTCAATACTTCAGGACCTCAAAAGTCTTATGAGTGGTCTGGTGACTAAGAGGAACTAAGAGCACAGACATGATAGTTATTATCAGGTCAACAAGTGTGACAGTGGATCTTTCATTTAAGTGGCATCTCAGACATCAACAGGGCAGTGGCAAGGTCTGTGAGAGAGAATAGGGTGACAGTCACATTCCCTCAAACCCTAGTGAAAAAGGGTTTGTAAATGATGAAAGAGCCTTATCTAGACAGTGATAGAATTTTAAGTTCATTACTTGGCATGAAAAATGGTGATAGCGATATCTATGGATTGTATATGCTCAATGAGATAATGGAATTTATGCTCAATATAGTCTGAACAACTGAGTTTTCAGATTTAAGTGACAGTAAGGAAGACAAAGCACAGTGATGCTAAAAGGGTAAAAGATATAGTCTAACAAATGCCTCTGGATCTTTCAAGTTATATAAATAGGGAACCCTAATACCTGTAGATAGTGATGTTAATTCTTAAACTTCATCAAGACATATGCCTGTATGAGATCACAGTTGAAAGATGGACTATGAAGAGGCGGATTATAGTTAAAGGTCAGAGTCTCTGTGTTACCTATATGTTCTTAATGATACTGTTCTTGCCTAGGGGCTGGTTTCATAGTATTTGTTTCCTCAAATAACGCAACAAGAGGTGATACAAGCAAGATTCAACCTGGCTCCTCATTATGGTGTCTTCAATCTATGTTCTATGTTGAGAGTTTTGTTTGCAAGCCAACAAAAGGTCATGGTAAGAAAATGGCAGTTCTTTCAACCTATACATGTTATTACTTATGATCGTATTGATGACAATAAGAAAAGATTGTATGATATTCAAGTCAAGACAAGTTGAGGAAAGGTAGGGTTCATGCAAGTCATGATAACCAAAGGCAGAATTTCAAAAATGCAGGGGCAGCAAGTGCACAGGCAGCATCATTCAACTTTCATAAGGATCCATCCAAAGACACAAGAGGACAGTCATGTACAGGGACAGTGATTTATAATTTATGTTATAAAGATCTCTGATTAGTGATCAATATTCCTTATGACTGTGAGGACTGTTCATCCTCAATAAGTCTTATGACAATCATTAATGGAGTGTATACTCAAATCAACCATAACAAGTGTATGACATTCTTATTGATTATGGTCAGTATTTCATTTATAAAGGACTGTAAATGTGACCTTAAAACTGTGACTACAAACTTGAACTAAAAGGTGGCTATCAATCAGTTGTATTCCATAACCTAAACAGACAGACTTAATATATGGAAATATAAAAAACAATCATAAAATACATGTAAAGGATACCTTAAAGTACTAACGGTTCTTGTAGATGGGGCATATATTTTTTTATTTTAGAAAGGGGGTTGGTTTCATAATATTTGTTTCCTCAAATAACACAACAAGAGGTCATACAAGCAAGATTCAACTTGGCTCCTCACTATAGTGTATTCAATCTTTTTTTATGTTGAGAGTTTTGTTTGCAAGCCAACAAAAGGTCATGGTAAGAAAGTGGCAGTTCTTTCAACCTATGTATGTTATTACTTATGATGGCATAGATGACAATAAAAAAAGATTGTATGATATTCAAGTCGAGACAAGTTGAGGAGAGGTAGGGTTCATGCAAGTCATGATAACCAAAGGCAGAATTTAAAAAATGCAGGGGCAACAAGTGCATGGGCAGCATCATTCAACTTTCATAAGGATCTATCAAAACACATAAGAGGACAGTAATGTATAGGGACAGTGATTTATAATTTATGTTATAAAGATCTCTGATCAATGATCAATATTCCTCAAATCAGCCATAACAAGTGTATGACAGTCTCATGGATTGTGGCCAGTCTTTCATTCATAAAGGACTGTAAATGTGACCTTAGATCTATGACTTAAAACTTGAACTAAAAGGTGGCGATCAATTAGCTGTACTCCATAACCTAAACAGATAGACTTAATATATGAAAATATATAAAACCATCATAAAATACATGTAAAGGATAACTTAAAGTACTTACAGTTCTTGTAGATGGGGCATATATTTTTTATTTTAGAGAGGGGACTGGTTTCATAACATTTGTTTCCTCAAATAATGCAACAAGAGGTGATACAAGCAAGATTCAACCTGGCAAGAAAGTGGCAGTTCTTTCAACCTTTTTTCTATGTTGAGAGTTTTGTTTGCAAGCCAACAAAAGGTCATGGTAAGAAAGTGGCAGTTCTTTCAACCTATGTAACTACTTATGATGGCATAGATGACAATAAGAAAAGATTGTATGATATTCAAGTCAAGGCAAGTTGAGGAGAGGTAAGGTTCATTCAAGTCATGATAACCAAAGGCAGAATTTGAAAAATGGAGGTGAGCAAGTGCACGGGCAGCATCATTCAACTTTCATAAGGATCTATCAAAAGACACAAGAGGACAGTCATGTACAGGGACAATGATTTATGATTTATGTTATAAAGATCCCTGATCAGTGATCAATATTCCTTATGACTGTGAGGACTGTTCATCCTCAATAATTCTTATGGCAGTCACTAATGGAGTGTATCCTCAAATCAGCCATAACAAATGTATGACAGTCTTATGGATTGTGGTCAATCTTTCATTCATAAAGGACTGTAAATGTGACCTTAAAACTGTGACTAAAAACTTGAACTAAAAGGTTGCTATCAATCAGCTGTATTCCATAACATAAACAGATAGACTTAATATATGGAAATATATAAAACCATCATAAAATACATGTAAGGGATAACCTAAACAGATAAACTTAATATCTGGAAATATATAAAACCATCATAAAATAAATGTAGAGGATAACTTAAAGTACTAACGGTTCTTGCAGACAGGGCATATATTTTTTATTTTAGAGATTAAGAGTATCCCTCTCAGTATTCAAAAGCCTCCAAATGCTCTACAAAGAAGGCGGAATTTAAAGCTAAACTTATGTCTGAAATCAAATTAATGACTGTAATGTCACCTGAAGAAATTTGCAGCTCAAATCCGTTAAAAATACTGAAAAGATAAAGAAATTTGAGCTAGTATTTAAGACTAAGAGTATGCCTTTAGTATTTAAAAGCCTGCAAATGCTCTGCAAAGATGGCAAAATTTAAACGCTAAATGTTGGAGAAGAGAGAGATTTTCGGGATTTGTATTTATCTGTGCTGGAGAAAGCATAAATTGTGGGATTTGTTCTAATCCTTGCTGCCTTCTAATTAAAGGCTCTTGTATCGCTTTATATACTGAAGGGGTTGTAATCTTCAAATACACCGATGAATAATATCAATCTCTCTCTCTTCTCCGTGGATGTAGGCTACGGCCGAACCACATATATCTGCGTAATTTATATTTGTGTGATTCAAATGATTTCTTCATGGTATCAGAGCAGGTATTAGTCTGTTTTTTCGTCACAGGAGACTCTGTTCGATTCGCCTCTTTCGTGATCCTGCCGATCTGATTCGCGGTTTAATCCTCTCAATCCCGCGGCTGTTTTCTGTGCCTTTTCTGAGCCATTTGTCTGTGCTCTCAAGCGCGTGATCTGGCCCTATCAGATCGCGCGATCTTTGTTCTGTGTGGTGCGTTTTTTTTTGGGGGTTGTCTGCTGCCGCCGACCTCTTCCAGACCCGCGATCTTTGTTCTATGCAGTGCGTTGTTTCTTTTGGGGGTTCTCTGCTGCCGACCTCTTCCACAACTCTTCATCTGTTCCCTTATTGAATGCAATTGGGGGTCTGTTAATTAAGAAGGCTTGAGCGCTGCTGGTAGTGTGAAGATTCGCTGGAGCCGACCTCTTCCATTAAGACGGCTTGAGCGCTGCTGGTGGTGTGAAGATTCGCTGGAATCAAGGCTAAGCTTGAAAGCTGCTGAAGCTACAGCCGAAGCGCCTCACAAAAGGTCTGGGGGTAGTGAAGTCAATCGCGGCTGCAATAAAACACAAAGTCTGGTTCGCTTAATCTGGTGTTTTTCAGAAACTTCGTAAGTTTTTTTTTTACGTCTTCCTCTTTGCCTTTTTTTTTCATGGCTGAGTTCGATTCAAATCCTAGTTGGAGACTTTCATCAGTTCTGTTAAATGGCATCAATTATGTTGCATGGTCTAGAGCTGTCACTTTGTCGCTTGGTGGCAAGAAAAAATTTGGTTTTGTTAACGGTAATAAACAGTGTCCTCAAACTACTGAATCGGGATATGAGGATTGGATAGCCAATGATCAGCTTGTTCGATCATGGTTACTCAATTCAATGGAAGCTCATATTGCCGAAATTTTCACTTTTTCTAATTCAGCAAAAGAACTGTGGGATTCCATTGCTGAATTATACGGGAACCAAAATAATGCTGCCCGTATTTTTGAACTCACCCGTGAAATTGCTGCAGCCCAACAAGGTGAGAAAACCTTTAGTGAACATCTTGGTAATCTTAAAAAACTGTGGGACGAATTGAACCTGTATCGTCCACATACCACTGATGCTCAAACTCTTTTGAAACGAGCTGAGGAGGATAAAATTTTCTCACTTCTTCATAGTCTGAAGCCTGAGTATGAATACATAAGGCGCAATCTTCTGATGGATGCCACATTGCCCACGCTCGCCGGTGTTTGTGCTATTATTCAGCGAGAGGAAACTCGAAGAAAGACTATGGGCTCAGAATCCAAAACTTCAACAGAGAAGATTGAATCTCATGTTCTTTTGGCCGAAAAGGATGATAAAAGAAAGCCTTTTTTTTCTGACAAAAACAGGAATGCTTCTCGCTACAAGGGTAAGAAGGAACCCTATCAATGTGATCACTGCAAGAAAACTGGGCATACCAAGGATCGCTGCTGGGAATTACATCCTCATCTCAAATCTGAATATAAGGGTCGGAAGGATCATGCTGCTGTAGCCGAAACTTCTTTTTCAATCAACCAGTTGGGTCATCTTCTTCAACAACTCAGTAAGACTGTCTCTTCTGGCAACAATCCATCCACTTCCTCTCATGTGTCAGGTAATTTTCATGCCTATCTTACTTCCAATTCCAAATTTAATTCCTGGATTATTGATTCCGGAGCTACAGATCATATGGCCAATAGTCCTTCTTCAGTAGTCAATTTTATTCCGAAAACTGATAAGCATGATATATCTGTTGCAAATGGAAGTAATGTTTCAGCCGTAGGAAGTGGTAAAATTAGTTTCTTTCCTGATAATGCTACATCTGATGCTCTGGTTGTTCCATCCTTCCCTGTTCAACTTATGTCTGTTGGAAAAATTACTAATTCTTTAAATTGTGATGTCATATTTTCTCCAACATCTGTCATCTTTCAGGATCGAAAGTCGAAGAAGACGATTGGTAAAGGGACATACTCACATGGACTTTATTTTCTAAACTCCCTCAATAAGGCATGTCATGCCAGTAGTGTAATTGAAAGTCACACTTTACATAAACGGCTTGGACATCCATCCAACCGTATCTTGTCAAGACTTTGTCCATCTGCCTCTGTTGATTCCGATGTCTGTGATGTTTGTCAGTTTTCTAAACAAACGCGTTTACCTTTTGTCAATTCATCTTCTATGTCTACTGAGTTGTTTGAATTAGTTCACTCCGACTTATGGGGACCTGCGCCTATTGATTCTTATGATGGATATAAATATTTTGTGTTGTTCATTGATGATTTTTCTCGTGCTACCTGGTTATACTTGTTAAAATCAAAAACTGAAGTAACTTCTGTTTTCAAAGAGTTTCATACTATGGTGTTTAATCAGTTTGGTGCTAAAATAAAAACTTTTAGGTCTGATAATGGTACCGAATATGTTAAAGGATCTTTTTCAGAATATCTTCAAAGCCAAGGCATTATTCATCAAACAAGTTGTGTTGGAACTCCACAACAAAATGGGGTGGCCGAAAGAAAGAATCGACACATCCTTGAAACTGCACGGGCCCTTATGTTTCAAACAAAGGTCCCAAAACAATTTTGGTCTCATGGTGTATTGACCGCTGCATATTTGATCAACCGTCTTCCCAGCCGTGTTATTAAGTTCAAGTCACCATTGGAAATACTCAGAAATAGGACACCTGACATCTCACACTTGAGGGTATTTGGATGTGTCTGTTATGTGCACCTGCAAGCAATACACAGAGATAAGTTAGAAGCTCGTTCTACTCGGTGTGTTTTTTTTGGATATTCTTCCACTAAGAAAGGGTACATATGTTATGATCCTGTCACTCGTAAAATTGTTGTTTCACGTGATGTCAAGTTTGTGGAGTCTGAATCCTTTTTTCACACTTGTGTTGAATCTGGGAATCAATCACAGGGGGAGTCTGTGTCTCACCCGGTTCCGCTTCCTACTATTACCAATGAGGAAATTGTTCTTGATCACGATACAGAAGTTCCTGAAGCAACATCCATCCCCACATCTCCTCAAGCTACTCGAAGATCGAGTAGAGAAACTCGTCCTCCAGAGCGGATGAAAGATTTCTTCACTTATCATGCTACATCTTATCCTATACAGGATCACCTGTCTTATAATAATATTTCTCAGTCTCACCTAGCTTTCTTGAGTACCGTTGATCATAATCAGGAACCTAAGACTTTTAGAGAAGCTAACTCCATTGCAGTTTGGAGGAAGTCTATGCAAGACGAGCTACAAGCTCTTGATGACAATCACACATGGGAGATTGTTAAGCTACCTCCAGGAAGGAAAACAGTCGGATGCCGTTGGGTGTACAAAAATAAATACAATAGTGACGGTTCCTTAGAACGACATAAGGCCAGACTTGTTGCTAGAGGATTCACACAAACATATGGCATAGATTACCAAGAAACTTTTGCGCCTGTTGCAAAGATGAACACATTCCGGGTCCTCATTTCTCTTGCCGTCAATCAAGACTGGAAATTGTTTCAAATGGATGTCAAAAATGCCTTCTTGCACGGTGACCTTAAAGAAGAAGTTTACATGAGCATCCCACCTGGGCATCCGCAAGAGGCCAAGTTTGGTTTAGTGTGTAAATTAAAAAAGGCAATCTACGGGCTTAAACAATCTCCACGGGCCTGGTATGCTAAGCTTAGTTCTGTCCTTATGTTGAATGGGCTAAAATGAAGTAATGCAGATCCTTCTCTGTTTGTTAAAAGAAGTAACTCCGGTATTGTTGTTGTGCTGATTTATGTTGATGATATAGTCATTACTGGTGATGATGAAAATGCACTTTCTAAGCTAAAAATTCTGCTACACAATAGATTTGCCATTAAAGATTTGGGAACTTTGAAGTACTTTCTAGGATTAGAAGTTGCCTACTCAAAAAATGGCATCTTTCTCAATCAACGAAAGTATGTGTTGGATTTGTTACAAGAAACTGGTAAATTGGGAATCAAACCATCAGATACGCCAACAGATAGCGGAGGAAAATTGGATGATACTGGTCCATTGTTGTCTGATATTGGTCAGTTTCAAAGGTTGGTCGGTAGGTTAATCTATTTAACCATTACTCGACCTGATCTTTCTTATGCAGTGAGTTTGGTAAGTCGTTTTATGCATGCTCCCAAGGCTCAACATATGCAAGCCGTCACCAGAATTTTACAGTATCTGAAAGGATCCCCAGGCAGAGGTATATGGATGCGTAAGACTGGTCATACTTCTATTACTGCCTATACTGATGCTGATTGGGCAGGATCCCCTGTTGATCGACGGTCTACAACTGGATATTGTACCTTTGTTGGAGGTAACTTGGTCACATGGAAAAGTAAAAAACAGACTGTTGTTGCTCGTTCAAGTGCTGAAGCAGAATATAGAGCAATGGCATCAACTACCAGTGAAATTATATGGCTTCGAGCTCTGTTGCAGGACCTTGGTTATGGTTCATCTCTTCCAACTCAATTGTTCTGTGATAATCAGGCTGCTATGCATATCGCTTCAAATCCAGTGTTTCATGAGCGCACTAAACATATTGAAGTTGACTGCCATTTTGTTCGAGAGAATGTGCAAGCCAATGTCATCCGCACAACCTTTGTCCCTACAACTCAGCAATTGGCGGATATATTTACAAAAGGTCTTCCAGCTCTCAAGTTTCAAGAAGTATTGTCCAAGTTGGGCTCTATTGACATTTTCGCACCAACTTGAGGGGGAGTGTTGGAGAAGAGAGAGATTTTCGGGATTTGTATTTATCTGTGCTGGAGAAAGCATAAATTGTGGGATTTGTTCTAATCCTTGCTGCCTTCTAATTAAAGGCTCTTGTATCGCTTTATATACTGAAGGGGTTGTAATCTTCAAATACACCGATGAATAATATCAATCTCTCTCTCTTCTCCGTGGATGTAGGCTACGGCCGAACCACATATATCTGCGTAATTTATATTTGTGTGATTCAAATGATTTCTTCACTAAACTTCTGTTTGAAATCGAAAGGCAAAATTAAAATGCTAAACTTCTGTTTGAAATCAAATTTAATTACAAGTAATTCACACTTCGCATATTTTTTTGAGTTTAGAGAGGGAAGGCTAGAATGGCTGTAACATCACCTCAAAAGATTCAAGACTCGTCAATTTTAAGTGTATCCCTCTTAATATTTAAAAGCCTCCAAATGCTCTGCAAAGAAGGCAGAATTTATTCAAAAGCCTCCAAATGCTCTGCGACAAAGGCGAAATTTAAACGCTCACTGGAGAACAGAAATATAATTCGACAGCTTATAAAAGGCTGAAGGAATCAATAGTTTTGGCTTATAAAAGACTGAAGAAATTTGCAGCTCAAATCCGTTAAAAATACTGAAAAGATTAAGAAATTTGAGTTAATATTTAAGACTTAGAGTATCCCTTTAGTATTTAAAAGCCTGCAAATGCTCTGCAAAGATGGCAAAATTTAAACGCTAAACTTCTGTTTGAAATCGAAAGGCAAAATTAAAATGCTAAACTTCTGTTTGAAATCAAATTTAATTACAAGTAATTCACACTTCGCATATTTTTTTGAGTTTAGAGAGGGAAGGCTACAATGGCTGTAACATCACCTCAAAAGATTCAAGACTCTTCAATTTTAAGTGTATCCCTCTTAATATTCAAAAGCCTCCAAATGCTCTGCAAAGAAGGCAGAATTTATTCAAAAGCCTCCAAATGCTTTGCGACAAAGGCGGAATTTAAACGCTCACTGGAGAACAGAAATATAATTCGACAGCTTATAAAAGACTGAAGGAATCAACAGTTTTGGCGGTCACTATTGACAAAAGCTGCACTGTGAATTTTCTCATTGCTTCAAATTGAAGGTAGGTAAAATTCCCTCTTCTCCGAAATTATCACATGCTGTAATAAAATAATATTATTTCATATTATAATATTAATATACTTTTATATTATATTTTAGGAGTTCCATTTTAAAAAAGGAAGTTTCATAGGGCTTGGTTTTTATTAGGCAAGATAAAAAAAATTAAGGGTGACTTTATTTAGATATATTATATAATAAGATAGATAAGCTACTAGGTATGTTGTAGTTGTATAAATGTTGTGCAATGTGTTTTGAAAGGGAAATTTAAAAATAAATTCAATATGAAAGCCTAGTTAATTACCATTCATGAATTTTAAAAAGAGACAATGGGTTGTTCTATACATATTGGTTATGTTTGATAAATTACTCAATGTGCTATTACATACACTTTTCTATAAGAATACTAAAAAGATGAATCATGAGATTTTTTTATTTTTTTTAGATCTTTTAAGTTTGAGATTCCTTCTTATATGTTCTTGAAATCTAAATATAAACTTGTGTTTAAGAGTTCAAATACAAAAAAAATATTATTAAATGTAAACTCTTATTGAGAAATTGGTATTCATACCATTATTCTATATCAATTTGTGGCTAATTCAAAACTTCTAAATTAGTTTTTTGATTTGCGATTTCTATAAGATTCATATCTTACCATTGGCTTTTCAAGGTGAACTCTTTTCCTTTTATTATCATGGTCTTTGGCTAATTTTGTTAGCTACTACTCTTTTGGGGGTTGCACAAGCTTGTAGTGTTTGTAGCACAAAGTTTTCCTTTCTACACAAGTTATCCCAAAGGTTGTGTAAGATGTAGCTAGTGGTCAAATGAGCCAAGAGTATGGTTGCACAAGTGTCACTATTTGTTGGATAAGCTATCCATTTGGCTTTGTAAGTAGTTGGGTCACATCATTATCTTACCTTATTGTTGTGCAAGAGGATTATTAAGATATTTAGGTGTGTGCATGTGATTTTATATGTTTTTTTATTATTGTAGAATCTCATGTGTTGTTATTTCTACACAAGGTGTTGCCTTGCAACACAAATTGATATTGTTGTATAAGGCTTTGGTTCATACACAAGTTAACTTGGATGTGTAATATTTTTTAGGGAAAAAATAATTTTGTGTAATTTGGTGGTGTTTTTATACAAGCATTGATGTGCAAGTTGTTATTGTTGTGTACATTGCTATGAATATGTATTTTTGTTATTGGGTAATTTGCTTTTGGTGTTACTTTCTAGCTAATATACATAGTGTTTAATATATCAATTTTTCTATATGACTTTATGATTTAAATAAATATTTGTAAAAATCCTAAGTATTCCACTTGTGGTATAGGAGCACACGGGTGAATGAGCAATCAACACCAACAAAAAAAAATGTTGAATTGTTTTCCACGGTTTTGGTTTTGGTTTATTTTGGTTTTCTCTTTGGTTAGTGCCTAAACCTCTTAAATTCATCAATTTCACTGACACTCTAGCAAGGTGATGGTGAAGCATAGATCGTGTACACAAATTGTTTGAATGAGGTCTTGGTTCTACTACGTACGAGGATTGTAGGATATGTGCAAAATGGATTTTTCAAAGCTTTCAAACAAATAACTTAGCAGATGTAATGGAAAATTCCGCAACCTTTGTATGGAAGATTTAAAGCAGAGATTTTGTTAGATGAAGTTGTAATTGCCTTGGCTGACATATACACAAATGTGGAACCACAAGTTGACAAATGAACTAAACAACAAAGTGCCTCAAGGGAACATTGTCTTACACCATTGACTTGGCATTAAAGTACAAAATTTAAAAAGGGGAGATCAATTCCTCAATTATTCCTTTTTAGCTTCTATGAAGAGGGATCGATGGGAGAAAGGAAGGTCGTGGGTCTTTGGGAGAGATTGGTAGACTTGTGAGGTCGGCCAAAATGAAGATAGAGAGACATAAAATAGGAAAAAATGTGTACAGTCAAAGAAGAATGTGCAACAGTAAAGGGTGAAAAGCTATAAGCAAAAGGGAAGGTCGATAGAGCTTTGGGTGGGAAGGCCAAGAGGCAAGGAAGATCAACCATGTGAAGGAAAACAAAACACAAGACTCGATGTGCAATAGTGGGGGAGGAGGAATGTGCAACAATGGAGAATAAGGTTGCACATCAGTGAAAATAGAAGGCGTAGCTGAAAGGGAAAGCACAGTAGAGAGGAAGGAAGTTGATAGACTTGAGAGGTCAGTCTAGTGAAGAACATAGCACCATTGAACATAATGGTGGGTGCACAACCATGAAGGACATGTGCATTGGAGAATAAAGAATTGGCCAGATAAGAAAAAATGGGAAGGGGGGCATCAAAGAGAAAGCCATATGCAGAACATTGTCGAATGGAGAATATAGAGGAAAATGCAGAGTAAGAGTTGAACAAATAGAAGAGGAAAATTTAGTCCAAGTGACCAACAAAAGCTTATTGCATTGCAATTGTGGTTGCATATTGCATGTGTAATTTGTTTCAGCATTTTTGTTTCAGAGCCATTGTAGTTTTATTTCAATTTTTGTTCTGTTGTTGTTCATTTTCTAACAACTGAGTTACAGAGGATTTTCTGACTTGCAAAGCACAAGAATTGACTCATATTCCCAATGGATAGTTTCATGCTACTAGTCTAAGATGCTTAACAGGAAATTATATAGCGGATGTTGCTAAAAATATTACCTAATTGTTCTTTTTAGCTCAATCAAGTTAGGCTAGGACAACATTGATGTTATTACTTTACAAAAGGAGAAAGGTACACAACTGATTATGCTAATATGTGTTGTCATAATAGTGGTTTACAATTCCTGAGAGGAACAAATTTTAGCTAAAATCAAATATTTTTTGAAAATATAATGATTTAATCCTTAAAAATTTCCATTTTAAGGATTCCAATTGAAGAGGGTTTGATCAAATCGCCTTAGATCAAACCCCTTGGATAGAACCTCGCTAGTTTTAAACCATACCTATAAATGCGTCTCCTTTACACCTATCAAAATGCTGATAAAAAATCACTTTTGATTTAGATTTTGGGGGATCAAAATGAATTCATTTAAAATTTATTTCAAATGATTATGGTATTCCTAAAAGCTATCCAATGAATATAATTTTAATATGTTTTGGTTTTGTTATGTATTTGTTTTTAAGTTTTATTAAACATAGGCTTTTCTAATCTAAAATGAATTTTTTTGTTCTTCACATGTGGAAAAATAGAAAATTATCAAAAAAAAAATTAAAAATATGAGTGCACCAGATATTGAAGTCCTTGATCCAACAAAAAATTAAATTAAATTTTGACATATACAAAAAGTTACGCTGCTATACAAATAAATAGGTTTAAATTGTAATTCGCTTGACTTTTGAAACTTGATTAAGGAAAAATATTCAATAAAAACTATCTAACCAAGTGGAAGCACTAGATATCAAAGTTACAAATCTAAATTTGAAAGAATTAGAATTTTATCCTTCATGGAAAAAAGTTATGCATTATAATGGGTAAAAGGCCACTTTTAAAAAATGTTGTTTTCTAAAAAATCTATTTTCGTGGGAGATGGAAAAGAGTGCAATTTGATTCCAAAAATTTGAAAAATATTTTTAGAATCTACAGAAAAAACTTGATGAGACTCTAGTTTGCACTATCTCCAAACTCCTCACGGTTTAGCCGCTATAGGTGCCCAAATGTGAAGATTTAGTTAAAAATAATAATTTCAGTGTCCAGTTTAGCCAAAAATTGTAAACCACTATTATGGGATCACGTAATGTTACTCATAGTTACACAAATAGTGCGATGAAATGAATTTTCAGTTTTCATTATGCAATTTCTTTACAAAAAGGAGAAATAGTATACAAAATTTTGCATAAAGTACCTATTTAAATTCATTACAATAAATGTGTGTATGAGTTCCCCCACAAGCTGTTGGAGTAACTGAATGAGATGCAATAAGAAATAAACTGTACATCTGAAAATAAAGAACACATGTAAGAGGAAAGGGATCCATCATTGCCTGAATGACAAACCCCAGCATTGATCTATTTCATTTTCAATCCCTTTTTTGATGGTTCCACAAGTATCTGCAAGAGATAAAGAAGTGGTGTTAGAGCTCATGATTTCAGTTCTCTCATATGTCAAATCAGTAGGTATTCAACCTATTTCTTATTAAGCATCAGATCATGGATTCAAAGGTGTTTCAAGATCAAAACAAAGTCATCAAGAAGATCCAAGAAAAGTAAAGGTCATCTAATCATCATAAGAATCTCTTGACATCTTAGTTTTCTTAGCTTGTTTGTTGACTATCCAGGTACAGGTATAATCTTATCATAAAAATCAAGCATAGATCATTCAAACCAAGGGAACAAGTTTAATGACAGTCCTAACTGTTGACAAAGGCATTGTCATCAAATGGTCAAATGGATAAAATCAACATTAAAAGTATGAAATTCATACTTAGAACTATCAAAGTGGATAGTCACCCTGAAGTTGAAAGATAGTAGTCAAGACAAAATCTACTATGGTGATATTCATTAATATCATAGATGAAATTCATGGTCATAACAAAGAATATCATGCTTGGATGACTATGAAGGTAGGTTTGTGTATTAAGAGGGTAGTCACCATGAAAGGTACAAGCTACAATGACAAAAGGGACCCATACAAGACAGAGAGAAAACCTGTAAAGAATCATGATGTCAAAGATTTTTCCATCATTTCTTTCCAGGAAATAGAGAAATATCAAAGACTGAGAAACTATGAGATTGAATTCCAAAGAAAATACCATGAAGAATAATAGTTTTAATCATTTTTATTGTCACAAACTAAGCATGAGCAACGTTTTCTTTTACAGATAAGGAAGAATCTCAACATTTTCATCAAAATGGCATAGAGGAAAGCTTACTGGTAAGGGAGAACAGTTCAACCTATGCAGAGAATCATCAAAACCATCAAATCCTTAGCAGCAATAGTATGACCCAAGTAGATGAAATATGACATGCAAGTGAGCCCGAGAGTAATTATAAGTTTCTTTTAGGGTTTCTTAATAAAAACCCTAAAATTGGCCAACTAAAGTGACTTTTTTTTTACTTTTATTTCATAAGCTTGCATAAAGATTAATGCCTAGGTCATAGTCAAGGTCTTAACATTTTCCTAGTGGAAGACTTATTCAACATGTTAACCCTTTTATGGTCCTCCTTCAATTTTTGGCGCTTAGAAATAATGTAACCTCCATCTTTCCATACCTGTAAGACAAATATCAGTTTATCTTAACACTTATTAAGGTAATAAATAATTAGTTGCCTTAATACTTGTTAATGTAGTTTTACTTTGTGTTAACACTTATCAAGGTAAATAACTATTTGAGTCACCTTTAATATTTTTTAAAATAAAATAATAGAGGCCCTCTAAATATGCAAAGAAGGAGATGAGTCATGATCAGTCAAACTAAAGTGGAACTGAGGTGCATTTGGACTTCTGTTTTTTACTTCAAGTCAATTTGAGGTGATTTTGGAGTTCCCTTTGATCAACCTGTTTAAGAGGGGGCGTTTGGAGATAAATTTTCTCAATTTGGAGCAGCTATGGGCCACCTTTTTATGGCTTTTTTGTTTTACTCGTGAGAGAGATATTTTGTAAATTATAGGAGGGAAAACTTATGTTTTCCTTAGTTCTTACCTTTTGTTTTCTCTTAACATTGCAAAGAGATTGAGATTTTTGTAACTCAGTTTATTTTCATGTAGCGGCAACTTTTTCTTTGAAATCAATAAAGAAATAAGTTATTGTTCTTATTTGGAGCTTTCATTTTGCATTGTGGATGTATGTTCTTGCAAATTTTCATTGTGATTCATGCGAACCCTTTATTTTCTTCCTCATATAAGCAATGTATTTTGAATGTCTATCATATAAAATCAGGTCATATGTTGTGACAAACCAATTTTTAGAAAAACTTAATGTGTAAACTCATTTTACCTTTAAAACAAAACTAAAAATTGAAACCTTCATGTGAAATACTTATGATTTTATACAAAACCTGAATTGTGAACATCATAACCAACAAATTTTGTTTCAAATTTATAAGTCAGGCTTTAGTTTTCATTCCAATTCATTGGTGTATCACCTCCTTGAATTAAATTTACATTTCCAGAGCATCCTTCTTCCTTTTTCCCATCAAATCCATTAGTTTCTAGGAGATCTAAAGGGGAACCAGTCGGCCATAATCTAGAGGTTCATTCTCACAGTAGGTCACCCACAACCTAAGTTTGATCCCATGTTGCATAGGAATGTTGAGTTTCACACTTAGCTAAAGGGCGCAATCCTTCATTTTAATAGTTGCATTGAACAAAATACTTCTAGAAATTTGTGTCCCAGGTTTAAGCCACTAGGACTCATACACCCAAACTGGCATATGAGTCCTGCTTTAACTTGGACCTATTTTAATCAAAATTATTGGTGGGATTTTATTACCCTATATTTGATGTCGGCTTGTATTGTTGTAATTTTGGGAAATTAGGCATAAACAAGTATAAATATAAGGTCATTTTATTAAGTTTCTCCTAACAACAAGCTAGCAATTTTGAAAGAGCATTCCTATAATAATTTTATTAGTTTACAGAAGCATTCAAGAGCTAATCGTCAAGCATTTTGGAGCATCAATTCAAGATTCAAGAATCATGTGAAGGTTTTCATGCATCATATGTGTATGTGAGCTAACATGTTGATGTAGCATTTGTGATCCATGTTCAAGAATTCAAATCCATATCAAAAAACATGATCAAGATCTACATCCATTAAAGCCAATTCATACAAGTTGCAAGTCTACACTCTAAGGATTCAACAAGGTTTGGTGAGTTGTTACATTTATTTTTTCATTCATCATTCCTTTGTGTTATTTCAATTCATTTCAAATTTTAATTACTCAAATGGAGTCTAGCTGAGGTAGACCCCCATCCACTAAGAAAACATTTTTCTCTTTCTTGTGATGTGTATTTTGTAGATTTAGGTGAATGGGAATCATTCACCTAACCTAGTGATTTATTCCTTGATATATCCTTTCAATAGCATTTAACAATGTGAGATCTAGGTTCATAAGACTAAAAAAGATACTCAGAAAACCCTAGAGTGGAACTCATACACCCAACTTGGTGTATTAGTGAAATCCCACAATAGTGGTTTACACTTTATGAGAGATCCCAATATTTGTTGAAATCGCATATTTTTAGAAAATATAATGATTTAATCCTTGAAAATTCTCATTTAAAGGATTCCAATTGAAGCGGGTTTGATTAAACCACCTTAGATTAAACCCCCTTGGATAGTACCCCGCTAGTTTTAAACCATACCTCTAACGGAGTCTCCTTTACACCTATCAAAATGTTGATAAAAAACCACTTTTGATTTACCTTTTAGGGGATCCAGTGAATTCATTGAAAACTTGTTTTTTGTAAGTATGCAGTCCTTATTATAATCTTCCCCAAAAGTATAATTTTAAATAAATTTAATTTGATTATTTTATTTATTATTTATTTCTTGTGAATGTAGGTTTTTCACCAAAAATCAAGCTCTCTATTTTGGATATGTTGAAAAATAGCAGGTTACCAAAAAAAATGAAAAATATCAATGCACTAGATATTGACGTCCCTGATCCAACAAAAAAAAATTGACTTTTGATACATACAAAAAAAGTCATGTTTTAGCCAATAAATCGTGTCTAAATTGTAACTAATTTGACTTTGAAAATTAATTTAAAAAAAATTTCAATGAAATGCTATGAAACCAATTTCATGCACTAGATATCATAGTTACAAATCTACATTTGAAAAAATTAGGATGTTATCCTTCACAAAAAAGTTATGTGTTAGCCAGTAACATCACTCTTTAAATTATTGTTAAAAAATTGTTTTTGAAGATGGAAAAAGAAGTGCAATCTGAGTCCAAAAAAAATTTTAAAAAAATATTTAGGATCTACAAGAAAAATTTCTTAAATCACTAGTTTGCATCATCTTCAAATTCCTCACAGTTTAGCCGCTCTAGGTGCCTAAAAGTGAAGATTTAGTTAAAAAAAATCAGTTCAATGTCCAGTTTGGCCAAAATTGTAAACTAGTATTGTGGGATCGCCCATTAGTCTCATTACAGTTTTTTATCATCCTTCAGTAGATCATGATAAACTCTCAGAGAATCTGAGATCCTGCTCTGAAAACCCTAAAATGGGACTAAATCACCCAACCTGGTGTATTAGTCCCAATGCAATGTGAGGCAAAAATGTCCATGGTTTAGAGACCTTTGTTTGGCCTCTCCACTCCTCCAAGTACTTTTCTATTTCATGCTTTCAAGTTTCTTGGATTTTGTGCATAAGTGTTTGCATTTCTCCTTTGAAGCTTCATTTAATGGTGAACCCCTATCTAATCACACAAAGGAACCCATAGTCTTTCCCTCAATCAAGTCACTTGGTTGAGGGATCTAGGTTCCTAATGAAATAAAGTGCAAAATAGGTCCCAAAGTTGCATCTCCCAAAAGGTGAAACCCCCTATTTCCCTTTTGTTCATTTTGGTGAACCCGACCTTGGACCATTGAATTTATAATTTGGAGAACATTGTAGTCCTAGATCTAGCTTATGTTAACTTTGCATTAGTTAATTCACATTTAGGGCTTCTAAACATTACATTAGTGAAAAGTGCATATAGGTTACATTTTCACATTTTGCATCATTCAATTTCATTAGAAATCTATAATTGTAAACAATCAAGTCAACATACAACCTAGACACATGAAAATCAACATAGAATTTGTTGTTTCATACTTAGAAACCCTAGTCAAGACTCATTCACCCACCTAGGTGATTTAGTCCATGTACTGATCTTTTCTCCAAATTTTTGGGTATTTTGTGTTGTTTATTTTTCACTATTTGAAACTATCAAAAATCCTAAGTGGGATTGATATGCTCATCTAGGCGAATGAGACCTTGGAGGCCTACAAAAATCAACTTTTCTGAGCTTTCTAGTGATTTTTTATACTTCCTAGGCTTATTGGTAACCTATAGTATCAATCTAGAAAGTTTCAAAAACTGTTGTTTTATGCATCTAGGTCAAAAGCATCCATTTAGTGGTCATTTTTGAATCATTCCAAAATCATTTTAGTAGCAAAAATCATCAGATCTGAAAATGTTTAGATTTCTAAAACTTTGCATAATATGGATAAAAGTACTTTTCACTTTTGCATATACAGTGTTTACATTCATGAAGCTTTGCATAAGTTTGATAAAAGTGCTTTTCATTTTTGGATACACATTGTTTAGATTTTTGAAGTTTTGCATACATCAAGGATAAAAGTACCTTTCATCTTGGGATATACATTGTTTACATTCTTGAAGTATTACATAAGATGGTTAGAAGTACTTCTCATTTTTGGACATGCAATGTTAGTATCTTACCATTCTAAGCATACCAAGAAAAAGATCATTAACATCTCTCCCACTCATGAGAATGCAATAGTAGACAATCATGACAATCAAATTTGGTCTTCTCCTAATATCTCTCCTCTTTGTGATGAACATATTTTGGTGTTAGAAGATCCAATCATTGAGTGCCATGAGAATCCTATTTTTTATATTCCCTTACTAAGAAAAACATCATTGAACAAGAGGATACCATCATTTATAAGCAAGAAAACCCAACCATAGATGACTCCCCTATTTGTGATGAAGTTATTTTAGAGGAACCAACCTTTGAATGTCATGAACGTCTAGTTTATTGCTCTCCTAAAGACTCTCCTACTAGGGAAGATATCATGGTGCAAGAAAATGACAACATTGAAAATAGTGATATAGTTCCTTAGATTGAAGATGATGAAGTGACATTAGAATCCCCTTCACTAAGAAATTATGAAAATAAGGATAATTATTCTGAGGTTATGCACATTAGATATCCTTTGAATTACTCTCTTGAGCCTAAACTTATCCTTTACCCACCCTCAAACTAACCACAACCTCAAATCAAACCCGTCCTCATCCCCAAACCAACTAAGAATAATGTTTCACAACAATCAAATTATAATACCATTTCTCATACATATAACACTAGAAATAATCCGCAACCAAGACAAACACCTTCAACATCCCTCCCATTTCCTAACCCTATCTTTCTTGGTCCTCCTTGTTTTCTTTTACATAATGAAAAGGAGTGTGATCTTGTTCAACAACTAAGGAATACTCCTACTAAGATATCCTTATGGGATCTTAATCAAGCCTCCCCTCATTATCATAACATGATTCAAAGTACTGGGTATGTGCAGGATCATCGTGCAAAAAACAGGCCCTTAAGTGGCAAAAAATTCAGAAAAATCAGTGTTAGGTAACTTGACGTAAATATTTGAATAAGTTATCCATATTATTTCAAAAATATGTAAGAATAGAATTTTTAGAAAATTGAATGTAGTTTCTAAAATACTAGGTTTATTTAAAAATAAATAAAATCTATTTGGTGAAAATTTGAAATTTCAATGCAGTAGTACTTAAATTTCAGGAAAAAATAAGTAGGTGTAAAACCCTAACCATAATAAAATGATAATATTTTTTTGTAATATTTTATATATAATTAGAAGACTCATGTCCGGATGTGATGCATATTTTTTTGTAATTTTTTTCCAAGTAAATAACTAATTATGAATTTTTTATTACAACTTTTAGAAAATATAAAAACTCGTATCGACCACCTTAACTTGGTCAAAACTTCATGAAATTTAATTTTTCTTTTTAATCCTATAGTATGTGAAGCATAGAATGTGACGATGTTTCGAGATTCAAAAAATATGATACCGTTTGAAAGTTATAGATGTTTTTCAATTAGCCTATCGATCGGGACTTTAGTCGTAATTCTAATAGAAAATGAATAATAATTATTTATTAAATTCAAATTAAATCATAATTTATATTTTTGGAAAGCTGAGAATCTCCTCTAAAAACCCTTTTCGTTTCATTACTTTTGGGTGAAAAAAAAGTCGTCAGCCACATACCCCCATAATATTGCCACTTTTTGGCGCACCATGATCCTGCACATACCCTACTTTACAACAAGTTCCTATCCCTCCTAATGTGCAACCGAAAGACATAGCAGCCTTGATTCAAGGAATGAATGTTGACATTTTTTTTCACCAAAGTGAGTTACCTCCTTTAGAAGTGCAAAAACCAAATAAATCTTTCATGATAATAGCTATATATAATACAATTGGGATAAATAGAACTCTTGTTGACAATGGCTCAACCCTTAATGTGTGTATTGTAACCCTTTTGTATAATCTTGGCATAGATAAATCAAAAATTGAACTTGATTCCTTATTGATTTGAGGATTTGACAATGTAGGAAAATAACCGCTTGGAGTGATCACATTACCTATTACAGTTGAAAACGCCACATTACAAACCCCAATGCATGTTATCCCTCATAATCTTTCATCTAATCTCATTTTAGGGAGACCATAGCTTCATGAGATGCATGTGGTTCCATCTTTGAATTGAAGATTGTATCCCTTGTCAACCATTTGTAAAAGCCTTAAGAGTTTATGCTTCAAACCTTCCACATATAGGACATCATCAGTATTATGCTTACCATCAGGAGAAATGGATCCTCTGCATGGACTACACTAGCATTTTTATCAACAAATCTTACAACACCACCATCATACTTTTCCAAACTCACAAATTTTATTTTATCACCTATCATGTGATGAGAGCATCTCTTGTCTATCACACATTCATCTTTTTCTTCAATTTTGGCTGCAAGAGCTTTCTCCACATTTTTGCAACTATCAGATTTAGTTGGCACTAGATCATTTTACTTGATAGCAATAAATACCCATTCATCATCACTTACATTCTCTTTATCAGATTCATCATTTTTCACACCTTCATCAACAACAGAATAATACTTTCTTTGAAATCTAGGCTTGTTAGGTCTTGACTTAGGAACTCTCTCTAGACACCTTGAAGAAAAATGACTTATCTTATTTGCAAGAAAAACATTCAATAGGAAATTTTCATTTATACTTACCTTCTCCTCTAGATTCTCTCTTGACAATAAGTGCTTCAAGCTCATCTAGCTTTCTTTGTTCTTCTTCAATATCTTTCATCTCTTGCTCATACTTGGACATTTTTCTAGAACTTTCTCCCGGATCATATCTTTGCTTGTCTTTTCTGAATATAGTAGCTTTAAATGCAGATTTTTTCATAAGAAGGGATTCACCAAATTCACTTAACTCAAAAGAAGCAAGCTTACCAATCATCATGTCTCTGGTAACATTTTTCATAATTTGGATCTCCTCAATAGCAACAACTTTGGCTTTGTATGCAACAAGCAAGGATCTAAGCACTTTAGCAACAATTTATGATTCTTCTAATGTTCCCCGAGAACATCTGATACTACACACAAGTTCATTCAGTCTCTACATAAAATAAGTAATGTTCTCATCTTCACCAATTCTCAATGTTTCATATTTCCCTTTCATACGTTGTATCTTAGCAATATTCACATGTGTATCACCTTCATACAAAGTTTCCAAATTTTTCTAGATCTCATAAGCAGTTTGTAGCTCCATTACATTTGTCATCTTAGAATTAGTCAGAGCACTCAACAATGCTTTCTTAGCCTTGATATTGAACTCAGCTTCTTTAATCTCATAAGGAGTAGAAGGACCATTCTGTGGAATAACATACCTATTCTTTTTAATTTTCCAATAAGGATCACCAATGCATCTCATATGACACTCCATTCAAGTCTTCTAAAGAGAATCATTTATTCCATCAAATCTCGGACTATCCTTCTTATATGTCACTATCCCCGATCACGTCAAGCTATTAAGCTTCTTCCGAGGAACCTGCTCTGATACCAATTGTTGTAAAAACACAAGGGTAGTCAACTAAGAGGGGGGTGAATCAATTGTCACATAAATTCAAAATTATTCAACTTATTAATCTTATTCTCAAATATGATCAATAACCATCAAAGCATAAACCATTAACACATCAGAAACACACATAACACCAATATTGTTTTCGTGGAAACCCTGTTAGGGAAAAAATCGTCGTGGAGGTTAGTCCACAAGATTTTACCCTATTCAAAGTATAAAGAAGAATAAATGAGGAATGCACATGCATTCAAGCACACTGCCTAGATCTCACTGCTCAAATACAACAAGGCTTATTGCCCAAGGAAGATACATTGTCGTACAAAAACATTCTGATTACATCCGCAATAATTTGAACTAAGAACATAGCATATGCTAATGCCTGATTACAGTTCTGATTAAGCACGTGAACACTGGAAATAATCCACAACCAAGAAAAACACCTTCAACATCCCTCCTATTGCCTAACCCTATCTTGTCGGGTCCTGCTTGTTTGCCTTTACATAATGGAAAGGAGTATGGTCTTGTTCAACAACCAAAGAATACTCTTGGTAAAATATCCTTATGGGATCTTATTCAATCGTCCCCTCATTATCATAACATGATTCAATGTACTTTACAACAAGTTCATATCCCTCCCAATGTGCAATCGAATGGCATAGTAGCCTTGATTCAAGTAATGAATGTTGACATTGTTTTTCACCAAAGTGAGTTACCTCCTTTGGAAGTGCAAAAAAAAAAATGAAGCTTTCATGATAATAGCTATATATAATACAATTGGGATAAAGATAACCCTTGTTGAAAATGGCTCAACCCTTAATATGTGTAGTGTAACCCTTTTGTATAAGCTTGGCATAGATAAATGAAAAATTAAACCTGATTCCTTATTGATTTGAGGATTTGACTATGTAGGAAAATAACCGCTTGGAGTGATCACATTACCTATTACAGTTGAAAATGCCACATTACAAACCTTGATCCATGTTATGCCTCATGATCTTTCATATAATCTTGTTTTAGGAAGACCATAGCTTTATGAGATACATGTGGTTTCTTCAACTCTTCATCATATAATGAAGTATGTCTAAAACAAAAAAGTGTACACAATCAAAGATGATCCTGAACTAGAAAGTTGTTTGAACATTGAGAAAAACAAAAAATTTCCTTTGAAAACATTGACACCAACTATACTAGTGGAACCTGTGCAAGAGAACTATAAAAAAAAAAGCATATTGAAGAAGTCACAAAGTTATTGGAAGATGATTGGGGTTCCTTAGACTTCACACCTACGTTCATGGGAGAATACAAGAACATAAAAAAAGAATCTGAAAAGAAAGAAGAACCAAAGGTAATGTCAACAAAAAAATTATACAAACCTTTGAAAGCATCCGACTCAACCACTTTAGAAAGAGAAGAAAATTGCACAACAAAATTTGATGAAGTTGATTATCAACAACCACTGAATCCAGAAGAAATAAAAAAGCTTTATGGAAAAGGTTATGAACTTATGACACAACTTGGTTATAGAAAAAAAGGATGTGGTGCTAGAGAATAAGGTATATGTGTCCCCATACATCCTAACACACAAAAAATTACTAGTGATCTTTGTTATTGTCCTTTGAAAGAAACAAAAGAATCAAAGAAACCCTTGCTTAATACCAATTTGATCACACAAGGCACTAATTATTCGAATTTTTTATATTTTACACCCTCCTATAAAGGAGATTACAAAATATCACAATCTAAAGAGTCTTGTGAAGGTATGACACCTTCTACTAAGCAAGAGCTATCTTTATCACAAAATAAAGGAACACTTTCTACTATTGATCAAGCGAGTATCTTTTCGAGAATCCTCCAAGATCATTTATATCTCTCCCTCCAAGAACACGAAAGAAATTTTACTACAAGAGTTCATTTTGTGCATAGCATAGAGTTCATGGTCATTCTACTAATGAATGCAAGGCTTTAGGTAACAAAATTCAGCATCTGAAGGAGTGTGGTTCTCTTCCTTATGTTGAAGCACCTAGTTCCTCTAATTGATATTAATTTTTATTCTATTATGCTTCTCATCAATCATCTCGACTTATCCTTATCTCTCACTAAGTGGTAACAAGGGGTTAGATAGAATTTTCCTCATATGTCACTTATTGATTATCTCTTTGGATAGTTGACTTCCTTCCATGTATATATAAGAGCAAGCTTGGGATGTGGATGGCATGCCTTAAGTTGGCTCAAATGTGATGTACTTTTCTTTCTATGTTTGGCATTACATTTTGGGGGGCAACCCTTTATTCATGATGTAATTTCATTCAAGACATATGACTTGGCATAGGGATTTCCAAATAATCTCTCATTTCCTCTTCATTAGCTACTCTAAAGTATATTTCTCACAGCAATGGTGTTATCAATCACTTTAAAGTGTGGGAATACATTCACATTATCTTTCAATATTTCTCATGTTTCATTGTTGGATTTTCTTTCTTCTTGCAATGTGTCCTTTTCTTGTGTCATTGGGTTTGATTTCCTCTTAGAGCATGATATTTATTTGATTAGTCCTCTTTTAGAAACATTAGGAACAATGTTCCCTAATAAGATACCTTACATCAACTAAGCAAAGTCCCTTTGAATAAATATTTACTTGCATGTTGTTCATAAGCTTGAAGTTTCATTTTTTAGTGCCTTATCAAAGTTATCAGGAGGTCTAGCTTTGGTATGATTAGTATGTGTGGTATCCTACCTTAGGCATGACTTTCCCATAGCTACTTTCTTTTGTGTGTAAGCACATATCGGCCACATGTGTATGTGTCTTACCTCTCTAGGGGCTCACCTAGTGGATACCAAATTCCACTAGCCTGTGTGAGTGTGTGTTTTTCTACATAGTGGACATCATTTTCCACTTGTAAATGTTTTTTGACAAACAACTTAGACCTAGTCCACATCATGTTGGATACACTATTCAGGCTTGATCCAACCCTTTTTCTTTTCTTTTATTTTTTTCTTTATTTCTTTGATAGTGTATGTGTGTACCTTGTCATTGCTTCATACACCATTCACATTTGTGCTCCTTTGTGCCTATGTTGGTTTACCATAGGAATTTAATCCTAGGGGATTTCACAACACTCTTGATCATGGTCATCCTATCTCACTAGCATTGGTGCACTTGGACCCCTCTTGATGCAATTTTTTTTTACTTTAGTGTGAGTTTGATGCAAGGTCATCCTCTCAATAAAGTGGGGGCTAAATGTAGTGTAGAAAAATGTATCCCTTTACATTTTCACACTTGTTTGGGTCCTCCCTATTAAAAAATGGCTTCTTTATGCCTGTATTGGACCTATTTTGCATCCACAAGCCTAATTAAATGCATTTTTCTATGGATAATCCTAACATTTAATAAATGAGAAATCATAATTTAGTGTTTTTGGTTGTGTTCCAGATTTAGGGATCTAGGGCTCATATGCCCATTTGGGTGTATGGGCCATCTTGTCTCAGAGTCGGATTTCAAATGTTACATTGAACACAACACTTGTAGAAATCTATGTACCAGGTTTAAACCACTAGGACTCATACACCCAACTTGGTGTATGAGTCACGCTTTAACCTAGACAAATTTTAATTCAAATTCATGGCTAGATTTTATTATCCTAGATCTGATGTTTGCTTGAAGTGTTGTAATTTTAGGAAATTATGCATAAACAAGTATAAATATAAGGTCATTTCATTAAGTTTCCCCTCATAACAAGCTAGCAATTTTGAGAGAGAATTCTTGTAACAAGTTTATTAGTTTACAATAGCATTCAAGAGTTGATGATCAAGCATTTTGGAGAATCAATTCAAGATTCAAGCATCATGTCAATGTTTTCATGCATCATGTGTGTTTGTGGGCTAACATGTTGATGTAGCGTTTGTGATCCAAGTTCAAGCATTCAAAGCCATATCAAGTCTCATGATCAAGATCTACATCCATTGAAGCCAATTCATACAAGTTACAGATCTACACTCTAAGGATTCAATAAGGTTTGGTGTATTGTTACATTCATTTTTTCATTCATCATTCCTTCATGTTATTTTAATTCATTTCAAAGTTTAATTAGTCAAACAAGGTCTTGCTAAGGCAAACCCCCGTCCACTAACAAAACAACATTCATCTCTCTCTCTCTCTTGTGATGTGTATTTTGCATATTTAGGTCAACAGGACTCATTCGCCTAGCCTGGTGATTTAGTCCTTCATATATCCTTTTGACAACATTCAACAATGTCGAATATGGGTTCAAAAGAGTTAGAAAACCTTAGACTAGGAATCATACACCCAAACTGTCATATTAGTCCCATTATAGTTTCTAATCGTTGTTTAATAGAACTTGATCAACTCTCATAGAATCCGATATCCTTCCCTAAAAAACCCTAGAGTGGGACTAAATCGCCCAACTTGGCATATTAGTCCTAGTGTAATCTGAGACAGTAATTTCTAGGGTTTACAGACCTTGTGTAGGCCTTTCCACTCCTCTAGGTACTTTTTTGTTTCATTCTTTTTGTCAATCCGATTTCATGCTTTCAATTTTCTAGAGTTTTGTGCATAAGTGTTTGAATTTCTCCTTTTAATATTCATTTAAAGGTGAACCCCCATCTAATCACACAAATTAACCCCTAGTCCTTCCCTTAATCAAGTCACTTGGTTGAGGATCTAGGTTCCTAATGAACTAAACTAAAACATCTCCCAAAAGGTGGAACCCCCCATATTTCCCTTGTGTTCAAGAAGAAATGCATAAGGCCTTATGGCTCTTAATAATGGTGAAGGAGGAGTAAGGTTCTTGTGGTACTCCCTTTTTTTGCATATGATTTTGTATATGGAAGCTCCATACTTTGGGGAAGATATGAAGCTGGACATGAGGAATGAGAAGGTGAATATATGCCTATTCAAATGTGGACATCTATCTTGGATAGGGATGATCAACATTCCAGTTTTGTAGTGTTTTCAAATGTTTTTTCCTCCAAATTGAGGAGAGATGTGATTTTATGTCCTACGATTCTAGTGGAGCTTCATGATTTCTTGAGACCTAGGGAGAGGAGGCTTGAGCTAGGCACTAATCATAACTAGGGAGACATCATCCCATATTCAAATTGTACCATCCTTAGGGTTTATGGAACAACCAAGACACCTCATGTGCTTCCTAGAGATGTGCCTCTAAGGATTGGATTCTTGGAGGTTATGTGGTAGTTGGATGATGTGGAAGAAAAACATCTAGTGGGGATGAGGAAAGGGACCTTTTTC
>VDFB02271358.1:712756284-712770514 GCA_007258455.2 Sequoia sempervirens | reverse complement strand
TAACTATCAACATCACATAACACATGAACACTTGATTTTTACATGGAAAATCCAAAATGGACAAGACCACAATGAGGATTAACTCAATATATTATATTCACAAACATGTTTTTCAAGATTTATTTTTCAAAAAAAATTAATTGAAACTATAAAATCTATAGATCAAATTAATATATTGATGTATTGGATTAAATTTTGTATCAGAACTTACAACATTTATAAAAAAGTTATTTTAAAAATTTGACAGGCCCATGTTAAAATCTGAAAGGGATCAGATATTTAAAGAGAGAAAAAAAAAAGAGAGCATTTTAATTGAAAGAAGAGGGGGTACATTCCACTTTAGAAACCTCTACAATGGATGTTCTCCTCTATTATGGTATAATAAAATGATTTGTTATCATTCCATTTTAAAGAATGGTGGGTCCATTTGTTTGCTAGTGACATTTTTATAGGTTTTTAGGAAATTTCACATGGTTTAAATGCATCCGCGATTGAAGGGAATGAGCATTGAATGAAATAGTCTTTGATTTCCACAACATAATTGGACTCATTCACATTGAGGAGTTTCCAGCAAGTCAATTTCAAACTCTATGATAGGCACTTAAAATTGAATTTTAGTGAGAGAAGTGGGCCCATTGTAAGTTGTGATCCTCTTTCTTCAATCTGTGGATACTAAAAAATACTTTTTCATCGGCGTGTGAGAGAAGATTAAAGAAATACAAGGCAATTACCAAAGAGGTGGGCCCCTTGTCATTGTGATTCTGATTGCCATGTGAATGAAGACATTAAGGAAAACAAAACAATAAAGGGGTAGAGTTTATTCGTGCACACACAGCCAAGCCAGAAGGCAAAATATTTGGTAGGTACATTGAATGTTAATTTCTTTTCTATATTGTTGTAATATTAATATGTATAATTTTAGTAGTAGGATAATATTTTTTTGGGTTATATTAGAAGTTGAATAGTTATTTGAAAATTGAATAGTGTCTTGAAGCAGAATAGTCATTTCAAAGCTGAATTGAAGATTTAATATCATATTGTTAAATTTGTATATTTTGATTGAAGAACAAGATTGGAGGAGAAGGATGAAGAAGGAATGTAGGTTTTATATTATTGAATTTGAGTACTTTTATTCTTATTTTGAATGTTCATTCTTTTTGCTATTTTAAAATTTTGACAACCATATAATATAAGTTAATATTTTCAATTCACACCAAGCAAAAATCTATTCAAATTCAAGATCTAACAAGTTTTAAAATTTAAATTTCTTCTTTATTAAAACATTTTCATTTTTTATATATTTGATTGTTTCAATTCCCATACTTTCATCCCCAGTTTCTATGAACACCACTTCTGCATTCATGACGTTTGGCCATCCTATATCTCTCCAACCCATTAATAATCTCACAATCAAATACAATATTATGTATGAATTTAAGATAATATTAACATTTTAAGACTCGCAAGCATCCTTTTTCCTTCTGGTCTCTCCAGAATAGCCTTTATATTCACATTTCATTTTGTTCCTCCTTTTTTAAGTGTTAAACACTCTCTTTCTCTTTTGTTAGAATATAATTACACATGAAAGAAAGAATTCAAACTTGGTTGTTATGTTTGAAAAAATAAAAGAAACATTTATATAATATTTTGCTAGTGGAGATTTGTATCAAACAAGTTCATGGCTAATATGGAAGCACATAATTGTTCAGAACTAAGCACATAATTGTTCAGAACTGTCATCCAATACATAAAACTACTGGAGCAAATTTATTTGTATCATTAATAATGAGGCTAAAGTATCCTTTCTACGAAGTGGAAGACTCTATTTTGTGAGAGTACTCAAATTTGAAAGGTTCAATCACATGTACATCAATGGTGAGAGCACTAAAATTTCATGTTGTTCATTGCATGGAGCCCTTGACCATTGCTGATTATAGTCTTCTTGATTTCCATATAAGAGTTGGGTTTAACCAACACACTCTTAGCATTGACGGTTTGGTGGTTGATGTGGGGTTTTCTAACCTGCCCCGCTTCCTGTTTTCATCCTAATCCAGTCCAAGTTTAATTTTTTAAAACTATTTCTCCTGACCACTCTTAACGCTGACGGCTTAGATGGCTGATGTGGGCCCTCCTAAGCTGTCCCACTTCCAGTTTTTAAATCTATAATCCCGCCCAAGTTTAATTTTCTTAGACTATTTCTCCTGACCGTAAGATCTCCATATGCAACAAATGCGATTGGTCTTCATTTTCCAGCGTACTCCTGGCCTATGCCAAACTGGGAGCTTTGGAATAGGATATGGACATCCATCAAAGCATAATGAAAGGGCAATTTTTGTTAGATATCACAGCTGGAAATGCTCTGGTACAAATTTATCCAAAATGTGGAAGCATAGACAAAGGTACGTGAACCGTTTGACAGTGTGCCTCAAAGAAATGTGGTCTCATTGAATGCCATAATTGCCAGATATGCACAGAATGAATTTGTTACAAATGATTTATAACTTTCAGCCAAATGCAATTGGCAGGTGTAAATCAAAACTCTCACAATTTTTGCCAGCAACCTCACAGCCTCTGCAAAAATGGGAGCTTTGGAACAGGGTATGGACATCCATCACAAGATGGAGGAATTTTGTCAAATGTTGCAGCTGCAACTGCCCTAGTAGATATGTATCCAAAATTTGGAAGCATAGACGAGGTACGTGAGCTATTTGACAGAATGCCTCCCAGAATTGTTTACAGAATGCCATGGTTGTAGGATATTTAAAATCTGGAAGCGTAGACAAGGCACCTGAACTGTTTGATAGAATGCCTCAAACACGCTGTTCTCATGGAATGCCCTGATTGGACGATATTAACAAAATGGGTTTGTGTAAAAGGCTTTAGAAACTTCCAACCGAATGTAATCGGCAGGTGTAGAACCAAACTCTACAACCTTTTGCCACCATCCTCCCAGTTTGTGCCAAATGGGAGCTTTGAAACAGGGCATGGACATCCATCAAAGCATAAAGGGTAGATGAATTTTGTTTAGTTACAACTGTTTGGTAGATATGTATGGAAAATTTAGTTTATATATATTTTAAAACATAGAGTAATTTTAGATAAGTTTAGCTGTAGTTCATCATATAAATTAATGAAGATATTTGAGATTAAGGGAGTTGAAGAAGGTTTAGATGAGGTATATTCTTAGGTTGAAACTAGTGAAATAATAATTTATGGATATGTATGATGTGTGTGACTCGTCATGTTATTAAATTGTGACGATCTATGTTGAGGCTATAGTTCTCAATGTGGTTGTTGTGTGAATATGACATTCTATGTCTATGAATTCATGAGTCTCATGGTCTCATGTCTAAATTCGGATCCTTGTGTATGATTTTGATCTATTGTAGCATACGATGCATGTGATCCAACGACAAGGAAGACTCTATAGACTAAATTGTTGATCATCCTTTAGGCCTCAATGGAGTTGTATAGTTGTTACTTTATAGAGAGAATAGCTCTATGGTCATTCATGCACAAAGTAACACATTGATTATTTTGGTGAATCAAAATTCCAAATGATGGTCATCTTGGTAGAGACGGGATATTTTTTATCTCAATTACAAGTTGAATAGTGTGTCTTGCTACAAGTATTGTATTGATTATCAAGGTGTTCATAGGATGATTGATATCTTAGTTTAAAGTTGGATGGTGTTTATTTGGTATAGCAAGGTGTCACAATGAGATCAAGCTATTTCCGTGTTGGCATGTGCTAGGGCCCATTAAAATAGTTGTAGCCCTCCAAACTATGTTGAATGTGACTTGTGTGTGTCTATATATATGCATGCTTGTGCATGTGCCAATTATTCAATCTAGTGATATTGACTTCTAGATTAGCCAACTAGTGGATACCGTAATTTTCCTAGATTAGCTAAGTGGTGGATTCTATGGTTTTCTTAGATTGGTTCTAAAAATTAGCTACAAAATTTTTTATATGGTAGAAACCCTACACCAATCAAATGGGTTGAAAACTTTTGAATAGCTACACACCTCAAAAACACCCATAGGAAGTTGAATACCTTGAATTGTAATGGTGGATAGAAGGAAAAGTAGGCATGATACTTGGGAACTAGCCTCCAAGTAAAGTACTATGCACTTTAATAATAAATTGGTAATACATGTTCCTACATTATATGAATTAATGAATAAATCTAGTTTTAATAAAGATGAATGAATATTTTTGAAGTCATGAATCTAACTACAATTATATTTGACTATTGTAGTGAACTTTGTAATCTTTGTTTACCCAATGAGTCTATATGTCTATAGGAAAAAGAGTAAGATATGAATTGAATACTTTTGCATTAGTTGCATACCTAACAAATACTAGTAAAAACTAAATCTATATGCCACATCTAATGTTTATTTACAATCCTTAATAATAACTACATTAAGAATATTGATTTCTTGTACTTGATTCATGTCAAAATTTTTATAGTGGGAGATTCATTTCATTCTGTCCAAAGACTTATGAGTTGTGGCTAACATTTTTTGTTTAGTTGATCTTTTAAAACATAATGTTATCATAAGAATGCACACTTCTATGCAATGAAGACAAGAAAAATAGTTTTTTGGAAAGAATCTAGAATGATGAACTTTAAGAGATGGATTTGTTCTTGACAATTTATTTAGATGGATTCTTCCTAATAATTCATTAGATCCCATCCCACTTTTAGGTTTCTTTTTTTCTCATTCCAATTCTATCCAACTATAAAATTTGTTAGTTTCCTTGGAAAAAATTGGTCTCTTATTTCATGTTGAATGAGGAGTATTTCTTTTGCAATTGATTTTAGCATTTCAATTCTTTCTAAATAATTTAAGTACCAGGTTTGGTGTGCCCACAAAGATTATTGTTGATTTGATTCACTCATCCCCTTAGCATATCCAAGCTAATGGATAAAGAGAGTCCAACAATAAAAGACTCATTAAAATCATTAAAAGAACATTAGCTATGAATATAAAAATATGGGAATATAACTTGTAAAACATGCACTATGGGATGATAGATTAACTTACAAAACAACTATTGGAAAGAGCCCATTTAAATTAATGTATGGATTGGAAGATAAGATACCAATTAACTTGGAGCTACTAGTGTACAAGTTATTGCATGATATTAAACTAGAAGAAAATGGTGAAATTTCTTAAAGGGTATTGGAGCTAATAAAATTGGATGAAGATAGAAATAATGCACATAGTAATCTCTTTGAACACACAAGAAAAAATAGAGTATCTATTTGATAAGGGAACACTTCAAATAAATTTTCATGTTGGTGATATGGTCCTCATGTGGAATGTTAGAGTGGAGAATAAAGGAAAAGATGGGAATTTTGACCCCTAGTGGCCTAGGGCTTATCAAATTGCATAAAAGTATGGTCATGTAATGTGTACCACCTATTTTATTTAATAAGATATTTAATGGAGATTCTAGTTCATGGAGAATATATTAAGCATTACTTCTCATAAATAATGATGTTCTACCTTGTGTATAGTATATTTGGTGTGTGTGTGTGTGTTTGTCCTTCTCTAATTATGATCCTTGTTGGTCAAGGTAAAGTGTAATTGACATAGTCCCTTTGTTTTCCATTTTTATGGTTTTCTCCCAAAGATATGAATTTTTATCATGCTTACAAGAGACACACATCTCCAACTAGAGAGAATGTTAGGATTTAATTAATATTAAAATGTAAAAAAATACTGAGTCCCACCCCCTTGTGCATTAGGCCTTATTTCATCCATCACATATAACCAGTCTAAGAAATCTTTAAATGGATACCCTTTATTCAAAATTAACTAATTAATATTCCTCTTCATCCCTTATATTTTCAACATATGTTGGAGCTTGCAAAATTAATAAAGTTCTATGTGTAGGAAGATTTTGGTTATTTTCCTCAAATTCTATGAATTTGTAGAGTTTCTATGGAATACCAAACATCATCAACTCATCCATTTAAATTGTCTTAACCATTAGTCCCACATAGACTCTTTGATATATCTATTGGGCCCTTTCATTCCTTCATTTTCATTTTCTTCCCTCCCTTATAGGTTTATGCTGGAAAGTTCCAAACTTATGTCTCCCCTCTTGACCTCCCATATTATTTAGCACCATATCCCCATTTTTCTCATTTCCTTGATTCATTTTCTATTTCCTTACTTTGTGAATTCATATGTTTTTTATGCTCATCCAAACTTTCCTTCCTTCTACCTATGTCTTGACCTCCCTTTTTGTAAACCCACAATGTTTCATTCCTTCTATTTTATGTACTTGTGGAGTTTTAATGTATTTATTCTATTTCCCTTCCATATCCTCCACTTCCCTCATCTAGTCCCACATGTTTTTCTTTCATTATTTTCAACCCCTCTTGTATAATTCTTTTCTACCCCCATATATCTAAACCTCTAGTTCCTCAATATTTTCTCACATTTTCTTTTATTCCCCTTTTGAATAATTTTGTTGCACTTCAATCATTCCTCCAATTCTTACCCCATTTCCCTTCATTGATTTCATATCATTTTCCCACATATTTTCCTACTGTATATTTCATTCATTCCATCCTTTTTCCCTCCATTTTTTCATCCTTTCTCCAAATGTTTTCCTAAATTATCAAATCGCTCATTTTCATCCATTTTCAAAGTTTTATGGGCTTCAAGCCATTCCAAGGTCCTATCCTGACCTTTAGTATTGACACAAATAACACATCTACAATTCTCACCTCCTATCCTATATCAAATCCCGATGTCTCATGTTGTTAATGTCAACCACTCCTATATTTTCCTAAGATTACATTAATGACATGATTTGACTCCTACAACTTCTCTATAAGGTATTTATCACCCAAAAACTAATGTCCATTCCAAGGGAAACAAATTTATTATAATATTAATGGTGGATGATGAGGGTGACCATGTTACGATTAATATGATGATTAAGTTCCAAATGTATATGTTCTTCACACAAGATCTAGGATTCTTATTTAATGGATTTCATGGGATTTTATCTTGTCTTTCATGCTACAATTGTGATATCTAATTCTCAATTTAATTCTTGCAAATGATATAGTGATCTAACAAAGTGATATATGCACCAATCTATTTTCTAGAACAATGCTTGAACAATTCTACATTTGCACACAATTGTAAGTATCAAGGAGTGTTTAGGATTTCAACTCTTACAAGTCTAGTCTCCTACATAGTAGCACATAAACCATAAAGAGGTATTAATTTTTAACTAATGTCTATAACTAAATATCTTCTTTCCCATTTGTAGATCTTCAAGGAAACTTCTATGTGATGAATTGTGACAAAATTCTAGCATAAGGTTTCCTCTTTCCATATTTTCTTGTATGATTGTAATAAAGATTTGATAAATATCATAGAATTCTAAGTCATTACAAGAAGCATTGTTTATAATGGTGCCTTATTATTGTATATGGATTTCTATAGTTTAGAGGGGGTTATTAAGGATGTTCAATTATTTGATATCATATATTTATTTTTACTTCAATATGTTATTTCTCCTAGTAAAATACAACTATCTAACCTAGTGATTAAGGCATTGGTATTGAAAATCTATGATCCACAATACACTTAAAATAAAAATAAAAAACTAATAGTAGTTTAGGAGTAATTTAGTAACTTATATGCATATCATGATTTAGCAACCCATTTAGGGAATCATCTATAGTGAACCATAGTAATTATCATCCTAAGGAATAATATTTTGTATGCCTACATTTTGCAGTTGTGTCATGGTGTTCTTATCAACTTATTAAGAGGTTTTATGTACAATAGGTTGCCTTTAGTATAATGAAATTTTTTGGGGAAAATAATACAATGGATACTACTCCATCATTTTAAGTTTTTTTATTTTTATTTGTAACAAGTCCTATTAATGACACCTCTAAGAATACCCTCCTAGGTTGAGCCCAAAGTGAAGGATATATTATCTACTATTAGGAATTGGCCTTAAATCGCTCATATTTTACTAATGAGTTGATCAATCCCATTTTAGAATGACATTTCCTTAGCCTTGAAGGGGATTGATTCCTCTAGGAGTGTAAGTAGCAATTTCAGAACCCAACACCTCCTACACACCACAAAAAATGGGGTTGTAAAGAGAATGAACCGAACATAATGGAAATAACCATAAGTATTTTAAGTGGTACATAGGTAGATTGGTGCTTTTGGGAAAAAACTAAGTATTGTTTGTCTCAATGTTTGGTTCTTGTTAAAAAAATCCTTATGAATTGTGGACATGTAAGAAACTTTTCATTCAAAATTGAAGGGTATTTGGTTATGAGGATTTCATTCAAGTTTCTCAATAAATTGATTTAAACTATATATAAAAGCACATAAAAATATTATTTTGTCAGTTACAATTAGAATGTCAAAGGTTATAAGCTTTAGAATATACTAACCCAAAAATTGATTTTTTATAGAGATGATTTTTAGGGAGTTTAAATTATTTTCAAGTCCTTTCTCTTGGAAAAATGTGTCTCAACCTTGCAATTACATAAGGTACTATTTATACATACGCAATAGGGGTTTGGGGGATCATCCCTCCAATGGGGGGTTCAGGGGCCACACCCCAACAAGGGCTTGGTGGTAGCACCCCCAAAGCTAAATTTTATGTATATTTTATTATTATAAATCTGGATTGTTCATCATTAGGTCTCAAATCTAGCGGTCGATATTTTGTTGGATTAACTTGCCCTAGAAGGCAACCCTATTTTATGAGGGTGGTGTATTATAGCTATGCATTGCGATGTATTCTGAGAGTCTAATAACAGTTGTGTTACCTCCAAATCTTTGGTTGGTGATACTCTTTTGAGAAGCTTTCTCTACAAGTATATTGTAATCTTTGTGATTTTTGAATAATATATTGGGTGGCTTTTGGAGTGTGGGGTTTTTCTCCTGAAAGGGTTTTCCCCACATAAATCACTATGTTGTGGTATGCATGATATTTATGTTTAAGTTTTTGTAATTGTTGAAAAGATTTATATTTTTTTGCATTATCCTCTTCTCAATATTAGTGTAGGAAGTTTTTTCACTACCTTTGCTTCCTTACACTTTACAACCAAAGGAAAAAGAAGAAAATTTGTGCATTTTGAGATTGAGAAATAGGAAGATGATCATAATGAAGAATATATTAATGAATTAGAGGATGGAGAGGAATAATAAATTATTTAGGTTAAATTTATAAGTATGATAGGAATATAGAGGAATAGGGTAAGTTCACCAAGATGGTGCACAAAAATGGGGTCAAAAGTGGCCACTTTTTTTTTAAATCACTAAACTTGAACTTGAATGAGTAATTTGAGATTCATGCACTCAAAATTTGAAGATACCAAAAAAACAAGAATTGTAGTACTTTGAATCTAGCTTCTAAACTACTAAAAATTTTCATAAATAGATAATATTAAGAGGATCAAATTCTTCATGCACACAAAAGTGTTATTTTTTTCCAAAAAAACATTACATAGTGTCTAGTGTGTATCCCTCAATTTTTTAGTTGCATTTAGTATTTTCAAAAACCCATTGGTAGAAATATAGTTAAGAGTGAGTACTAGAAGTTGTATATTTTTTAAAACTTTTTATTTAATATTTTTCATGATTTTTCAAAGTGGATGCATCCTAAAAATCACATCACCGAGTGTGCATGTCATATAACTTGCACAAAAATAATTGAAAATGCAAAACCAAATCCTATGTTTAAAGAATAAAGTGTAGAACAATATTTTTTTTTTTCAAATTTGGACAAGTAGGTCAAAAGTTATTAAAAAATTCAATACATATGTCTTTGGTAACTATGGAAACATTCGTGAAATAAATTAAAAATAAACATGTTTTAATGTAGTTCAAATCTTTAAAAAATAATTATATGGTTACAAAGCTTAGAAGACATGTGAAATTATGGTGGTAATTTTTCTAAGATTTGACTTATAATGTGTAAACCTGGTGATGAGCAAGTTGAAAAATGAGAATGGATGAAAAAATCATGTGAAAATGAGGCAAATGGACCATCCAAGCCTAAGTACAAGCCAAAACGCGTACGTGTTTTGTGCAAGCCAAAAACGTGTGCGTGTCTTGTGCAAGCCAAAACGCCAGACGCAGCTAGCAAGCCAAAACACGCATCGAGCTGCAAGCCAAACGCATAATGCAGCTGGGTAAGTTAAAACTTCGCACGCAGCTGGGTAAGCCAAAACGCTGCATCGTTTTGCATTAAGGGAAATTTGAGAAAAAATGTTTCATAGGAAACAATATTATCAAGTACGTGATTGGGTACCCGGTGCCTAAATTCAACGCTGCATTAAAACCAAAACGCAGACGATTTTGCAAATGTTTTTTTTGTAAATAAGCGACTATGTTTCATTTTTTCTCACCATTTTCGTCCACGCTAGAGAAGAGGAGACTAGATTGTGTACGTGTTTCAAAGGCCATGATTGAAGAAAATTTTGACTACCACCTTCTCCCGTCGACACAACCAACCTTAGTGATCTCCAGGTTGGTTGAATTATGCCTTTTTTTTGCTTTATATCTTGTTTTTTTGTTTTGTAATTAGTATTCAATTTTTGTTTGTTTAGTTTTTTTTAGCTCAATATTTTATAGTTTTTAATTGCATTTAAAAAACCAAAAACGTCAATGAAACAAAGAACATTAAATTGTAAATTGAAAACCATAAAAACTAAACCTAAATTGGACACATTTAACTTAGAAATTGAAACCCTAGAAACCCTAGGTTACAAAATTTACATAGGTCCCTAAAAACTAATTTACACAGGTTAATCCTTGGATGTAAACCCTAAAACTTAAACCTAAAACCCTACTTACCCTAAAACGTAAACCCAAAACCCTAAATTAGGGCTTCTTGGAGGTTTAGATTACATTTTTTATTTGACATAACCTTCTTTGTATGATTTTTACTCTCACTCATGCTTCTTACTTTATTTAGGGTGGAAGTGATGAAAAGTTCAATATTAGGGGCATGTGATATAATAGAAGAGGTAAAATAAAGATGTGTAGTAAGATTTGATGACATAGCATGCAGGGAGGGATCACAAATTATAGTCCATAGGTTAGGTACACTTTGGTATATTGTTGGTGATTCACACAACTACTAATGAAATTCATAATTGACTAATAAAGGAGGTACAAACAATCAATGCATAGATCTATATATTAACCAACAAATTGATTTAATTATAATATGTTCACATAATATAAATGATAGCTAATTTTATCTCAGAAAACTTCATGATTGTGTAGTTTAACTTGAGAAAGTGTACCAATGAAGTAAAATAATGTACCTCACGTGAAACTATGTGCTTGATTTAATAAGTGTATATATCATGATGCTAGTTAAAATGAGCATGTAATCACTCTATATCAATGTTAATCTAGACATAGAAATGCAAGTCATACTTTTTAATCTAGACTGTGTGCAATATGGATAGAGCTAGACACATAAATGTTATTAAATCAAATAAATATTAAAATGTGAAGCATGAATGATTTCTACCCATTTCTCTTACTTGGATGAGATCCTTTGTGAATTATGTAAGCATGCATTATGATCATATTTAAGCCTTAATTTATAGGATGTTATCCATAAGATCTATAGGTTGTGTGTAATCTAATTCCTATTTTAACTCTCATGTGTAGTGGCATTGCTCTAGATTAGGAAAACTAAATGTTGTACTTTCTCTAAACTAGTGTATCAAAGCTAACTTGTAGCATGAACATTTCAATGGAAAATTCAAATTCCTTTTTTGAGAAACTTGATAGATGATTCATAAATGTGAGTCAATTCTATAACCAAAGGTTTATTTTCTAAGATTATTTATTTATTGAATTGATATATTGATTCCTCACTTAGTGACAGTCAGGTTTTTTTTTGAAAACCCATGTGTCTAGAATTTATATATGAAGGAAGAGTCTATGCCATAGAAAAGTTTCAAAAAATATATGATTAGAAAAAAAAATTGGGTCTAAATCACTTTAGATCCCCTCTTCCTTTTTAAATCATCCAAGAGTGCTTAGAGAGAAATAGGTTCAAAATCCATCTTAACTCAACAACTTCTAGCGTTATAATTGAAATCTAAAATTCTGAATTGTTGGATATATTGAAGCTATTCCTAGAATGTCACATATTGTATTCACAACACTAAGTTTAGGGTGGTGGTGGTAGGGCTTATCACTTGTAAAATTTATTCATGTGTCTTCTATATGTTTTCATGTCATCAAATCTCTAAATCTAAAACCTCCCTAAAACCCTAAAAGTATATCTATATATCATTTTGTTGTAGGGACCTTTTAAAATGAAATTTGGTTTCTTTAGGCAACCTAACCACCAAATTCTTATTCCCTTAAGCCATGGGAACCTTAAATTTAGGACCTTACTTATATATATTGTAGATCCCCTTTAAGCCATCCTAGAATATCATCCTAAATCTTAAATCAAAACTTTAAGACATTTAAGGGTCAAAGAACTCAAAATTTGCGAATAGAGCTCAAGCTCATCTTTATTTATTTTGGTACTACTGGTACTGTAGGTCACTAGCATATATCTATGTGTGTCCCTCTCAATGTATTCTAATAATTTTTCTTATCTCTTATCTTAGTTTTGAAAACGAAATGAGATTTCTTAAATTTTAATGTTAGGTGTTAAACTGAGTAATTTCTATTCTGTCTACTTCTTGTCCACTATAGAGAACTTGTGTTCTTATCATGAAATTTTGAAAATTTAGATAAATCAATTTATGTCCCTCGGATTTACCTCAAATTCTAAGGCCATGTGCCTCTAATAATACATCTATTTATTTTGTTGTAGTGGACTTTTAAATGAAATTTGTTGCCTTAGGCAACTCCACCTAAATCTTTTATTCCCTGCTTGCTGGTCAGTTTTGTCCTGTTCCTTACTAGATCCCCAAGCCATCCTATCACCCTCTAAATCAGAATTGATGTCCTATAAATTTGACATTTCTTAAGGGGATCAAAGAAGTTCTCAAAATTTGGTGAATAGAGCTTGACTCATCTTATTTTATATTTTGTACATTGCAATTAGGTCACTAGCATATATCTATGTGTCCCTCTCAATGTCTTCTATTAATTTTTCATTTTGATCTTTAGTATTATTTGAAAATGATGATTGAGATTAAATAAATTTTAATAAAACCCCATAATTTCATTTCTACCCTTCATATTAACAACCCCACACTGGACTCAATTTAATGTGTGTACATGCTATGAATTTTTAATGTTATGGATTTTTCAATGTTATAAATCGAATGGTCTTCAAATGAAATGTATTTTGAATTTGTGCATGTTCAATGTGATTTTTAAATAACTTTAAAATTGTGTGCATTATTTAATTAGTTTGTTGATATATATTTTTCAATTGTTTAACATGCAATTTGCATATCATTGCTCACATGGATCCAATGCTTAATTTAGAGGATTTATGCCCAATCAAGAAATTCCTATAGATCTCGTACATCCCAATTCACCACATGAACAAAACCCTAACACACCTCCACATTCTCCACCGCCTAACCCCCCAACCCCTCCTGTAGTTGATCAAGATCAATTAAGAGAGAATATCTGAGCAAACCTCATTTTCATTCAAGGAAATATAGATCTAATAAAAAATGAGCCGAGAGTCCCTCCCGATCTCGCATGGTTTGCATCTACAATGCAAACTATTTTCGATTCTATTTGATCTATCGATGTAGACCTAGATAGATTCCATCAATGGAGAGAAGAAATGAGACAATTCTATGTGGATGGATTGTCATATAAAGAAATCAATGACATAAAAAATACCAAACAAGCCATGTGCCAATATTTTATTAACCCTGTAATACCCCCTCTGCACTTCGTCTTGACCATAAAGTCGTATGTGATTTGGTCTCTCCTTTATAGATAATTGTTTGATAGCATGTTGTAGAGATAATGTCTGATTATAAAAAAAAATAAGTAAAAATGGCGTTGCTGCTGCTACTAAAGTGCAAACCTGTTTTCCAAGCTTGTTTCTTTTAGCATCGCCAATATTCTTTATGAGTTTGGCCTTCTTTTAATTGTTTTGAAGGGAGGCTATAGTATGCAGTTAAGGTGTTTTTACTTAAAAATGCTTAATACAATCTTTCGTAGTTGCTGCACTCAAGCATAGAAGGGTGTAAGAATTTAAATAATC
>VDFB02271358.1:712740006-712756184 GCA_007258455.2 Sequoia sempervirens | reverse complement strand
ACTCTATCTTACAAGCATGTCTGCAAGTGTTTGAGTGAATTATGGTGGAAATATTTGTTGCATTGAGATTGTCTTCTCTCTATAACGAATCTTGTTTATTTTCTTTGTATTTGTGTGGTAGTGAGCCCTCTGGGTGGTTAACCCTTTGTTGGATAGTTAGTCGTAATTCAGACAGTTAGTCCCATTTTGATAGTGATCCTACTTTGGTAGTGAGCCTTTGCAATTGGTTTTGTTATTCTCTATATTGTGAGTTAATGCTCACCACAATTTTTCCTCATTGGGTTTTCCACATAAATCTAGTGTTATTGTGTATGTGTATGATGTTTTATAGTTTTTTCCTTTGCACTTAATGATTAATCATATTAGCAAAGTTAAGGATTTGTAGTTGATCTAATCTCCAATGGAATTTTTAAATATTTTTCACAATTGATTCACCCTCCCCCTCTCAGTTGTCATGTTCAACATATTGCATTTATGTAAAAGGAAATTGCATTTAGTTTTACTTGAGTTCTCATAAATATTGTGGTGTATTGGATTTTATTTATTCTGATGTGTTTGGTTTTGTAGATGTTCCTTCAATTGGAAAATCCACATATTATTCTGTATTCATTGATGATTATATTAGGACATGGGTATATTTTCTAAAGAGTAATCTATAGTTTTTAGTTGTTTTAAAGAATTTAAAGCAATGGTTGAGTTATAAACTAGGAAGAAAATAAAATATTTGAGGATTGATAATGGTGATGAATTTTTCTCTAATTATTTTGATAGATTATGTAAAGATTGTGGTATTCTTAGAAAAAATACAACTCTATATATTCTCCACAACAGAGTGGAGTTGCAGAAAAATGAACATGACACTGATGGAGAAGGCTAGGAGTATGTTGAGTGGTTCTAGTTTAGAAAAAATATTCTAGGTTGAAACTATTTCCACTTCTTGTTACCTAATCAACAGGTCTCCTACATCAGCTCTTGTTGATAAGACACCTATAGAGGCATGGCCGGGTCACAAGCCTTCATTAAAACATCTTAGATTTTTTGTTTGTGAGGCATATGCACATGTTCCAAAGGAGAAGTGAAAAATGTTTGAGAACAAGGCTATGAAATGTATCTTCATTGGATAGTTATAGTGTGAAAGGATACAAGCTTTGGGAACCTATTGCACAAAAGGTAATATATAGTAGAAGTGTTATTTTTAGAGAAACTAAGCCTTCTTCTATTACATTACATCCAAAACAAAGTAAACATGAAGATGTGATCCAATTTCCTTCTACACATGAGAAAGTTGAATTGAGGTCCATGGATAGACAAGAAGTTGAGGAGAGATCATCTAGCTCTAAATATTTAGAAGATGAGGAAGAATCTCCAACTCAGCTTATTCGTAGGTCTACAAGACATAGACAACCACCTAAAAGGTATTCACCTAATGATTGGACACTGCATTTTCTTTAAAACAATTCCGGTTGATAGAAGAGGTATTGGGTATGAATGATGTAGAATCCTAGAATATTCTATGGATGAAGAAATGACAACTTTGAAAAACAATGATACATGGGATCTTGTACCATTTCTTAAAGGAAGAAACCTATTGGTTTCAAATAGGTGTTTAAGAAAAATATTGGTTTAGATGGAGGTATTGAGAAGCACAAAGCAAGTTTTGTTGCAAAAGGTTACTCTCAAGTTGAGGGTGTTGATTATGGTGAGATATTTTCTCCTATTTCAAAAATGGAATTTTTATTTCTATTGTTATTGCTTATGATTTAGAGATTGATAAAATGGATGTGAAAATTGCTTTCCTTCATGGTGACTTGGAGGAGTATATTTATATGACACATCCAAAGTAATACATGCTAAAAGGTAAAAGTAAATTGGTTTGAAAATTTAATAAATATGTGTATGGCCTAAAACAAAGTCCTACGATGTGGTACCGTAAATTTGATACATATGTGTTGAGTTTTGGATTTAAACATTTTAAATTAGATCATTGTGTTTATTATAAAACTATTGGCGATCATTTCTCGTTTATTGCATGATATGTTTCTTGTTTATTGCATTATATTTTGATGATTTTAGAACTAAAATCTCAACTTGCTACTAAATTTGAAATGAAAGACCTTGGTGTAGCTAGATACATTATTGGGATTGAAATTAGAAGAGATAGAGTGAAAAAAAAGCTATGGCTTGGTCAAAGTAAGTATGCCAATTTTATTTTATAGAGGTTTAATATGTAGGATTGTAGACCATTGTGTGTTCTTCTTTTAGCTGGAACAAAGTTATCTATTTCAGATTGTCCAGCATCCCCATTAGAGGTGGAAGACATGAGTAGAATGCCTAACCAAAGTGCAATTGGAATTTTGATGTATGCTATGGTATGTACTAGACCAAACATTTCCCAAGTAGTGGGAATTCTTTCCAAATATATGTCATCTTGGTAGAGTTCATTGGGATGCAGTTAAAATAATCTTCACATATTTGCATGATACCTAAGAGTATTACTTATGTTATCATAGTAATTTGACTGAAGATGATATTTCTCTTGATATTCATGGTTATGTGGATTCATTCTTGGCAGGTGATGTTCATAGAAGATGATCCATAAATGCTTGTGTTTAATTTATTTGGTGGTGCAATTAGTTGGATGAGTAAGAAACAAGTTGTGTTTGCTTTGTCCACTACTGAAGCTAAGCATATGACAGCTACTCATTCTTGTAAAGAAGCCATTTGGCTTAAAAGGATCTATTCAGATATTGGAATAAAATAAGGAGTAGTGACAATTTATTGTGATAGTCAGAGTGTGATATGTATAGCTAAGAACCTGACATTTCATGCCAGGACCAAGCACATTTATGTATAGTATCATTTTTTTAGATATATGGTCAAAGATGGTAGGATGAAGTTGGTTAAGATAGAGACTTGATGAATGTTGTTGATTCTTTAGCTAAGCTTGTGAACACAAAAGAGCTTGGATGGTGTTCAAAGTCTATGGGCCTTTCAGCCCCTAGCAATTAAGAGATGGTTTTTATACTCCCTCTTGTTGCTCTTACAAGATGTTTGACAAGTGAGAGATTTATTGGGAAAATGTTTCTCAAACTTGCAATTACATAAGGTAATGTTGATAAGTAAGCATAGAGGGGCATGAGGGGGGTGGGGGCGGGTACCCCCTCGTGAGGGGTGATATTTTGTTGGTTTGAATTGCCATAGAATGTAACCCTATTTTATGAGGGTGTTGTACTAAAGCTAGGTATTGTGATGCATTCTAAGATTTTAATAGTGATCATGTTGCCTCTGGATCTTTGGTTGGTGATACTCTTGTGAGAATCATTCTCTGAAAGTAAAATGTAATCATTGTGATTTATGAATAATATATTAGGTAGCTTTTGGAGTGTGGGGTTTTTCTTTTGAAATGGTTTCCCCATATAAATTATTGTGTTGCGGTATGCATGATATTTATGTTTATTTTTGTTTAAGTTTTTGTAATTGTTGAAAAGATCTGTATAGTTTTGCATTATCCTCCTCTCAAGATTAGTGTAGGAATTGTTTCCATTGTCGTAACTTCTTTAAAATTTTATTTTATTGTTTACTTCTATGGTGTTGGATATTTGATCTTTCGTTTGATTATGGTTTGGTAATATTTACTTGCATAGAATAACTTTGATCTTGTTCATGATGATATTGCTATGAGTTGATGATTCATTAGGTTGTTTAATTTCTTATTTGATTTACATGAATGCTTAATTAATCAATTGAAATCATAAGATGAATTTGGTTATGTTGCATTTATTAATTATCAAATATTGAATTGATTTTTTTTTGTAATTACATATCTTAAAAATTGTGTTTATATGGAATTGAAATGTTATCAAATGTGATTATGATATTTTATTGAATTATGTGATGGATGTGACTGTTGATCAAATGTATGAACTTGAATGTAGTTTGAATCATGATACCATTATAGGAGGATGTGGATTTGAGGAGATGGAGAGGTCGTCGAAATCAACATCCGATCAGGCGATCAATCCGGATCAAGGATCAAAAGGCACTCAAAAGTGTTGATGGTGATGTTACTTGCAGCAATAGGGTGAATAAATTCTTCACAGACAAACCACAAAGAGCCTATCCTTCTTGAAAGACTTAACCAAAGACAACCCTAGGGGATCTATATGATAGGATAAAGGTTGGATTAGTTCAATCCCAAATTCCAGTAGTCAGATCTTGACAGTACTAGGTTCACTTCAAGGTATGATGTGATATTATTGTTAATCTCAAAGGGAATATGGTTGTTTCTGGTTTCATTAAGAATGCATTAAATGTTTTTAGACAAGACTTAATTCAATCCTTAAAATAACGCATCCTAAAGTAGAAAGATTTAAAATAGCCCTTTATGAATATCGACAAATTTTGCTATCACTTAAAATTAGATTTAGCTTTAAGCATTCAATAATTTCATAGGAAATAGAAGATTTTCAATAAATTTCCATCCATTCATCTATTTTTTGGTATTACCCATAATTTAAACATCTATTCTAAAATAAAGCATAAAAATATTGAAAATTAAAATTTCTCCTAGTTATTCTTCACGCATGCCCAAAAGAAATAACCAAATTGAAGAAAAACGCTTTATAATTCACCAGAATTATTCATAGCTACATATAAAATGATGCACGCTTTTAAAGAGAGGGTTTTTAGTTTGGACACCGAGTAGGTTCTGCATGCACCCTTAAACAATGCAACACACAGTCTTGTTCGGCTAAACTAACAAAACTAGCTACAAACATTCGTTAGATAGGTAACTATCAAATAGGCTTCAATATTCATTAATATCTACTTGCATACACATTTTTAGACTAGAATGATTCAAAAAATAGGAAAAGAGAACAAAACTTAGAGAATTTTTGGCTCTTCCAGAATCCATAAATTATGAACTTAAAACAAAAATAAAAGAGTAAATGGCCTTTCATAGGAAAAAGGCCCCAAGAGTTCAAACTTAAAGTTTATCCAAAGAATCAAAAATAGCAAATCAAATTGTGGCATGTGGCACAAGAAAATTGTCATTAGAATATTCTAGATAAAGTCAAATCTTTGACTTCCTCAGTAGCAACACTTTTCACTTTCAACCTCTGGTATGCAATACTTTGCACAGATCAAGGCTATTGACATCCTTCAGAATACCAGATAGAAAACATCTACTAGGAACTAGAACAACCTACAAAATTTAAATGCGACAAAATATTTCTTGGACACCTCACCTATCTGATATCTGGTACTTCTTTTCATCATTTAGGGCTTAGGGATCCTTTCTTCACCTTTCTTCAATTGGTATTCATAGAAAGAATTCAATGTTTGATGCATTCTTTCTTTTCAAATCCCTTGTATTTCCTTCCAAGTGAGCTTAAGCCTATTGTATTCTTTTGATACCGGAGTATACTAGCATTCCTTTACACTTTTCCTATCTCATATCTAGCTATGGTATTCTTGCACTGTATAATTTCATCAATGGCCTGATGAGTTAACAACTGAATAGGGTCTCTATTTATCCTTTCAATCCATTCCTTGAAGGCCTTAGCTTCTTTACCCTCTTGTCCTAGCATTTGGGGATGACAACCTTGGTGTGCCAACATTTCAATAAAGTCTTGATCTTTATCAAGCAATTTTCTACATTCCACGGTGACCTTTTTAAATCCTTCTATACATTGTATCAACATGTCACCTTCCCATTTCAATTGTTTCCTCCACTTTTCTGACAATGAAACTTCTTGCTCTAAAATTATATTTCTTTGTATTAATTCTTGGACATCCATTTGTATGAGAACTTCAACACTTTTCCTTTCAATATCATTCTACTCCTGGCGAACCTTTCATTCACTTTCAAATATTCTAGATTTTTTAGACCAATGGTATGCTTCCTTGTACTTTCCTATTGCATCTGTAATGAATTCTTCTCCCTTCCTCACCCAATACTCAATCCATTCTTCAAATGCATTCATTTTATGGAAAACTGCTACAATTGCATCCACATGTTCTTGTGAAATTAGTACTGGATGTTGGGGAAATTCAATCTGTGCTTGACTAAATAGAGTTAGAGATTTTACAAAATGTTCCACGGTAGCAACCCATTCTTTCAATTATCTTGTTTAGCATACTCTGTAATGGTAGCATCAAATTCATCTTTTATTTCTTCCAATTCTTGCCTTTTCCAAGATGAGTGTCCAAGATTAATACTTGTTATGGTATCCCTTAGGCATTATCTTATGTCCTATTTTTGTAGCCATTTACTAGAGTAGCTATATGGATGGTTTTCTCTCCATCTGCATTTTTTTGTATAACATGTTTTGCTTTAGCTCTCCTCCTAGGTTTAGGAGTATCTACTTCAAATCTAGAGGCAATATTTCTACTTCCATTGGAGAAGCCAATTCCCTGATCAACCAATCAGGTGCATCTTCATCACATTCTACCTTTGCAACATTACTTTGTTCCTAGTTTCCACTTGATTCAGGAACTTCTTCTCTTACTTCTTCAATTTTATTTGTCACATCCTCTGAAATGAGAATTTATTTAACAATTTCTAGCAAAGATTCTACATTTCTAGGATTTGGCACTATCTCCTCTATTTGAACCTTTTTATTTTCCTGTCTACCTATATGTTCAACATCACCTTCCTGGACGTCACCTTCTTTGTATTCTGCTACACCAAGATTTTCTTCATTTTCAACTCTATCACCTGAAACCTATGTAGTTTCTTCTTTCTCAACTTCAACTTCAACCTGGTCATTCTTTGATTCTTCAAAGACCTACAACTATTCATTATCATTTGGATTATTCCCAAGAGAAGGCTAGGAATCAAAAGTATCTTCAATAACCATTTCATCAATAGGATCCTACCTTGTAGTCTCCCCTGCTTCCATCTCAAGAATATCAGGATTTTGTGCTTTTGAAGCAAGTGTTCCTTGAATAAATTCTTCTTCTTTAGTATTCATAGGAGTGGACCCTATGTCTTTAATTTCTTTTTCCATTGGTTGTACCATTGGTTTATCTTTAAACTTCTTTTCTTTTTCCTTTTCCCACATGGCGCCCCATCTATCCATCTGTTCTTTAATTCTAGCTTCATCTGCCTCAGAAATTTCCTCCAAAAAAATAACAGTTCCTCCTAGTGATTGTTTCACATTAGCCATATTAACAAAGGGAGGAGAAGTAAACAATGTTGCAGCTCTCTAAGAAGTAGACCTTTTCTATGCACCAACATTTTTTGTTACTTTTATCTCTTCATCAATGGTAGGTTTAGTCTTTGGCTTTGTTGTAGAGGAAGATGCACCTTTAGGTCTTACTTTTGATTTATCTTTAATTTATTTTGCATCTTTCTGGTTATTAGTTGGCTTTAATGAAACTCCCTTACTTGAATCCTCAGGGGTTTTTCTTCAATTCTTATACTAGGAACCTCTTTACTAGTTTTCCTTTTCTTCTTGGCAGGTTCCCCACTCTCAAATGTAGTTTCATTTGCTTGTTTTCTTCTTTTATCTTCTAAGAACATGGGTTCAATTCCTTTCTCTCTTAAAGCTTTACAAAAATCATTTATCCAATGTTGAATGTGTAAAAAACTAGTGTAGAGAACTCATCAATTGATGTTAGTTGTTCACCCTCATAATTTGGGTCTGGGATAGGTTCATCATACACTCTATCTTTATTATAAGCTTTGTTCAACACTTCTCCATCATCCTCTTCCAATTGATTTGGAATATCATGAAGCATATAAGAATCTAGGAAGATCTTAAGGACAATCTTTCATATTTTCTTTTTCTTACTATGTGCTCATCTTCACAATTAAGCTAATAATATTCTAGGTGTTGGACATGAGCATGGTAACCAGCAATGTTCTTTAAAAAATTCCATTTAATATCATAATACATTCTTTGAAATGGAAAATGTTCAAAATTATATGTTTTCAGTTCTTCTTCACACAAGTTAGCTTCCTTGATTACACTGCATTTATAATTCCCTATCACAATAGCAAATTTGAAGGAAGCCTTCTTACGAGCCTTGCTATAAAGAGCCTGAGATGGTTTTAATTGTCTCACCAACTGTAATAACACAATTTTTTCTATAGGATACCTAGGTAGCATGAAAGGATGTCCATCAAACCCTTCCATCCTAATGTAGGAGAAAGTGGGGAATTGAACATCCCAGCCTCCCATCGGTCTGATAAAACTTTGTACCTCTAATGATAATCTTTTGGCTTTGTCACCTTCCATTGTTCTGACTAGTTTCATAGAGAACACATCATTAACTCTTATGTAATGCTCTTTGTATCCGTGGATAGTGATTTGGGGAAAATGAGCATATATTAAACTATTTCCTACTTCTCTACCCATAGTACAAATTTTCTTCAACCCTTGTTTACTTGACCTCATGGTGTAGGGATATATCAAATATGAAGACATATAGAAACATCTGGTTTTGGGAAATGTAGTTATTTGTTCATGCAATCTATCACTAATAAACTTTCCTCAATGCATTTGCATGAGATTCTCCATCAGTCTGGATATTATCACAAACATCTAGGGTTCAAATTTACTGACACCTCGTAAACCAGTTACCCTGCTCAGCATGGTTGTAACATCTTGAATATCTTTGTTGAACATGGACCTTATAATTATTTTTGTCTATTGTGTAATCATCTCTTGGCACCATTGGGTATTCATAATTTTTTGTTGCACCCTTCGACATTATGATAAGTTTTGGCTTTCACCCTCATATCAATATTATACATCTGGGTGAATATGGTGTTGGAAGATGAATTACTCTAAGAGGGGGGGTGAATCAGAGTAATGTACAATTTTTCAAACTTTTAACTTCAAGAGAAAATCACACAATGAAATCTTTATGAACCCTCTTAAATTGCAATATGAATTCTATCACATCAAATACTTTTTCAGCATGATGGATTGAAAAAAGACTTACATAACAATTTCAAAGCATGATATTAATTGTTCATGTAAACTTGATTGAACAATTCCTTTTAATGCTTTATTTTCACAAGACTTCATGACTCGTTCAGTTGCCTATCTATGCCCGAACCATCTCTCTCTCTTGTGCCGGATCCGAGCCATGGGTTGGGACCGATCCCTCCCTATTCAATGTCTGGTTCCAAGCTCTTTGTCTTGCCAACCCCTGAATCAGAAGCTTACCCTCCCTCTTTGGTCTCCGAGCAAACTCCTATAATTCTTCATTTTCGGAAGGGCCGAGCCCATCTCTTCCCAACTATTGACTCCTAAGTTCCCACCCGGGCATGTGTAGTATAGAACCTTCAAATAGTAGGGGCGGGTGGGTTACGGCCCTACTATTCTATAGGCCCCTACTATAACTATAATGGGGGGTGGGGGGGGAATTCTAGTTTGAGTTTGAGTTGTGGGTGGGAGGCTATCTACGGGGGGAATTCTAGTTACCCCTAGGGCAATCCATCAATCTCCCTCCTGCTTCCGCCCTTTGTTCCATCACTTCCCAATGAATGGTTGACTGGGTCGGCTTGCCCGGCTGGCCTGAGTTAGCTCCCTCTGTTTATCGAAGAGTATGCCTTCCCCGTCAGTCTGTCCATTGAACTTCACTGATGGAATGATCGGCTCAGTTCGTGTACTGGTTCGTGTACTTGATGGCTTAGCCATGTAGGTTTTCCGTCTATCCAAGTCAAAATGAATGTATGGATGCAGGAATGAGTGAATAAGTCCATCGATCCAAGCCCGGGTGAATAGTGGCTCCTCATGTGGTTGATTTGCTTTAGCCCGTCGGTATCATAACCTACTGGACTAATGGACTAACCTCGACATGACTAACTTCCTTTGGAGCCGATGGCCCTATAAATTCTATGGGCTGCTTTACTGCGGGAATAACCAGTTGATGAAGCAGAGCTGGACTAACCGACTGACGAGTGGATGATATTCTTTGCCCGGGCCGCCTCACGTATTTCTTCAATCCCTCTTAATCAGTGGACTTAATCCGACCAGGTGGGTGCACCAACAAGTATATCTTCCTGAACTGGCTGGATATCTTTCTTTCTTCCGCTTCAACAAGGTGTTGGGCTTAATGGCCCTCTTCCGTAGGGACCCCCTATAGATAGTGGGGCGTACTTACCCACCTCCTTCCCCTTGTCCAACTAAATCCGGCTTACCGTATCTCTTTCCTTCTTCTAGACTAACCATTCCCTTTCATGGGGTGGGTGGGAGTAGATGTTGCCCCCCACCCAAGGCCCCTTGCGTGCTTCGCACCCACCCCCCCATTATAGTTCAGCCTTCGGCACCGACCATATGGAACAACTATATGGGGGGGGTGGGGGGGGGTGGGGTTTGCGGATGAACCCGAAGGGCAGGATGGAACCTTCCCTTGAGCCGGGTAACCAATGAAAGCATGCTCGAGCTAGATTAGTTAGGGCTCAACTCTCCTATCCTTCACCCCCACAAACCCCACCGACCATGAGACCCCTTAGAAAACTATAATGGGGGGTGGGGGGGGTCGGTCAACTATAATGGGGGGGTGGGGGGGCAGGGAAGGTAAACAGCCAGAAAGCATTTTCTCGGATGGATGGAACTCGGTAGTCCAATCCAACCGGGGGTGGAGGATGGAGCCTTCCGGGTGAAGGATGGCAACTTCTTTCTCATTGCCGGGTAACCAATGAAAGCATGCTCGAGCTAGATTACAACCAGATTTGGTGGGCGGCTCATGCTCCGGTAACAGTAGAAAACAAAGGATGGATGGTCCCGTGAGGACAGGTAATGGGCAATGCTTCGGCTATCCGGGCCAACAATGCTTCGGCTATCCGGGCCAGGGGGTCTTTCCTTCCCTCACCCCCGGTGGCACCTCCAGGCAATAGAGTGAAACTATCTTCCCTTCAACTATCGTTCTCCGGAAGGGCCGGTGGGAGGCAATAGAGTTCAACTAGCTTCCAACTAATCTAGCTCTCCATCCTGAACCGGGGGTGTAGTCTAGCTCTCCATCCTGAACCAGGGAACCAGGTGTAGGCATCTAGCTCTCCATCCTGGGGGTCCCCTCCATCCTTCACCCCCGGTCATCGATCGAGAACAACTGCTCGAGAGAGAAGGAGGGGAGAGTATTATAATATAACAGTGAAATGCTTAATCAAATATCAGAGTATTGCATGAATTGCATTGACAAATGATAGAATCAAAACATTAACTCTTAAGCACATGGGCTGAAACACAAATGCACAGATTTCGCCACATAACACATTATTTTCTTGAGTGGAAAAACCCTCTTGGGGTATAAAAAACCACATAAACAATTCCTATTATTATTAGAGAACCAACTCCATTATTACAAGAGTACCAATTCTCTATAATTTAGGAGCACCCACTCCTTTTATAGTTTAGTAGCACCAACTCCTTTTATCCATTCTGAACAATATCAATGATTCAGAGGATTTCTCTATTTCAATAAAACCTTTTACCAAAACTAACTAGTATACACAATACCTTAAGAATTCAAAATAAAAATAGAATCCTTAAAATATCAGGTATAGTATTATAATGATCTACCTCAAAGATTTTCAATATTTCAAATACATATAATCAGATTGGCTTAAAATCTGTCTCTATTTTCATCTCTATATTGTAGGTTCGAAGGCCTTTGAATATATAAATGCACAAAAACAATGTCAAATTGTTTTGCAACTAACTTTCTCATAACTTATTCTCAAATCAACAAATACCATTAGGGTTTCCAATCAACCCTAGAAGCCATACATCAAATGTCATTAGGATTGCAAAAAAATCCCTTAGAAAAGATGAAAACTGATAACTAATCCCTTTCTCTTAAACACAAGTTCCAGATCCCTTTAACAAAAAGAAAAATTGTTTTAGTTACAAAATCATTTGCTTCGAACCACTAATCATTTGTAAATTGTTTCTTTAATGATCATTAAAAATGTTGAAAAAAACCATTCCATACCTGTTTATGGAGACAAGAAATCAAACTCATACCACATGAATCGATTCAAGACACTCATAACTGACTTGCTAAAAAATTCCAAAGTCAAACTTTGCCTCTCCACTTTCCAACTGTGCTTCATCACTTCAGTCTACACAAACTCATCCTTGAGCTTCTAGCAAACACTATCCTCTTAGTATGTTTATAGCTAAGAAGAGAAAGTTCATGGGGACAGCTAGGGTTCAACTCATACATTTGAATGTCTTTTCCCTATTTTATCTTTTTACCTCTTGTTCACTATGACTTTCAAAACCTTTTCACAATTGATAATCATTTGAAGTCTTATACTCATAATGCTTTTGAATCTACTTGTCAAAGACAAATAATAACCTTTTACTTGTTGTCGACCCATGAGTCACTGCCCACGTAACTTCATAAAACACTTTGACCAATACTCATGTGAATGCCACATAACAAATCAAAGAACCCGATATCATCAAACAATGGAGCTAACAATACCTTGCCCGCTTGAAGCCCAAACTATTTCAAATGATGTTACAAAAAATTTAATCAATGCCTTTCCATTTTATGCCTCAAAAACATGAAAACATATAAGCCCAATACCAAAGTTTTATAATGAGAAATGTATTTCTAATTTTCTAGATGGGAAACCAAAAACATGGGATGCATATCCCCAATGAAGCCCGATACCATATTCATTATCATATACCTTAAGACAAAGTCATAATGACTTAAGCTATCCCACAAAGAAACCCAATTACCACATGTGCTTTAGCACATTGTAAATGTTGACCATGCAACCAAAACATTATGCATATAAAAAACCCAAAACCATGTTGTTTTACAAGGTCATTGCCATGTAAAGTGTTTAGTAAAATGATGATGCAATATCATATGCAAAATGTGGAGGATCTCAACCAAATAAACATATAGCTCGATGTGTAAGAAACCAACTTAGGCTTATAATATAAGTCACACTAAATGGCCATACAAGATGTTTATGAACACTTCAACATTGATCATCAAAGTAACCTTATAATGCTCGTGTAGAAACCATTGACATAATGATATTGCCAAGTCAAAAATTCCATGAGATATGTAATAGAAATATGCATAATCAACCTGAACCTGCAAATGTATACCTTGCCAAAGTATATGCTCAAGTATGTATGTTACTGAATAGAATCAAGTAAGAACTAAAAGCCATCATGACAAAATGATTATAGCCATATATCACTGTCAAAGTGGTGTAACGACCAAACATATAAAATGATATCTTGTCCAAGTGTTGCACACAAGTCTGAATGATCAGTACAATTATATAAACTGAATCAATTGCACTATCCAAAAAAAAATGAATGTCATAAAATGAAATATGTAGCAACCATGTGCAAACTGAACAATGAAAACCAATAACCATGATGCCAATGGAAATAAAGTAAATTAAAACTATGAGAACACCAAGACAAATCTGTGAGAATCAAATGATACCAACTGGAATGCCAATAACAATCAAAGTAACCACCAACTGGAATGCCAATAACAATCAATGTAACCAAACCATTTTAACATGTTTTGACATCAAGGACAAATTCCACAAAGAGAAAGTCAACATATGGGAAGCCTAAATGTGTATATAATTCCCTTCTAGGAGATTTCTACATAGTTTATTCCCTCCTTCTCAATGATTATTTTATTTGGGTTGTAATAATTCATACATTCCATGACCAATTCAGGGGCCTCCATTGCTAGTGGGATCCCTCCTGCTAAAAGTAACCCACTTGTAATATTTCTAGAACACTGAGAAGCATTTTCCTATTGTACCCAAGTGCAAATTTCAACATCAGAAGTCCACCCCATATGAGTATTTGTAACAACCATGCCAATTGGTATGGCCTGTGAACTGCAATATTTAAATTCATCTTTTGCTCTTGTGTTAGAAGTACTCATTATTGCTAGTGTGTTCTACATTTTCAAATGTGTGTCTTGTGTGCGAGTTAGGGTTAAATTTAACCAAATTTCTTAAAATTTTACAAAACTTTCAATTTACAATTTCAGTTAAATTCAAATAAAAAATATAATCAACACTTCAATTTCAAAAAGGGAAATACCATTTTTCAAGATTTTCATGCATGAAAATAACTAACAAAATATCAATTATCTGAAACATACCTTGTTCTGGTTGACGATGGAAATATTTTTAGAATATAGATTCAGAACCCTTGGTAGTTGTGTTCTTATTTTCTCTAAATTTACCTTTCCTTGTGCACCAATATTATTTTGTTTGTTCTATGTCCTTTGCAAATTTGCAGCATGATGCGAAGTGGGGTGTTATGAAAGCAATTGCATGCTTAAGGTGGTGCCAAGTACGGGAGTAGTTCACCACCTTCATTAATTACCTATTATAATACATTAATTCCTCGAATAAAGGTGCAATCAATATGAATTAAGGTTCAAATTACGAACACCTAGATTTATGTGTGGGCTTGCTACTAGAGGAGAAAGACGACGTGATGATCTTACGTGGAACTTTGGTGTCACTTTGATTTTTGCAAGGCATAATCCATTAAGATACATGATCAATTTGCGATCATCAAGGTTAAGACTTTTGGTATTGACCTTGAGAAGAAATATTGGGAACTAGGGCACTTACCTCCAAGCTTGAGAGAAAAATGGAACAATAGAAAAGAATGGGAACCAGGTTCAAGAGAGATCAAAAATAATAAAAATGACAAAAACGTTACAAAACAAAATCTTCAATTTCCAATTTTTGAATAAAGGAAATGAAATAAAAACTATTAGACTTCGGTAGAAGAAAATTATATTACAGAGATTAACAATATCGGCTGATGACTTACCAGACGGGGCCAGGACCAACTGAAGATACAATTCATTTGATACAACCGCACAACTCCAAGATTTTGGTTTATGAGAAAATATTAATTTCATGAAAGGACTGAAAGACCAAATCCGAGAATGAATAAGGGATAAAACAAGGACCAAGTAGAGATTGAAAATGAAGCCCACATTTGACCAAACCACAAGGCAACATCGAAGCAAATGAAAATGAAAGGGAAAAAAGAAAAGAAAAGAGGGGTCCACATTTTTCCAAGTAGCAAAATGGGGCATGTTTTGAAACCACACAAAAAAGGAGAGAGAGAGAAGAACAAAGATAAAGAGATTGCTAAGGAGGGATGGAGAGGTAGACAAGGGGTGAATAAGATACTTATAGAGGGAAGAGGTAGAGAGGTGAGGGAGAGAGTGAATAAAATGAGAGAGAGAAGTTCACAAAGAGGGAAAGATGGGTAAGGAGGGAGGGAGAGAGGTGGAGAGGGATGGAAATAACTAGAGAGGGGAGAGATATAGAGGTGTGAGATGCACAACCTAGGGAGAGAGGGGTAAGCGATATAGGGGAGAGATAGGGGTGAGAGAGAAATGAGAGGGAGAGAGAAAGGGAAGTATCAACTTAGAGGAGTAACAATGGATGGAGGGAGAGGTACACATGGAGGGAGTGAGAGACATAGAGAAGGAGGATATATGGAGGTGATGACATAGAGAGGGGAGAGAGAGAGAAGGGGAGAGAGGGGAGAGAGAAAAACAAAAGAGAATAGATGGCTAAGGATGGATGGGAGAATTTATAGACAAGAAGAGACCCTGGGAAAGAGGTAGAGAGGTTAGGGGGAGAGTGAAGAAAATGAGAGAGAAACGTTCACAAAGAGGGAAAGATGGGTAAGGAGGGAGGGAGAGAGGTGGAGAGGGAGGGAAATAACTAGAAAATGGAGATATATAGAGGTGTGAGACATACAACCTATGGAGAGAGGGGGGTGAGACATAGGGGAGAGATAAGGGTGAGAGAGAAGAGAGGGAGAGAAGAATGGAAGTATAAACCTATAGGAGTAACAAGGGATGAAGGGAGAGGTACACATGGAGGGAGTGAGAGACATAGGGAAGGAGGAGATAGAGTGGTGATGGCATAGAGAGTGGAGGGAGAGAGAAGAGGAGGGAGAGAATAACAAAGAGAAAAAGATGGATAAGGAGAGATGGATAGGTAGACAAGGAGTGACTAAAATTCCTATAGAGGGAAGAGGTAGAGAGGTTAGGGGGAGAGTGAAGAAAATGAGAGAGAAACGTTCACAAAGAGGGAAAGATGGGTAAGGAGGGAGGGAGAGAGGTGGAGAGGGAGGGAAATAACTAGAAAATGGAGATATATAGAGGTGTGAGACATA
>VDFB02271358.1:712702436-712739986 GCA_007258455.2 Sequoia sempervirens | reverse complement strand
AAGGAGGGAGAGACTTGGAGATGGGGAGAGAGAGGGTGGGATGGATAGGTAGTGATTGAGAGAAAGGAGAGAGATGGGTGAGGAACACTAACAAAGGGAGAGAGAAGATGAGAGAGGTAGGGAGGCAAGGATAGAGATGGGGTTAAGGAGGGAAGGCAACATAGAGAGGGTGGGAGAGACCTAGGGAGGGTTGAGAGAGAAGAGGGTAAGTATTGGTTAAGAGGGAAGGAGACAGAGAGGGAGTGAAAGGTTAAACTGTGACTACCCATCATTGATCATAAACCATAAGCTCTAAGCCTTATCAAAGTGGGGGAGAGAGACAAAGAGAAAGAGAAGTTGGCTTTAGCATTTACATTTGGTGCTCACAAAATGTATTGCATTGGGAAATACCAACCCAAAGGGTTGGATTTTGTCTTGGACATCCATTTCATGCCAAGGACATGATTTTGTGAAAGGGTAACAAAATATCACACATTTTTGGTCGTGCTCTCCATCAAGTTTGCATATGTTTCAATGCAAATTTACAAAAATATTGTGATGATGTTAGGCTCTCTCTTAGCTATCTAACCATATAAATTATTTTATGTTTTGATTATGTTAAGGTTTTCATCCATAACTTCTCTTGTTAGTGCCTCTAGTTTTTGTCAAAAACAAACATGTTCTAATTTGGGTATATATTTTTATTCATTCACTGAGTTTTGAAAAAAAATACATTTTTAGAAACTATACTCCATTCTACATGTATTAAAAAATGATTTTCGATTAGTTTTCAAAAAAAATAGCGGGAAGCATGCTCAATTTTTTTCTTTTCAAGATGTGTCCACTTTGAAAATTAGTAAAATATTATATTTATTAAAAAATTACTCGAAAATCCTAACATAAACTACATGGTGTTACCTAATTTCTCACTAAAGTGAATTTTGAAATTATAAAAAAAATTAACATTTTAGGGGGAGCACAACAAACACTATGCTATTTTTTTTGATAAAAAAGGACCACTTTGTGTGATCCCCCTTTTCAAACCCTTAATATTCATTTTTAAAAAAAAAAATAGTACTTTAGAAAGTAGATTCAGACCACTACAACTCTTGTTCTTGTTACATCTTTAAATTTTGAGTGTAACTATCTTCATTTTCTCATGACCATCAGACTTTACTAATTTCAAAAGAAAAAAAAGTGACATCTTAAGAGCCATTTTTGTGTCACAACTTGGTGCACATACCCTTTAGTAGGGTCTTGAGCCCGAGGGCTAGTGCATCCCATAGATTAAGTGCCATCTTACTCCTCCAATATTTTGATGAAGGAACCATTTTTGGCTTCTCCTTACTTTAGTGTGAGCATGAGCATAAGTTAATAATCTCACTAAAGTGGAGGATAATTGTAGCATTGTAAATTATCAAGTTTGACAATTTCACATTATGTTTGCCTCCCCCTTAAATTTTTGGATCTAATTATGCTTATTATTTATGTGTTTTATTATCATTTTTGAAAAATAAAAATAAAACTAGGAATTAAAATTATTATTTATTTAACGACAATCAATAGTTCAAAATAGGTCTAGTCTAGGGTGCCCTTGCCCTTGACCAGCCTATTTTCGCCTAATTTTTAATATTTTAGTGCCGAAATTTTGATATTTATAAATTCAAATTTATTTTTTAGCTTTTCAAAATAATTATTGCAAGAAACAAAGTAATGCATAGAAATATAAGTTTTTTTCATAATTTCAGCACCTAGGCAATTTTGAAGATCAACTAAGCATCCTAAAAAGTAATCAAGAGTAGAATAAGTAGCATTATTACATCATTTTTATTAGTCAAGATTCATGTTAGAAATGCATCAAGTTTATATGTAATACTTACATGTTTTATGTTCATTTGTTTTGTGAGTACTAACACTTACAATATTATTCATCAATAAGAAAATATTCCTTGCAGAGATGTGCACCATGACTTCAATCCATTAAGGAGATTAGATCTAAGTGGTATGTTATAGCCCTTGTGATTTATCATTTATTTTATCCATTTTTCTTTTCCTAGCCTAGGGTAAGCACTCTTATCATCACCATACATGTTGTGGAGGTGGAAACACCAAAATAGGGTTTGACTTAGGCATTCCCCTATATGGCATAACCCTTTATCTCTTTTCCTTCTTGTAAGTGGAAAATATAAAGCGGATTTGGTAGAATATTGAAGAATTAATGGAAAGATCACACATCAAAGCATTCTACTTCAACAAATTATGGAAAGAGAAATTATTCATCAATAGACAAACCTCTAAAGATGACACTGGCAGGAAAGAGGCTACAAATTGTAACTTGCCTATACCTGTAATGAGATTTTAGAAAGCACCCACACTCCTAACTAGACAATTTCAGCCCATATTTGAATGTTAGGTTCCTCTATGTCTACCCTTTGCCTTTTTGTTCTTAATTTCTATTTGTCAATTTTGTACTTTTTCTATATTTAAATTAGTTTTGTATAAGTACATGTTTAACCTAGTTCACATTCACAAGATCACACACATCACATTAAACACAACCAATCCACCTTCCTAAAAAGGGGACCAAAACCCTACTCAACCATTCTAGCTCTTCTTTGAGAATATCATCCAAACATTCTTTTAGAATGATCTGTGTGTTCCCCAATATCTAGTAGGATAAAAGTGTGATTTAGACTCTCTAGGTCCCCTTTTCCTACAAAATATGCCACTGCTAAAATATCCCTTGATTTGTAGTGGTTACAATATTTTTATCAGAATAAATAAAAAATATCCAAGTGGTCTCTTTCCCCTTCAAAATACTTAAAACTTAACTTTGACAATGCAATGAGGGGGAACCCTAGGACCTCAAGCATTGGATTCATAATCTGAGATGATGGTCAAAAATGTGTTGGGCCAATGCTATCAAATTTAAAAATGGCTCCAACAATGAGGTTGATTTCATCACTCTCCACAAATTTCTCAAAATGTGTGTAATCTTGGGATTGGCCTCCATAGACATAAATGAGGACTTGCTAGTTTTAGTTCATGCCATGTCAGTAAAGAAGGTACTAAGCTGGAGAATTTCTATGTGAGAACATTAGATACACTTTCTCCTAATTAGGATATCCAACAAATATAAATCATATATATATCTAGAGAAGCTACTAAGATGTGGATTACCTGAAACCTGCACATTCAAAGACAGAAGAAAGGATGGGCCATTTAGGGTCTTGCCTTAGTCAAATCTTGTGTTAGTGTTTTCACTTCCATAATGAAAATGCCAATGATAAATGATAAATGATAGGAAGGAATGATGAATCCACAAAGTGCTACCACTCACCACCCTTCAATGGCTTCCTTGAAGGATTGAAGTCATGCACATCACTTCAAGGTCTTGATATTTCTTGCTTTATTTCTTGAATGGCTTGAATTGCTTGGATACCTACAAAGATTAGCCCTCATAAACAATATGAAAACATAAGCATGAACACACTCACATACATTTTGACATGATGTTGGATCTTGAATTGCTGCAATAAATCCTTTAATGGCTTCTCTGGACTTGCTCTTAACAATAACTCTTGCTCTTAATGTTCACCTCTTGCTTGTTATTTCTTGTTATTTCTAGATAGATTTGAAATGATGTAATAACTAGGTATTTATATGCAATTATGCTAATTTCCCAAAAATCAAATCTCAATAGCCATCATTTTCAACCTAAATTTCAAATGTTAAAATGTTGACACCGACGTATTCAAAATTTGAGCCCGAAAAAATAGGGGGATAGAGTTGTCCAAGGGAATCCTAATCATGGCCCTATTTTTTAAAGATTTAGGTGTCAAGGGAAAACATTAAATAAATGTATTTGTTCTATACTTGCAATTTGTCGAAAAATGATAAAAATAGGCTTCAAAATGTGGGTCAATCAGGCTCAATAATTTAAGGGGAGCAAAACATAGTGTGAAATTATCAAGGGTAACAATTTTCAATGCTACATACAAAATCTTTCAAGGTTATAAAGTTTATCTAGCACTCTATGTCAACCAATCCCATATAAGTTAAATAAGTGAATTATAGTCTCACTAAAAGAGAATGAATTAGTTTCCATAATAATTAGATCTATAGTACACAAGATTCATGTTACTTTAATTCCCAAGAACTCACAATTGATCCTACCAAAATTCAAGGTTGGGTTTGATTAAAGACTCAATCCTTAGGTCTATTCAAAATTTCCCTTTGTACAACTAACATTCCCACTTCCTCTCAAATATTGACACAAACAAGAAAAAACACACCCTCTTGTTTCATAAACAAACTTAATTACAAATTCATGATTAGAAACAAACCATTCAATTTATAATTTCACCACCGACACTCACTCAATTGAAAATTATATTTGTTAATCAAATTTACACAAATCTTCTTGGGCACAAATTATTTTATTCCTGCAATTGAAATTTTGCATGTAATTCACCCAATCTATTCTCCATATACACACAAACTCAATTCACCATCATTTAAAATCCGCACACTTTGTCTTTCCTACAGAAGATCCCAATATGCATTTCAATACAACTTCAAATTGTGGCACTACCTCCTCCTATGCATGACTCTGCATTATCCCTTTCATTTCAATATACCAACTCCAAATTGTGGCACTACCTCCTCCTAGGAGTGTTTTCTAGCGCAACACTCCTCCTTTCACACCACACAACCTTCCACATACTCCACATGCCTCCTTGCCTCTTTTTATTTGGTTTAATTTGTAGATTTTCATATATATCCTCAACTTCTTGAAATTGCATCACCCACTTTATCTTTTACCTCACACAACCTTCATTATCACCACACCATTTATCAAACGCTCTTATTTCACAACCAATTCTTCCTCTTCATGCCGCATCAGGTCATCTCTTTGTAACCTTTCCCCTTCTATGTTGCCTTCATCTCCTATGTTTTTCCATAGTATGCAATCTCTTTACTATGCCTTTGCAACCTTACTAGTCTTCTTACACCTCACCTATTCTTCAAATGATGCCCCTCCTTAGTTCAACGCAACACCCAAATCTGTCTTTATATGTTTTTATTTTAAAAATATTTTGATGCCTCTCCCTTCAAGCAATGTGGTGCATGCCCCTCTGAAATCTACCCATTCACCTTCTTACCTCTTTCGGCCTCTTTTCATTTAAAATTAGATCATTGCATTAATGGCAATATAGGTGTGTATATTCATAATCACCTAAAATAATATTCAAGCATTTCTTCCACTACTAACTGTAAAGATTGGTGAGACATTTAGACTTCACCAATTAGATGGCCTAAAACAATTTTAAGTGGCATAATTGTATGTAGGATACTAACATTTGGTTGAACCTTGGACCTAGATAAGACATACTTAAGCAAGTTTAGGGGATCAATTTGGTAGTGTAACTTTTCTCCAAGATAGAACCACAAAGTTTATATAACCTTGCACCCTAGCACCTACAAGATTGACAATATCCCTTGCACAAATGTCAACAAATAAAGATGTGTTCAAGTTAGTCACTAACATATCCAAACATGTTTGATTTAATTAAATGAAGTCATAACCAACCTCATAATTTTTCAGTCCATATAAAGTAAAATATATCAAAAATTCATTAGTGAACATTCTCTTAATCATTTGTACATATGCATGCACATACAAACGAAAATAAAATATTACAATTATCAAATCTCCAACATAATCCAAACTACATCAAGACTAAATATATCTTAAAAATCAATTGTAGGACAACTTCCTCCAATTAAAAGCCTAAACCAACTCATAATAGAATACTAACACTTGCACCTAAAGGAGGTTCAAGGATTACACCAATTGAAAACTATATGCAAGTTAATATGTTAGAGAGTATGTGTTTGAACATCGATGTGGTGCAAATTCTAGTTGCATGTAGCTGAATTAAATAATTATTAATATGTGCTAAATAATGGAATGAAATAAACTTAGAGAAATCTATATTTTTTCTTTAAAAAAATTAAGTATTATAAATATTTCCATACATATTCAAAACATAAAGCAATACAAAATGAAAAAAAAAGTTGTCATCAAATTGACAAAAAAACACTTCAAATGGAAATAGAATGTTCCCATCTAGTTGTCAAATCAATATTTATCTAGATTTTATTTGTCAAGTGAGATTTTGGAGGCTTTTACCTGACATTTTAGAGGTTTTTACTATTAAATGGCAGTTGGCTTACCATTAAACGTCAATTGAAACTTGTTTTCCGATAAGCAAGACTTGTTTCAGACTCAAATCTCACACTATATGCAGCCTATCAACTAAATGAATATTTATTTTAAAAAATGATTTTAATAAATATATTTTACACTACGCCCATGCTGAAAATGATTGTGAACCTAACACAAAATTTGAAAAGTTGGTTATCATCTGCAACACATGTTAAGATAGTTAGCAACCCCAAATAGGATTAAAAGAGAAGACAAATTCACATATGACAGGTTTCATGATCGAAACCTATGAAAGACTTAAATATTCTCCCTAGAATAACACTTTTCAAGAATTAAAGCTTATGCAATTCATAATGTTAAAAAGAGGTTTCCACATAAATTCATATAGAGACTTCAACACATCATTTTTAAAACTAAAATTTTTTGAACTTTGAGATTCAAGCTTTCGCAATCCATTGGCTAAAGTGAGGACAAATTTAAATATCCGAAATCAATAAGGTTTCTGATCAAAACTTGCCATTTTCAAAATAATTTACCTGAATCCTTAATTGACTCAATACTAAACAAACTAGTTACATTTGGTTTTAAAGAGTGTTGAGATCCATTTTTGGAGCATGCAAGTGTGGCCATTAGGTAGTAAGAACCACAATATTTTCCAATAAGAAAACAAAAGCAAAAAAGAAGATTGAAGAAAGCTATCTTGTAAATGTAAAGAGAAACAAAAAAGTGCCTTTTTAAATTCTTAACATCTAAATAACAACAAACTGTACTTAAATTTTCAGAAATGTTTTTCAGGCATGAAACAATTGTGATGGGCTGAGCCCACAATATATAGCCTATCGACTAATTATCAAATAGAATATAGATCTTTCCCCTATCTATCTTAGGAATTAACCTCGCCCAATGTTGAACAAACTCAAATCAAGAAAGACTTGATTTTGACAAATTCAATATTCTTTTTCCCATCAAGCTTTCCAGAAAAGGCATGCTGTATATAGTCTGCTTGAATGAATCTTCTGTATTGACATGGATGGAACTCATCTATGAGTTCAGGAACAGGACCCACCTCTGTTTCCCTACTTGGACCATAAAACATGGCAATGGAGATCCGATCTCTGTCCATATTTGTAACTGCTCTGTGCTCAATGCTCTTATATATTCCGTTACTTATTACCTAAATCGAAACACAAAATGGAAGTTCAGATTCGATACCAATCTGGTGGCATCAAACACTAATCAAATTTATAAAACCCAGGTAATATACATGAAATCTTATCGAAATAAGTTAATATACTCTGATAGGTTTTACAAATTGTGTTGGCTTAAAAACTGGTAAAATTCATTGTCATTACCTCAAGCATATCCCCAATATTGATAACCAGGGCACCAGGGATGGGTTGAACAGGAATCCATTCGCCATTTACAGATCTGTAGCCCCACTGTCTCATCATCCTGTAACAACACTGTCAAACCCTTTGAATCTGAATGAGGGCTTAAGCCTAAAACTAGATCTGGTCCTGGGCAGGGTGGGTAGTAATTCATTCGCATTATCTGTCCCATTTTGCCACACGCGTTAACGAAACAATCTGGTTCTAGCTTAACATTCTCAGATAAAAGGCGAAGTACTGTATTGCCAAGCTTTTGAATTTCAACACCATATTGATCCACAGTTTCCCTGCAAAAAGTGGTAAGTACAATTACATCGAAAAGGAAAATGTAGAAGTCAAAGGATAGTAGTTATGTCTGCTATACCCAGCAATTATTTTGAATGTACTGAAAAAAAGGAATTGAAGAATATGATTTACATAGCTATAGCCATCATAGACTTAGTACAGCAAAACAGGGAAAAAGAGGGGAACTAATCCAATGAAATTTTATCAACATGAATCAATAAAATGATCAACCACATTGCTTGAATTTGTGCTTTTATTCCTTCTATTGAAAGAGGGAAAAGTAAAGCATGAGAACTCAGAACTTTGGGTCCACATCAAAAGACCAAACAGGGCTTTGGTAAGGAACAATTCGATGCCACATTCTCTTAACAAGCTAAGAAGCCAAAAACACAGTAATGGAATGTCACTGTCTATCCATCATATTATTTACTACTCCCAATACTCTATATAACAGTCTCTATGCATTCCAGTCTAATGGGAGTACACTGTACAGACGGTCACCATATTCCTTAGAGGGTAAAAACTGACAGAAGAAGGCAGACACAAATATTTTGCATTGCTTGCTTAGGGCAGTCGCATAGTGGAGGCTCTTATATTTCTAGTATGATTCACAGAATGATTGAAATAAGGAAACAGGTTTAAATACTAAAAAGGGAAGCAAATTTAAGGGCTGGAGAATTTGAGTGGTTAGTGGAGAGAAGGTTAAAAAGTTTGCAGCAGCTGTTGAACTTGAAATAATACTGTTGACATCTGAAATAATTTAGGGAGTTTTTAAAGGCTAGATGGCAGTCTGTGTAGAGATTTTATGTAATAAATCTTCTGCTGATAGAGGTAGATGCAGAGTTCTGAAAAACTGGTGCCTAAAGTTTTATGTGACAACTTACGCCATGACCGATCACCTGTAAATCACTTCAAAAAATTATCTGCTCAACGATTTGAGAAAGTTATTATGCCATCATAATCCCCCAGAAGATAGGATTATCTGAGTTTTCCTTTTAAATTGTAGAGCACTACATACGTATATCATGTGAAACATATTTGGTGTAAGAGGCAATTGCATTACTCTTAATCATATATAATTGGGACAAGATGTCAGGATCTTAATAAACTTATAACTGCCTGAATTAGCAAATATTTAGGTACCTGAAATCGGCTGGCTCTGTTGGCCAAAAGTTCATTTTTCTATTCTCTGGAGGTAGAGTTACCAAGTGCATGGTATCCGACCAGTCCAGTATTTGGTCATCTGAGACCACAAAGCTCTGGCCATAGCCTTCACGCTCTTGCTTTTCGTACTTGAGCCTTTCTTCCAAAGGTAGTTGAATGAATTCCCTTACAATTCCCTTCATCCTCTCAGTCAGAGACACAGGAATTCCATGATTCACAGCCTGTCACAGAGAAATACATTCCATCCCATCACAAGGGTGATTTGGAGATATCTTCTTAAAACCTTACTTTTGTACAGAGGTAGAAGACCTTTATACTGGCTCTCTTAGGAACATAGCCCTCCTGTAATTTTTTTGGGGGTTACTTGAACTAATATAAGATGGTTCATTTAAACTATTTAGGATCCTGTTGTAAATTGCCAAAGCTTCTGTTATGTAAACTACTTCTTTATAGCAGTTGTTAATCTATTATATAATTTATTATCTATTTTGATGTGTACCCACCTGAAAAAATCCCCATTGCTGGCATGCAGTACCAAGTTTTTCCAATTCCTTTTGCCTACAGAGATCCAAATCTCTCAAAAACACGCCCATATCGATTATGGGGATGTCCAAGTGATGTCGAGGAAAGGCATTTGGGCGCTCTTTCTCTGATCTGATATACCTTTCAGGAAGGCTTCGAAGGTTCTGAGATGCCAATTCCTGAACAATAGGAACTGAAAACCTTTTTGAAGTTCCATCAGATGGATTAAATACCACGCCTGAATTAAACATGATAGATTTTTATTCTAAACAAAGTCAGCTATACGCTCCTGAGTTATAACGCTGCACTCTCAGAAACAGAATATGAACACCCTCAGAAGCAGAATATGAAGTGGGTATAATAGGGATCCTCCCGCAGTAGCCAGAATATCCAATCCAGCGTTGAAAGTGAATGCTGCGCTTGTCAAGTGGATGATGCTTGGATGCTTGAAAGTTGTTGAAAATATTATTATAATAAAATAAACTGTATCTGAAAAGTTAGACCAAGTCATATTCCGATTTATCAGTGCATGGCACCGTCCATGACTTCATACACATTATTTATTTGGTGTAGTGTTTAATTGATTTAGAATTTTTCGATCTTCCATATAAGTCTCTACAATAAGATGAGATGTGTCTTAATAGTTTAAGAATAAGCAGGCATATCAAGCATCACAATTATGGGAGCAAAATATTTGGAGGGTACACAAATACAACACATATTTGAATTAGAACAAATCATTAGAATTACAATTGAGAATTGTCATGTAGTTGATTACAATGGAAAAATGACCAATATAATGGTGACAATTGTCTTGACTATACAACCTAAGATACCTTAAGCCTCAAGCATAAGAATTGAGACTATTGTCAATGAATTCTATTTCTGCACTTGTACAATATGAAAGAATGGTGCTTGAACTATTTCTAAACATTTTTGCAACCATGGCACAACCTTTACACAACATTCTTAAGGAAATGGTCAAATATATAAAGACTAATGCATTTTGTTATCCAACATGTTTGATGGTAATATATGGTAAGGAAGGTAAGAAACAATCCCTCCAAAATGAAAATGAAAGATGGTATTGCACAAAATTTTAGCCAAATATTCCAAATGTGTAAACTTCATAAATCAATTATGAAGTTCTAACCATAGCTAATAGTTTAGCTCTATGGAATCTAAAATTGTTTCTACCTATGCATGTACTTACAACTTCAAAATTTAAAAAAAAAAATTGCTTGACATGAAAAGCCAATCTATAAGTGGATATAAACTATAAGTGGCCTATATGTTAGGTTCTATTTTAAACTAGTAAATTTCATTCTCAAATTTGTATGCAACGTCTCATTGACAAAAAGAAAAACCACTATTATTTCTATGGAAAGTGATGAAAACGACAAACACATTACACGTTTGAGATGCAATGGGAATGCGTGAAGCTAATTATGTGCGAACAAAAGAATATAATCTAAGTTATCATAGACACATGTGCATACAATAGTGCTATAAACATGGTTGATAATTTACCTCTATGAAACACAAAATTGTTTCTTCAAGTATGTACATACATGTCATATCCTCATCCATTGTAAATATTTAATAAATAAAAATATTATGTCAAATCCGTATCTAACAATGCATTTACTAAAAAATGGTGGGTAGCTCTAGAACAAGGATGAAAATAAATATAATTAATTAAATTGAAGGAAAATTCAATATGTGGATAAAAGCTATTAAAGGAGGGCATTGGAGAGTGTAAAACAAGATGATGTCCATATGCAATGAAGCATGGATCATATGTAACCATCAAATTGGATTGACATAAATTTGGTGGGAGTGGATGTAGGTATGGTTGTCTGTCAAAGTTCATAAAGGATGGATAAATTTAGTTAGAGAGAGGATATGTACTTTCCATGGAGGAGCTTGTTGTAGGTATAAGGAGAGTCACTACTTTGCAAGTTGGTTATGACAACTAGTGGATTTGTGAGGGAGGACAAAGGTATTTCCTTTGATAGCAGTTACCCCTCATTCTCTCTAATGGTTATCATCGATGTTAAAGGTGGATAAAGAGGAAGGGGAAAATGGAGGAAAGGGAGACTAAGATCATGTTGCCAAGTGCATAAAATTTCTTGGTCAAGTGGAAATAATTATAACTAATCAATAGAGCTTAATAATCTCCTCAATAATTTCCTTAGCCAATAACAAAGGTAAGTCAAGATTCCTACACAAAAAATTCATATGATTGGTGTTATATATTCCTACCTTAAATTTATGTAAGATTTTTGTTACATATTTATATTAAATATGTTGCAACTGAAAAAAAAACACCATTCACCAAAAGCTAGCAATATCCTCCTCCTAGATAATATACCTAGAAAATGGATGTAGATCAAAAGCTCCTTTGATCTACCCACACCCTCACATAGGGATACGATTGTCCTACAAATCTATGGATTTAACCCATAGCTCTAGTAGATCATGCTTCCAAGGTGAACTATACCTTACTAGATTCTATTCAATAAAGGGATGTGGCTCTTTGAGAGTACGTTGTCCTCTATAATCATTTTTCTTTTGATATTAGTAATGGTTTGGATTAGATTGACCTCAATCATGTTAGAGTTGGATTGTGTGCTAAGTTTTACAATGGGTTTGAAGTCTTGTTTGTTTTAATGTGAGTGTTTCTAAGAAAGATGTAAACTAACGACAATGATTATGTTAGACTAGGTGATGTTCACTATTTTTTCTTAAGGGTTCCTATTTTGTTTATGGTTGGTGTTGCTTGGATTGATGTGCAATAATGGAAATACCTCGTTAGATTGCATTTTTGAGTGGATCATTAGAGGTTTATATAAAAATATTGGATATTGAACACAATTTTATTATATGGGTTCTTAAGAGTTTTCTTTGTGTTTATATTTGTTGTTTCGATTAATGCAAATTATGGAAATGACCATTATTGGGTTCACTTTTATAGGACTCCAAGAATGTGTGTAAGGTGCCAAAAAAATTAAGAATTTTATTCATGGTATCTAGGGGTTTTCAATCTTGGTAGTAGTATGGAATGAAATTGGTCCATGCAACACCTCTAGTTCATTGTTGGATACATGATACACTTTCCTTGATGGGTATATGCAAGAATATGGGGGACTAAAAAGTGGCCACACCACTTTTTGGCCCCATATAAGTCATAACACAAGCTCATTATAGTAATATCATGTTATAATGTTCTCATGTTATAATCCACTTGTGTTATAACACACTCACATTTTTCTTTACATTAAAAATAAAGCATCAAGAGGTCAAGATCTTATGAAATTGGCCTCTAACTTGCAAAATAGCAGTTTGCAACTTTGGAGGAGCATGCTCATGTTTGGAAAATTGTCATTTTCTATCCCAACCCTTGGTGAAACAACCTTAGAGAAGATCCAAAGGCTTGTTTGTCTATTGTAAATTCAACCAAATTGATTTAAACTTACATAGTTTATTATTCTCCTTATCATATATATTATTTCCTTTGATAATTTTTTTGAAAACCTCCCTATCTTTCCAAATTCTCTTGAAAACTTTATAGCCAAAAGAGGATATGGGAGATCTACCAAAGTAGATATCAGATGGCAGGCATAAATTTTTCTATTGCTTAGCTTTTTTAGGAACAACTAATTGAATATTATTTCTTACTAGAATTCTCCATGGTTTTGTGCCACTAGAATATTTTAATGATCCACTTTGCAAAAAGATAAATTCCTTGCCTTTTTAGGTCTTTTAAACCAAGACCTCGTTTATATTTATCTAAGTTACAACACCAATTTTAGTTAACAACCACTCTTTTTTGCCACCTTTCCCATCAGACCATAAAAAAATTCTAATAAATTTCTTAATTTCATTGATTTGTTAACAATTGAGAACCCAAATAGATACACAGTATATACTGTAGGAGGACAATATTTTTTAACAAATTTGGAGTCTCCCCGCAACAAAAATATACTACTTATTCCATTTGAGCATTTTATTTTCAAAATTTTCCTCAATCCAATACCACATTTCCAGAGAGATGGGCTACTGGCAAAATGAATCCCTAAGTACCTTGTTTAGTTGGACCACCCCATTGAATCTATCATATTTTTTTATCCAACTAGCAGGTGAGTGATTCCAACTCAAAAGAGTAGATTTACCCTTTGAAAATTTGGCTCAAGAGGCCTTACAAAATAACTCCCCTTCTTATGTCTCTCAATAGATAATATATAGAATACAAACAAATTGTAAATAAGGTGGGTGCGAAAGGGTAAACCTACTTGATAGACCTGTAAAGTTGAAAATTTTCTAAGAGACATCCATTGATGTCAATATGAGAAACACCATCATTAAGTAACACCTCAAGCATATGTAAAATTTTTATAGGAAAGACAAAATATTCAAGGTTCATAAATTAATAAAAGACCATTCCACCTTGCCATGGGCCTTTTCAAAATCTAAGAGGATCATACCATTATCTTTCATTTTAGCCCTATCCTATTTTGTTGCTTCCCAGCTAGTGATCAAATTCTCTAGAATGTGTCTATCTTTAATGAACCCATTTTGGGTAGAGCTAACAAAAGATGGGAAAATATTGATTAATCTAAGGGCCAATATTTTGGCTAATATCTTATAAGACACATTAAGGAGAATTATTAACTTCTCCAATTCCTCATTTGAGATTTGTCTACCCCTTTGGGGAGCATCTTAATGACACCTCTATTAATAATACTTCCCATGTGCCTTTATTAATAACTTTTATATACAAATGAAGAAGATCTTCAACAATCCAATTAATGTTCTTTTTATAGAATTTTGTAGGCAGTCCATTAGGACTTGAGGACTTGTTGTTCTTGAAATTTTTTATAGCCTTTATAATTTCCTTTTTTGTTAATTTCATATTCTAACATGATACAATCTTCCTCATTTTTTTTGGAATAACCTTTTTGTATAATTCTTGAGCTTCCTTGGACTCTATATGGTTATCCTTAATAAAAAAAGATATTTGATAGAAGGATTTGAAATCCTTTTTAATTTGTTTAAGCTCACATATTTTCTCATTACAAGCCTAGATTCAGCCAATGTCTTCTCTAATATTCTTAAATTTGATGAAGTTAAAGAAGATTTTTATCCTTTATCCCCAACTTTTAGCCAATTCATTTTAGCTCTAACTTTCAACCCTTGAATTTTCTTTGTTTGCAAATATTTTAGCCTATGCTTAATATGTATCATTTTTCATTTATCTAAATTCACTAAATGGGTCATTTTGCAAACATGAACTAGTAGAGATGTAAGCTCCTCTTGAAGCATATTTTCCATTTTTTTTACCATCTGGGGACCTTTTCTTTCTAATATTTTGAAAATAAACTTTCCAGCCATTCACATTGGTATTCCATTAAGAAATGAAAGACAAATCCTTCATAATTACTATATTGATTTCTCTCAAAGTAAATATACCATTATTATAGTCATCATTATTAAGGAGATCAATATTTAGCTTAAAACTATTGTTTTTCCTTATCATGTCAATTTTACAACTTTTATAAACCTAAATTCTAGCTTCAATAGGGTGATGACTAGAGAAGTACAAGGGTGGACTTTGATACAATTTTCATTATCAATTTGCTCAAAAGTTGAAGTAATCATTATATGCATAAAATCTTAGTCTATTATAAATTCCTCTAATACCTTTTTGGGAGTTACACCAAGTGAACCAAATGCCCTTGCTATCACCTTTCTTCCTTTCTAGAGGGTCAAATTATTTCAAGTTGTTTTACATTTTATTCTAAAAGAATTACTCATTACCTTTCCACCTCAACTCATTTCCTATGCATTTGTCCTCATAATTTTCCACCGTGTTGAAGTCACTCCCAACAATTCATGGAATATCATATAAGCTATTTAGCCACGTCCAAAGATCAATTCTTTCTTTGTATTCATTAGCAACATAAACCAAACAAACCCCAAATTTTACATCTTCCTTTTCAATTATGAGTCACACACATGTCAATTATAGTTGTAGCAGCTATGATCAGGTTAATACAATTAGTCTATTTATTTCTCACCAAGATAACGATCCCTCCTTTACCTATTTCATGGTTGCTAAAGAAATGCAAAGCATCTTTCCATATGAAATTTAAACTTGTTTCCAATTGAAAGAAAATGGATTAACCTCTTATAAAAAAAGCTTGTCAAGAGACTTGATTTTGTTTAAAAATATTTCTAATTATGTATCTCCTAGTAGGGGATTCTAAGCCCCTGATGTTCCAACTAAGACATTTTAGATTAATCAATGTGGAGTTTATAATTTTTTTTATGGATTTTCTCCTTTTCGTTTTTTTCCTTGTTTTCTAATCTCTCTCTTCTATGCAAACTTGCTTTCTTTTCTTTTTCTCAATATTAAAAAATATATCTTTCTCTTATTTTCATTTCTCATGATCCTTGTCACTAAGAAACAAAGGATTATTAAGGATAATATTTTCTATACTCCCTTTGATGAGATCTCTCTTTAAAGAAAACATATCGTCCTTTTTTGGGTCTAGAGCTCTTGTTTCCTAATTCTAACCCACCAATAGTTTTATGTTCAATATTTCTATCTTCAATTTTTTCCTTTTTATCAAACACCCACTCCTAAGCATTCCTTTTATGCTCAAAGCATGAAACAAGTTCCCCATTTAAAACACCATATTTATGCTTAGAAGTAGAGTCATTTTTATGACTTTCATTTTCAACAAAATTAATTTCTATGGAAAAAATATCGCAAACCAGCACAACATTCTCTTCCAGTTTGTTGGAGACCAAGTAACAACTTTAAAAATTAATTTTCCAACATTCCAAAATTCTTTGTTTATTGCACTCTTTTTGCATAACATGATTTCTAAAAAGGGGAAAAACCCCTTTTGAATCATTCTACAAAATGAAACATGAATGCCCAACTTTTTTCCACAAACACTTGATATCTAGTAATTATTATTATTATTATTATTATTATTATTATTATTATTATTATCACAGGTTGTCTCTATCCATGGTAGCAAAAAACATAGCAACATCTTTAAGTCTATTCTCTTTCTTAACAATAACAACAATCATATCCTCATTAGGTTTGAGAACTAGGGTTTTCAAGGATGGAGGAGAAAATATACTAGTTTCTCCTTCATTTTGAACATGTCTTTCAATTGCTCCCACTCCAACTTCTTGCACCTTGAACTTCACTTTCATTGACACTTCTTCTCTATCATCACTAGACAACACATATCTATAAGTCTTCCTTTCTTGCTCCTATATTTTATTGTCATTAATATTATTAAATTCACTCTGCATTGTTAGTTATGACTCCTCAATCTCCATAAAACTCCACACACTCTAATAACACCCAATATGGTAATGCACCTAAGCAAGAGTGGGAAACTCACTAACTAATTCAAAAAGAGGGATTTTAAAAAATAACACAAATAAAACAAGAAAAAATCCAAAACCTAAAGCCTAACCAAGACCACCCAAAAATCACCACCTCATAAAGCAAAAAAGATGACAAAGAATCTAGGAGTGGTGAAAAAAACCAAGTTGGACTAGTTCCAAGAGGGAGAGCTGCCATAAGGCCAACAATGCAGGACCACTATTTGTGTCCCCATGCACCTTAGAGCTCTCCTCTTCTCTAGTTTCTAAGCAAGCAAAATTAATTTAGACAAGTCCATAAAATTAGTTTCATCCAAGTTTAAAATTTTATGCTCACATACATATATTCAAATTTGACAATGTTTTGGTCATTTAATTACTTTTAATTTTCTTTTATCTTAAATTATAGACTATTGTTAGAGTTTTTCTTCATCCTCCCTCTCCTTAGTAAGGGCATTGGTGTGAGCACAACCAACCTTGGAGGCATGATAGTGGATCTTGCTCCCATGATCTTTGTGGCTCTCAACCTTTGGTTACCAAGAATCCTACTACTCATGGAGAGTGGGATCGACCCACCTAGAGATGTTCTCTACCTCTTCTTGTGGGCAAGGAGGTGCTTTTGGGTGGCCCGATTTAAGGAAGTTTCCTCATCTAGAGTTTGTCATTTCTCTGACTTGTTCACAACAACCTCTAGACAACCCTCCTAAAAAAGAAGAAGGCAATGCTTTTACTGGTCGGGAGTCGATTGATAGTGTTGCCCTTTAAATGTTTGGGACAATCTAAATGATAAAAAACTTCCTCCATTTAATTTTTCTTTAGTAACCTAGTCTTTGTTGAGCTTGACCCTTTTATTGTTCTTTCATCTTTGTTTAAACTTGGCCCAATTAAACTTTAAAGATGTGCCTCTTTACCATTTTTTTTAATATTATACTATCCTTTATTCAATAAAATTAAAATAGAAAATTTCCGTGAAGAAAAAAAATTGATATTATTACCAATGATCTATATGTTTTGAAAATTTCGAGAAAGGAAAAAATCCCAAATTTGGAAAAATTTCATTGAAGGAAGCGGACAATGGCGAATGCGAAGAGGAAAGCTTCTCTGTTGGATCCTCGCCAGGTGGATGGCCATGTCAGCCCTCTGGACAGGAGTATTGACACCTCAGATGTAGATTGGCCCACACTCCTACAGCCTAGGGTTTCTATCCCTTCTCACTCTCGTAAAAGAGGAGATTGTTCCTCGCTCGGTCCACATCTTCTGCAAATTCCATGAATAATGGCCAGCTAGATTTACCATCGAAGACTAAATCATTTTGAATTGGGCCGACAAATTTCGATGCAAATTTCTTCGAAGGGGCAGTTTTTTGGTAGAATGTCCAACCGCTCAGGAAAAGGAGTGCATTCTATGCGGCAGGCCTTGGGTTATGGATAGCATCGGCCTCTTGGTGAATAATTGGTCTGCAAGTTTGATCCGCTCACATTCCAAATTCAGGAAAAATCTGTCTGCATTCACTCATACAATCTCCCGGAAGAATACTTGGACCTGGAGAGCCTTAAACAAATTCGTGGCTCACTTGAGCATTTCATCTGTGAAGACAAAATACAAAGCATCCTTGAAAGTGGCTCTCGGGTTTATGCGCGAATCTGCATTCGCAAAAACATTACCTTGCTATTGCCAAAGTTTATCTTCCTCGAGGCGATGGCGGTTCATGCAAACAAACTGTGGAAATGGAGGAAATGTCCATCTTTTGCCATAACTACAATTAAAAAAGTCATAAAACCAAGGATTATCTCAAAACAAAACCGAATTCTTCTTGGAAATGGATTCATTAAGATAAACCTTGTATCCATTTGACTCTTCGTAGCAAAAATCTTCCAATTCCAGACCCTCTTTGGGTTAATCTTGCACATTTGACTGTGGAGAAGCCTTGAAAGCCCAAGGTTCCCCTGTTTTGACTTCAGGGCCTAATGGCAGTGGATTGCTCTGTGAACTAGATTTAGTATCGAGGGAATTATGTCCCTTTCTGGAAGAAGGTGACATTTTGGTCTCTCCTGAATTATGCACTATTTCTCAGATGGAATTATTGAAATCAATAGCTAACAGTGGTTCAACAATTAATCTGGCCAAAAACTGCAAATGAAAAAGCTCAGGAGGAAATCGAGACTGGTTCTCAATCCACTCTAAAAATGGTATTGATGTCTCAAAGGGAAAAACTCCCCTCACTGCCGCAATGGAGATCCTACCCTGAAATGTGAGGGGCCTCAATGCTACTAAAATTTATTGGAAATAAATAATCTTGAGCCAAAAAATTAAATTTCTAACGTGTTTTTTATTCTTCTTCAAAATCTCTTGAATTTGGAGATGGCCATTACGAAGCTTTCACCGGATTTCACTTTTTTTTTAGGCTCAATTTTTGACACTTAGGTTTGACTTATTTTTTAATATTAAGATTTTTTTTGGGAAAAAAAAATAATACTAGGTGGACACTTCGAAAACATGGAAAATAGAAAAAAATATATAGAGAAGTTTTTTGAGGGAGAATAGAAGAGTTGAAACCTAAACGATAATTATAGGGAAGAATAAAGCAGAAGCTTCATAAACCATACATAGACCACCATTAGTAGCTCTAGAAAGAGTGTACTAAACAACTACATAAAGAGAACATGCAACAGCTCCAAAGAGCTCATATACGCAACAAGAAGATCAATTTTTTTTATATTAATAGAAATTATATTCTCTTAGTTCAAAGAGTTGTCTCCTTCTAAAGTCTTTGTGGTCTTCTTTGTTTCATTTATCTAACAAATAGTATCAAGCAATAGTCTTTGTGGTATAGTTTGTTTTATTTTCACAACAAAATTAAAGACAATAGAGGCAAAAGCTCTTATTAAGAAGTGACATAAATGGAAAGTTTCCTTTGTATAATCTAAGCGGGCCTCCACAAGGTGGTTGGGCATTTTGTGGTATGCCAACACAACTAAAATCAATGTAATTTACTTTGAGTCTAATCAAAAACTTTGTGAGGTGCAATGTGTTGGACTAATCACTAGCAAGGTCCCCCTTTAGATTCGTGACATGGACTATCTACCTCTAGTGGATCTGTTTATCTCTGGCATTTGTATCGGGTATTAACAGGTTGATCTTTCAACACAACAAATGTGTTCCAACAAATGGTATCAAAGTTGTGGCCTTAGGTTCAAATTCCCTTAGGTGACACTGATGATCCCCCTTCGATTTTGTGACATTGACTAACTACCTTTCGTGGATCCATTTATTTATGGCATTTGTATTAGGTGTTAATAGGCGATCTTTTGGCATGACGAGAAACATGTTCCAAACAATGAACTTCTTCTAAGTTGATTTGTTTTATCCTCAAAATGTATCGTCCCATGTGCCATCTTTTGAAGAAGAACCTTTGGGATCTCATATTTCATATTATTGAAAATATAAAGGAGGACAAAGCCACCATTTAAGGGGATTACAACACAATCTCATGTGCCATTAACAAATAGAGAGGCATCTCAAGAGAAACCCAATCTCAAGTAGATTTCATTGATTTTATCAACCTAAATAACCTTTTGATGTAATCCCCAAGAATGAATCCTTCACATTGACAAATCAAAGAGAAGGGCTTTGCAACATTGTAGAGAGGTTGGAAATTTTTTCCTCTACTCCAAATGGCTTGACACGAATACAATTGTTGAATTCTCTAGTATTTCATCTTCTAGTTCTAATTACTACCCATTGTATCTATCAATTGACAAAGATTCTACAAATATGAAATGCTCTATTAATTTGAGACTATATGGTTCATGGATGAAAATTTTTTGGGCCTTATGAAGCAATGGTGGCAAGGGCTACCTAATTTCTCCAGCACAAATATGTGTACTCCATTTTTAGGAAGCTTCAAGATCTCAAGGCCATTCTCAAGGAATGGAATTGATCCTCTTTCAAAGAGAATATTTGAAGAAAAAAAAATGATTGAAACTAAGTTGCAAACCCTAGTGAATTAGTGGTTAGGTATGGAATGGACCAAACCAACTCTATGTAAGAAAAAGGCATCCTCATAAAATTTAAAAAAATTCAAGTAATAGGATAAATATTTTAGAGGAAAAAATAATGCAAACTTTCGATCAAGGAAGGGTATAAGAACACCAACTTATTTCGCAATTTGACCAAGTCTTGTCAATCATACAACATGATCACCACCATCAAATTTTTTCTTCTAAAAAATCTAGATATTCTAGAGCTTATTAAAACAAAAATCCTAAAATCCATCCTTAAGAGTATCTTTGAGGATGATAACAAAATGTTGATGGATCCCTTCATTAAAGGTGAAATTAATCTCACTTCATTCCAAATGCACCTAGATATAACATTTGACCCAATGGTTTTTTAGCTAGCTTTTTAAGAATTGCTAGCATATTGTAGGGAGAGAAGTGACAAAATCATGCAATGAATCTAGAAGTCTAAATACGAGATTACTAAGATCAATGATTTCTACATTCATTTCTCTACTCCCAAAGAAGAATTCCCTTGCTACCTTTGGTGACTTCATGGTGATTTGAAGTATGCAATACTATCTACAAGATTATTTTTAAATCACTTGCAAATAGACTCAAGGCCTTCTTTTTTTCATATCTTTCAAGTAAAGTGACTTTTTCCCAAATCGAACCATCAATAAAGGTATTATCCTTACCCATGAAATAATTCATTCAATTTCCACTTCTAACTTTAAAAAATGATGTCAAACTTGATATCAATAAAGCATATGATAAAAATGATTGGTGACCTCATACTTTTTTAGAAATATTTGGTTTTTGCCTAACTTAATGTGAATGCATCGTTGAATATATCTCCACCCCTCATTGCTCAATTATCCTAAATGGAGGTCTTGAGGGCTTTTTTGAGGGTTTTAGGGAACTCAAACAAGGGGATCCTTTTACCCCTACCTTTACATCATAATAGTTGAGGCCCTTGGATGGTGCATTTCCTTTCCCTAGATCATTAATAGATTGAAGGTTATTAAGGTTATTGATGGGTTAGAAGCTTTCACTCATCTCTAATTATGGAAAACACCATTACTTTTGAGGATTCTAGTATCCCTAAAGCTAAGAGCATCAAATCCATTCTATCCACCTATGTTGATTTGTTTGGATAGAAAATAAATAAGATAAGATTAGAAGCTTTCTTCTTCAATTCTTTCCTAAGATTACAAAATAGAGTTACTAGAGCATTAGGTTTGAGTATTAGAAAAATTCCTAGCAAGTATCTAAGGTTCCTTTTCTGGGGTGCATGTGGATCCTCTCTTTGGAGTTATTTAATTGATTCCTTCAAAGATCATCTCAATGTTTTTGGGAAAGGTGTCTCAACCTTGCTCATAATGTTAAACATTAAATAAGGTGTATTGTTTGGATATAAAATAAAAACTTAATTTCTGATCTATAGGTTTAGTTTTTTGCCAAAATAAAAAACTTGGTTGCTCAACACCACCTATGAGGTGCCCATTGGATGGATATTTTCAAGTGCTTCATTTTTTTAAAAGGGCCCATTTAGATGACCAAATCAAAATTTATAGTCTTTAGAATTTTGCATAGGAATTACATAAAAAATATTGGATGCACAAAAGAGTTGTAAAAGAGAGTTACATATGTTGACCAATTTATGGTCCATAGTGTGTCACATCATAAGGCATATTTAATTGGGGAAATTTTGGATGTCACTATTGGGTGGTTTTATCTCATGGGTTTCTAATTACTATTTGATGATTTTAAGTTTCCATATCCTATATAGTAGGTGCTTGAGATCGAGGTTGTGTGTAAAGTTTTGTTAATATTGTTAACTTGTAAGAACTCAAAATATCTAGTTGGTGATACTCTTATGAAGGATTGCTTTGTAAGTGTTGTAATTGTAGTTTACTAAATAATATAATGAGATACACTGTAGTGTGGGGTTTTTCTCCCAAAAGGGTTTCCTCCACATACACGTGTTATGGCATTTATTATTTATTTCCCATTTAAATATGTTTATGCTTTCTATAATTGTTAAACGATTGAAATTTTCACAACACTCTTCTTAGAATATTAGAATAGGAAGCATTTTCACACACATTTCTTCCTTTCATTTGGTATAAGAGCCTAATCACATTAGATTCTAGGTGTTGGGTAAAGATATTTTTACATACTAATATTCATTTGAGTGGGAGCTTGCATAAAGATGTTTTTTTATCTTATTGTAGGAGGATATGGTAAACACATCAAGGATAGAGATGGAGAATTTCTTAGGCACAAAATTTGAGTTGTGGAAGCTCAAGATGGAGGATATAATTGTAGAATGAGATCTACGGGTTGTGGTATATAGATCTAAACCTACAACTACCTTGGCTATAAGGTGCATGGTTGATAGAAAATGTGTCTTTTTCAACATGACCGTACATCAGGGTGATCCCACTATACTAGTTTACAATTTTTGGCCAAACTAGACACTGAAATAATTTTTTCTAACTAAATCTTCATTTTTGGGCACCTATAGCAGCTAAACCATGAGGAATTTGAAGATGATGCAAACAAGTGATTTGTGACATTTTGTCTATAGATTCTAAATATATATTTTTCAAAAATTTTGGAATCAGATTGCACTTCTTTTTCCATCTCCTTTGAAAACTAGTTTTTTTTAGTAAACAACATTTTTAAGGAGTGACACTCACCATATAACGCATAACTTTTTTTTCATGAAGGATAAAATTCTATTTTTTTCTAATTTAGATTTGTAACTATGATATCTAATGCTTCCATTTAGTTTGATATTGTTTTGTTGAATATTTTTTCCTTAATCAAGTTTTGAAGTCAAACTAATTACAATTCAGACATAGGCGGACTGTATAACACGTAACTTTTTTTGTATGTATTGAATTTTATTTTTTTGTTAGATCAAGGACTTAAATATTTGATGCAATCATGTTTTTCAATTTTTTTTAATAATCTGCTACTTTTCCACATGTGCATAATAGAGAGCTTAATTTTTAGTGAAAACCTATGTTTAATAAAACTAAAAAAAATACATAATAAAACTAAAACATATTAAAATTATATTCATTGGATAGCTCGTTCTGAGGAATACCATCATTTAGTTGGGTCTATGAAGTCTCCTCCATTTTCATCCTCAACCCGAGCTTCAAAGTGCAAAATTTTGGACTTTTTTGGTGCTTGAGGGGGAGAAGGGGGGAAAAGGGGGTTCGAGCAAACCACGAGGGTTCACTTGAACCCAAAAGGGTTCGCTCGAACCAGGGTTCAAGCGAACCCCCACTTGAACCCCCTTTCCATAGGCCTTCACTTTTGGCTTTTTGATGGGAATGGTGGGCCCCATCATTAAATGGGTTCACTTGAAGGAAGGTTCTATCAAACCCCCTTTGGGTTCTCTCGAACCAAAAGTTCGTTTGAACCCCCAAAAACCAATTTTTTTGCATGGGATCATTTTTTGCAACTTTTCTTTACTCACTGGAATTGTAAACCACTTTTGTGGGTTTACCCATCAAGGATGATTTATTAAATATGAAGAATATGTAGTTTAAGGGTGTACCTAGGAGATGAATCTAATTTTAAGATTGTTGGTTGTGGTAGAGTCCTAATTTGATTCCCTCATAAATGAGTAAAGGGGATCAATGGTGTATTTCATATCTTTGGTTTGGCATATAACCTATTTTTTATAAGTAAATCAACTATATATAAAGATTAGTCTATGTGTAATGTCGTAAAATTGTACCCCTTGCAATTTCACTTACATTTTTGCATCCACTTTAGTCTTCACTCCCTTAGCATTTGTGTAGGCTCATTTTAGCCCCATACACCAACCTTTCTCCCTCTCAAGATGCTCGGGACCCCTTTCTAGTAGCCACCCTTGTGCGTTAGCTTTGTGTCAAACCTTGTGATTTCTTCATTCCCGTCATTTTGTGGTGTGATTCTTTTGTACACTAGTGCGTCGCATGGATGTTCATGTGCTGCACTAGTTTCCCATGACTTTTGACATCTAAATGGCCATTTATGAGCCTTTCTCTACTTGTCACTTGATTTTATCAGTGGTAACAACTTGGGACTCCTTCTAACAACTCAAGAACCTTCTTTTCCCTCCTTTTTTTTCTTTTAAATCTATCATTTCAATTCTATTGTTCTCACTGGGTCTATTTTCTTTGGATCTCTAATGTATCTCTCCTCTTTCTCTTGCTCTCTTGCTTGCACAACTCTACAACTTTTTATAACAACACTCTCACATTCTTACAACATTTTCTACAACTCTCTTGGATCTCACAACTCTCTCTCTCTCCTTGGCTTCCTCAGGCCTTGTAGGTGATATTTCTCTTGTCTTGTGTCTTTGAGCATCTTGGGATATCTCACATTCCTTGTCTATGCATTTTACTATCTCATCTATCTATCTATTTCAGTGTCTATTATTCAATCTATCTATCTATCTAGTTGTTCGTGGAGGTGGGAACATTGAAATGGGGGTTTGAATGTGACAATCCCCTAAATAGCTCCAACAATTTTCCTCACTCATATGTGTGTAGGTATTGAAGTTATTTCTTTGCTAGAGGCTTCATTGCTTGGGTTGTTGTAAGAATTCTTTCTCTCCTTCTCTCACTTTATCATTTATGTTTTACTTAGTTTAATTTAATGTATTTCAGTTCTATTATTCTCTATTTCTTTCTCTCATTCCAAGAGTTCTTAGTAGTTAGAGTAGAAGCAATCACTTTGTGTTTTTTGTGACATTATTGATTTTCAGTCTATACGAGATGTTAGCATGCCTCTAGGATGCTAGCACGTCATGCTATCATTCATATGCCATGCTTGTTACATTGGAGGTTATCGTTGCACCAAATGATCAACCTTTTAATGCATGATACAACTGCTAGATTCATACAAGATCCACAAGAGGCGATTAAGCCATGTCACAATCCCAAGCATTGTGTTGTATAGAGGAGAACAATGGACACACCATCTTACAAAAATCCCTCTCCAACGCAAGTGAGGGGTTCAAATCTATGACCTCAGATTTGATACCAATTGTTACATTAGTGGTTGTCATTGCACCAAAAGATCGACCTTTTAATGCCTGATACAACTGCCAGATTTACACAAGATCCACAAGAGGTGGTTAGACCATTTTAGGAACCCAAGTGTCACACTACATAAAGGAGACCAAGGGACACACCATCTTGCAAAAGTGCTTCCATCCTTTGGTCAAAAACTCATCAGTCTATCCTAAAATCTTTTGTGACCTATTCATTCTAATTTTGGAACTCTCATTACATGAGTGTATTCCTTATTAGATAATCTAAGGTAGTTTAGGGTAGTTCATTCCCTAGGACTCTCTTGGTAACCAAGAGACTCGTGAGCAGTGAACCCCCCTTCTCTATACTATGTTAGTTATTAACATATTCAAACATATTTTATTTAACTAGATGAAATTATAGCCAACCTTGTGGTTTCAAAATACATGTAAGGTGAAATATATAAAATTCATTAATGAACATTATCTTAATTTTTTATACTCATGCATGCACATACACACCAAAATCAATTATTACAGTTATCAAATCTCCAACATAATCCAAATTACATCGAGACTAAAAATGTCTTAAAAATTGATTTTGTGGGAATATGACAACTTCCTCAAATGAAAATCTCAAACCAACTCATAATAGAATATTATGAAAAGAGGAAATAAAGAGTGGATACATGATGGTTGTTGTGGGGAGGTTTGCTACATAGGGTCACACATGCTAAGGTTCCTTTCTTTCACCATGACCTTTTCTCCCCTTACATGCGATATTTTGTAGGTGGAGTCTCATTTCTTGGTTGGCATGGGGTGTTAGGTAATTTGGTAGGGGGTTTCAATTTTATGTTTGCGTAGGTTTTTGGGTTTCTTTTTTTTTTTTGGGTGGGGAGGGTGTTTTGGATCGGCTTTCGTGTTCAAATCCTGAGTGGGTCCTTTGTATTGGGTCTTTGGTTTCCTGATTTGATAATGGAATCAAGTGTATGCTCTAATCCCAATTTTAATTCACCTTTTTAGGAGGCTCTTGTCATAAATGATCCTTCCTCATCCATGCATGTGAATGAAAGTGAAATGGATATCTTGAGTAAATATTTGAGTGGAGAGGGCCAGGAAAAAGAGTGGTTGTTCCCAATCTTGAAAGAAAATGGGTTCCTGGAGTGGAGATAGGATCATCCAATTTGGGTGATTTATCATGATTCAATTGTGGAAGATATCAATTAACTGAATATTCATGCTTTAATTTGCAAATTTATGGTATTTTGTTTTCCACTCTCATTTCTAGAGTCATGGGATCATCGTACAAGGAAAATTGATGGTGAGATAGAAGTAATGTTAGTAATCAATAATTATTTTATGGTGGTTTTCAATTGCATGGTTAATTGAAACAAATTCTTTTAAGGAGTTCCCTCCTTTTATAATCAGGTGGGATTATTCATTAAGCCATGGCATGTTAGCTTCAATCCTATAGAGGATCTTCCATCATGTGTTCTTGTTTGGGAAAGGATTCCTTGGTTTCCTTTAGAATTTTAGAGGAATGACATTTTACATATGATAGCTTTGCTTTTGGGAAAATGGCTGGTCCATCTCAACAAACACTAGAAAAAAGGTAATTTCCTATTCTCGTATATGCATTGAAATTGATTTGAATAATCCTATTCTATATTGTTTGGAAATCCACTTAGGATCCACATCTTGGATTCAATAGTTATATTTTTAAGCTCTCCCGGAATGGTGCCAAATTTTCCATGAATATGGCCATTTGCAAAGAAGATATCCTAGAATTATCCAATTCGAGCAACCCATAAAAATCTCCCTTAGTAAAATCTGAAGACAAATAAAGGAAAAGCTTCGATCTTAGGGGAGGGTGTAGATGAGGGTAGTTTTATTTTGGTCAAAACATGCAATAAGGGCAAAGGTATGAAAATAAATCTTAAAGATAGTCAGGAGGATGGGTTGTTTAACCATTTTGATGTGCTGAATGATTTAGACCAACAAGAGTTGAATCCAAATGATTTACATCTTAGAGGTAATAGTTTAGAATAAAATCAAGAAGCAAGCATGATGGTTGATATTCATATTGCATGATAGGGTAGGCCTTTTTTAGCACATATGGATACTGACCTTTCTCTTAAGAATACATGTGTAATGGTGTCAACTGAAAATAATGTGATTTCTGATGAATTGGATTTGGTAGTGTCTGCTCCCTCACTTGAAAAGGAAAATATGGAGGTTGGAAAAAGGAGTAGAACACCTCCTTCCTTAGGAATTTAGAAAAAGAACCTCAAGAAGGGTGTTACAAAAAACATCTCAAGGTGGGTTTGAAGAAAGATCAATATAAGATTAAATTCATGGGGAGACCTTGGTGGAATCAAGAGAAGTTAACAATTTTGATTCACACTTCTCCAATTCTAAACATGATTGTCCTTTCTTGGAATGTAAGGGGCTTCAACAGTGGCCATTAAAAAAAAAATTCAATATTTGGTTAAAGTTCACTCATTGGATATTATCTTTATCCAAGAGACTAAGTTATCTATAAAAGGTATGTACAATGTGTCTTCAAAAATTTGGTGAAGAAGTCAATGCCAATGTATTGGTGCTTAGAGTAATGGAAGGGGTATTTCTTATCTATAGTATTCATTGAGGATTAATCTGCTTTGGTGGATTTGTAGTAGATCTTCAATCTCTATGGTTGCTTTGAGTATGGAGATTGGATAGATTGTGTTGCTCTCTAATGTCTATGCTCCAACTAATTTTCTTGGAAAATCTTATCTTTAGTCTCATATTTGCTAGGTTCAGTCCCTAATTCCCTTATACCCATGGATCTTGGCTAGGGAACTTAATGCCATTATTAGTTTGGAGGAAAAGAGAGGGGGTGTGGAGAGGTTGGAGCCTTCTTCCACCCTTCTCAAGGATAATATCCTCTTCTTAAGACTAGTAGACATAAAATCAAGTAATGGGTTATTTATTTGGAATAATAGGATGTGTGGAAATAACTCTATCTCTGAGAGATTAGATAGGTTTTTGGTTTCAAGATTTTGGATTGGTAACAAATGGGCTACTTGTTTTGAGATTATGGAGTGGAGGGGTTCATATCATCGGCCCATAAAAATCTTCATTTATTTGGTAGGGTCTATAAAGAATCCTTCTTTTAAGTTTCATCTTATGTGGCTATGTGATCCAAAATTATAAGAAATTATGTTAAGATGATGGAATCAAGGTAGATTACCTTATGTCACTGCATTGTATTCCTTTATCAAAATATTACAATTTGTGAAGCAATAACTCAAGAAGTCAAATAAGTAGTGTTCTAGCAACATCTTTCTTGCTAAAGTTTATTGCTCAATCATAGTTAAATACTATCACCTAACATATTAGAGACTCTAGGACTATAGAGGAATCCCTTAAGAATCACAAGCCCTAAGGGTATGTGCAAGATCATGATGGGCCAAAAAGTGGTGATATGACAGGTAAGTGTAGGGTATGTGGCTGAGGACTTTTTTTACCCAAAATTGATGAAACGAAAAGGGTTTTAAAGGAGATTCTCAACTTTCCATCAATATAAATTATGTTTTACTTTGAATTTAATAAATAATAATTATTCATTTTCTATTTGAATTACAACTAAAGTCCCTGATTGATAGGTTGATTGAAAAAAAAATTATAGCTTTTAAACGATATCACATTTTTGAATCCAAAACATGTGTCACATTCTATGCTTTTGCATACTATAGGATTAAAAATAAAATTTTAATTTCATGAAGTTTTGACCAAGTTAAGGTGGTCAAACATACAAGTTTTTATATTTTTAAAATTTGTAATAAAAATTCATAATTAAATATTTACTTGGAAAAAATTATAAAAAAATATGCATCACATTGGGACATGAGTCCTCTACTTACATCTAAAATCTTATAAAAATATATTATTATTTTATTGTGGTTAGTGGTTAGACAAACACCTACTTCTTATTTTTTCCCTAAAATTTAAGTACTCTGCAATGAAATTTCAAATTTTCACCAAATAGTTTTTTTTTTTAAATAAACCTAGTAGTTTAGAAACTACATTCAATTACAGATTCTATTTTTACATATTTTGAAATAATATACATAAATTATTTAAATTTTTACATCAAGTTGCCTAACTCTGATTTTTCTAAATATTTTGCCACTTAAGGGCCTGTTTTTTCCATGATGATTCTGCACATACCCCTAAAGGATCTTGAAGAATGGGAATTGCAAGAGGAGATTTATTTGAAATAGAAGGGACAAATTGAGTGGCTTCAAGAGGGTGATAGGAATACAACTTTCTTTTTTAATTTAGTCAAGGCCAAAAGACAAAAGAATATGATTTCCTCTCTTTTGTCTTTTCAAGGAATCTGGCCAACTTCTTTGAAGGAAACTTCCATAGAGGCCTCTCATTATTGTTTGGCTTTGTTCATAAAATATTTTCCCCTTGCTTCCGATGAGGAAAATTAAATTCTATCCTACATTACATTTTTTGTCTCTATAGAAATGGATGAAAGGATTCTTAGTCCTATTTCTATAGAGGAGCTAGAGGGAGTAGTGTTTTAGATTAGGAAAGGGAAATCCCTTGGTCCTGATGGATTCTTGGTGGAATTATTTTAGGAATTCTAGGAAATTTTAAAATTTGACCTATTAGCTATAGTACAAGAATCTCAAAGGAATAAACATATGTTAAAAGTTATGAATTCTACTTTTCTAGCTCTTATACTCAAGCAGAAAGGGGCTACTTCACCGAATATTATTAGAACCATAGCTCTTTGTAATGTGGTGTATAATATTCTATCTAAGGTTATTGGGGAGAGGCTTAAGCCTTGGATTATCAAGATTATTTCTAAAGAGAAAGGTTGTTTTGTGGTAGATAGGAAAGTTTTGGATGGAGTAGTCATAGCTGTTGAAGTCATCCATTAGATGGAAACTTCAAGGGAGAAGGCTATGTTTATCAAACTAGATATGGAAAAAGCTTATGATAGGATCAAATGGTCATTCCTTCAAAATATTTGTCTTGCTTTTGGTTGCAATGATGCATGGGTCAACTGGGTGATGAGTTCCATTTCCTCTACATCCTTCTTTGTGCTTATTAATGGTGACCCATTTTCTTTGTTTGGAGCTTCAAGAGGTCTTTGATAGAGAGACACCTTGTCACCTTATTTGTTCATTTTCTTAGCTAAGGGCCTAGGAAGAGTCATTAAATGTCATGTTAGTCAAGGCTTTATTCAAGGTTGGATATGGGGAATGAGCTGCATTCTCAATCCCATTTGCAATTTATTCACGATATTGTGTTGATGGGAGTGGCTAAGGTTAGGGAGGCTTCCAACTTTAGACAAGTGTTAGATATTTATCTTGCGGCCTTGGGCCAACAAATTAATGAAGGAAAATCCTCCATATTCTTTATTAATACTCCTCTTATCATTAGCAAAGGATTTCTTCAATTCTAGATTGGAGCTCTTCCTTTGGTGTATCTTGACATTCACCTCTTGGATGGCTTAGTTACTAGGGGACTTGGCATAATATTTTGGATAAGTTTCAGGTAAAGGTTAGGCATTAGACTTATAGATGGATCTATTTTGATGTGAGAGTTTTATTTTTGAAGTCTGTAGTTCAAACTCTTCCTATCTACAAGTGTCTAGTGTAAGTTGTTCCTTTTGTTTCATTAAGCAAATTGATTCTTTAGAAAGGTAATTTCTATGGGCTATTAATTTGGAATCTTCAAAGTGGAGGTTGGTTAAGTGGGAGACTATTTGTATGTGAAAGGATGAGGGAGGTCTTGGGTTGAGGTAGGATTGCCTCATTGGTCAAGCATTAGCTTCCAAACTATATTGGTGGTGGTATAATAGTTAGGACCAAGATTTCCCCCTCCAAGTATTTAAGGGGGGTAGTGAGGGAAGATGTGTTGAGAGTTAGCTTGCTTGGTAAGGGTTCAATGTTTTTGGGACACCCTCAAAAAGGGTGCTAATATGATTAAGAAGGGACTATTTTTGATTTGCAATAGGGGATCAAATGCTCTTTGCTGGTATGATTCTTGGGATGGTTTCCCCCTATCATGTTTATCCACCCTCATCTACAAGATCTATGTGAGTTATTTTTGGAGGCTAAGTGGACTTGGGTTGAAGACTTCAAAAATTTCCAAAGATTGGGCCATGCAAATTTTTTTAGATGGAAGGACCCTTTAGAGTGGACAATAAAGGTTTAGCTAAAGATCGAGAAGATTTAAGAGGGATTTTAGTTGGTAGATCTTAAACTCTTTGAGGGGGAGAGACAATTTGTCTTGGAGTCCTGATCCTAGAAGGGTGTTTTTGGTTGCTTTTGGATATCAAGAGTTGAACTTCCAGAAATATGAGCTGGTGGAAGTGTCATGGTGGAATAATATTTGGAATAAATTTTCTTGGCCCAAATGCAACTTCTTTTTGTGGCTTATTTCCTTGAATCAATTCCTCACTTGGGATAACCTCCAAAAAAGAGGGTTTTAGGGACCGTCTATTTGTTTCCTTTGTGGCAATAGGGAGGAAAGATCCTCTCATTTATTTTTTCAATGTTTTTTCACTAGAGATATATGACACTTATGGTGGGATGTCTAGAAGCAATCATGTGTTCATGCTTCATCTCTAGTGGAGTTTGGAGAGGCCTTTGAAAAATCCTTTCTTCCTTTAGGTTGTGTGGAGCATTTTTCCATCATTCATTCTTTGGAAGATTTGATTGCAAAGAAATTGTAGAATTTTTCAAGGAAAGAATTTGACAATCCATTAGCTTTGGCAAAGAATCATTGGTATGGTTTAGGAAACAGTGAGAGCTAAGTGTGATGTGTCTATGTATTTAGAGATTACTAAGGTAGATTTAATCAAGAGTTTGGGTTTATATAGCAATGATCTAGGGCCTACTTTGGTGGGGAGGAGTCATCCCACCAAAAGGAAAACATAGAGGGAAGGTAGATGGTCTCCTCCTCTCTTAAGGGATCTAAAGATCAATATGAATGGCTCTTCTAGGGAAACCCTGGGCATGCTAAGATTGGTGGAGTTGGGAGAGATACTTATGGTAATGCCATTTTTATTTTTTACATATATAAAGGAAAACGCACCAATAGTTTGATGGAAGGATTTGCTATCTTTACAACTCTGGAAAGGGCTTGTGTAGTTGATTGGCATAAGATCATTTGTGAATCAAATTCATAGATTATGATTAACATGTTGAATGCTCAAAAGGTGGATTGGGGTAGTTGGTAGTTGTCTTTGATGACTAAGAAAAGTCTCTAATTGAGTTCCTTGATGGATTCAACCTCCTTTGTTCACATCCCTCATGAATGGAATAGTGTGGCTATTTACTTGGATAAATGGGCTTCTAAGAATAGAGGTGACTTGAGAGTGAAAGATATGGATTCTTTATCCCATGATCATGCTCAATGCTTGGATAAGATGATTAATAAGGATGTGGATGGTTGATATATGCGGTTAAGTTAGTTGGTTGGGATTTTTCTTTGGGTTGGTTGGTATGTTTCCCCATTTGGATTATATGTTGATATCTTGAGTGAATAAATTTTTTACCACCCTTTTATTAAAAAATGAATATTATGAAATAAAGTGTATGTCTTCTCTCTAGCTATTGCAAGTCTTAACCACTAACCTAGCCCAACATTGACCATACTCAAATCAAGAAAGTTATGACTTGATTTTGATAAATTCAATATTATTCTTTCCATCAAGTTTTCCAAAAGAGAAATTTTGCATAGAAACCCAAATTTTTTTCCCTTCTTGGACCATAAAACATGGCAATAGAGTTTTGATCTTTGTCCATAAATTTGTAACTGCTCTATGCTCAATGATCTTATATATTTTGTTACTTATCACCTAGAAATCTAAACAAAAAATAAAAATAAAAATTTGATAGCAATTTGGTGGCATCAAACATTAGTCACATTTATTAAATCCAAGTAATATATCATCAAGAATGGAGTAGGGAGAGTTTTATTTAATACATGAAATCTTATTGAAAAAATTTAATATGATTTGATTTATAAATTATTTTGGCATAAAGATTGGTAAAATTTGTTGCCATTACCTCAAGCATATCCCAAGGATGGGTTGAATAAGAATACATTTTCCATCCTTACAAATTTGTAGCCCCAATGTTTCATCATCTTGCAACAAAACTGTCAAACCATTTATATTTGCATGAGGGATTATGCCTAAAACTAGATTTGGTCTTCGGTAGGGTGGGTGGTAATTCAATTACATCATTTGTTCCATTTTTCCACATGCATTAATGAACCAATCTGGTTTTATCCCAACATTCTCTATAAAAATAAAAGAACTATATTGCCAAGCAACAACGTATTGATACACAAATTCTCTGCAAATAGTGGGAAGTATAGTTACATTGAAAATGAAAATGATAGAAGTCAAAGTATGGGAGTGTCACATCCCCATGTTAGTTTCCCCCATGTTGGATGACTGTAGGGGGAAATAAAAAAATAAATACAATTAAGTGTCACAAGAGGCCATGCACATATGGAGGCAACATTGACCAATGGTGAAGGAGGTGTTGTGTCAATAATAAGGCATGGTGTCATCACCATTTTGTCAAACTTTTACTTGAAAGAGGAGGCATATTTTTAGTGCGGGGGTTGTAGGAGAGTGAGGTCAAGTGGAGGTACCCCTTGCAGGATCTAGGGGACCACCCTCTTGATAGGGGGTATGAGGACTATGTACCTCAAAATGCCACATTTTATGTATAATTATTCTTTATAAATCTAAACAATTTATCATTATGTTGGTTTTTCTTGCCCTAGAAAGCAACCCCATTTTTTGAAGACATTGCATTATGATTGAGTATTATATTTTGTATTGTGTGAGGAGAATGTGATAGAGAGAAGAATTGTAATATATGTGTTGTAGGTTGCATCCATTCATTTTGTTAAATGAAATAAAGGAAGGACTAGTTGTTTCTCTGTGAACATAACCCATATTGGGTGAACCACACATATCTATGTCTCTTTATTTTGTGTTATTTTATATCTTATTTTTATTTTTTATTGTAAATATTGCTCTATGATCCTATTCCTAACAAGCCCTACCCATCATATTCCTTACCATGTCATGCTCATCAAAATTTATGTTTCTTCTTCTATGTTAGTCGATCTATTGAGGCATCAAAATTGTACTTGTATTATTCTCTAAAATGTACAAATCATCACCTCTAATCGAGGTGCTAACTTCTTTAGTATGATTCTATCTAGATGGATTATTTCTATCTTTTTTCTTCCATTTATTATGTTTATTCCTTGCATTGCTTGTATTATTTCCTTTTGCAATTATTGAACATCTCTTTGTCTTCTTCTATCCATGTTAAATGATTTTTTTGTCAAAATTGGGTTATTTACAAAAAAATTCCACTCCTTGAGGGGGATAAAAATTTATTCAAGTTTTTCTTGACTAAGGTAACCCAAAACAATAGTTATAAAATATCTAGTAAATTTTGACTTCTACAAATGAAGTTAATTAATTTTAAAAGCTACCAGTTCCTTGAAAACCACACCATTCTATTAGGTATTAAAATAATTAATCCACTTACTAGAAAAATTTCTACTCACAAGGCTAGGGTTGTCATCATGTGGGTAAAAAATCATCAACAAAACTATGGAGGACTTTAAGCTAAATTGACAAGAGTGGGTTTAATCTTCTACACTTTTAGCTCAACTTAAACTTAGGAGGATATTCCTAGGGGTATATCCAAATAGGTATTGAAATTACATAATTTAACCAAAAAATAAACAAATTATAACCAAATACAACTAGCCTATTCAACCCCTAAAACTATCACTAGACTAAATGAAACTAGCTATCTCAAACCCCTATATAATTGATATAACACCTTAGAAAAAATGCAAGATGGGTGAGATCCATGATTCACAAATGATGGTTTCTTTTGCTCCTTACAAACAATGGTATCATGAAATCACAAAATAAAATTGAAAAAAATAATTTTATGAATTTCATTTATGTTTGGATGACTAGAACACATATGAGAGACTAGTTCCAACTCCCAGGCCCACAAAATCACAAACAACAAGGGAAAAAGACATTTAGGTGAAGAGAAAAAAATGAAGTGATCTACTTCTCTAAATCATCAATGAATATCATGTTCACAACATTGTTATCTACTTAGTTATCTATTAATGAACTATCCAAACTCATACAATCACATAAAAGAGCTCTATTAAAACTCATGTATCAAACTTAGAATTCTATAAAATTCCTCTAGTATTGATTGCATTCAAATAAACAAATGTGTTGAAGAAAAAAATCTAGATTTGGTACACTTTATGAGTATACATACACAATAATGGAGACATAAAACTGGAAATGATATTGCAACATTCCTCTATCAACCCATCACAACCAATGGACCGTTAGAAATATTCTCGATAACTAATATTTTGCAAGTTTCTACTCTTTTGATTATTCTTCCAGTCTCTTGCACCATTTGATAATGGAAATGATTTCCAAAATGACTATAAGACCAAATAATAAGGGGAAACCGTAAAGTGGATCACTGTAGCAACTAAAAATGGACATCATGGGGAGTATTTCCCTCAAAATGAACACATAAAATCAATAGATGACATTTATAATAAATTTTGGTAGCTGAAGGAGTTGTGTGATAAATGAAAGTACATGAAACAAGGGCATAATGAACAGTAATGGTGGTTGTTGAAGTTGAAATTTACACTTGTACACTTCAAGGACTAAAATTGTACTTAGAATCATGTCATTAATTCTTATTGGTGAAATAATCACCATAAAAACTTTAGTTTAGATTTGAAAATTGTAGGATGCAATTGTAGACCAAAATCACAAAAATTAGAAAAATCAAATTGCTTAGCAAATAAAAATAATGCACTGTTAGATTTCAAGGACCATTTGTATTAATGCAAAAATTCCATGGTCATTTAGATATTATGTTGGTTAAGCATCAAATGTCCAAAAGGTATTTTATGACACAAAGAGGAACCTCCCACCTCCAAGCATACTCAAATATACACTCTTATCACAACACATTATGCAAGATAGCAAATTTAATAGAATACAACTGGGTGATCCCACAATAGTGGTTTACAATTTTTGGCTAGACTGGACACTGATTTTTTTTTTTAACTAAATCTTCACATTCGGGCACCTATAGTAGTTAAACTGTGAGGAATTTGAAGATGATGCAAACTAGAGTCTGGTCACATTTTGTCTGTAGATTCTAATTTTTTTAATTTTTTTTAATTTTTGGAATCAGATTGCACTTCTCTTTCCATCTCCCATGAAAATTGGTTTTTTTCAAAAAACATTTTTTTAAAAAAGTGACGCACACCATATAATGCATAACTTTTTTTCCTTGAAAGATAAAATTATAATTCTTTCAAATTTAGTTGTAACTCTGATATCTAGTGCTTCCACTTGGTTAGATAGTTTTTATTGAATATTTTTTTAATCAAGTTTCAAAAAGTCAAATCAATTACAA
>VDFB02271358.1:712644839-712692509 GCA_007258455.2 Sequoia sempervirens | reverse complement strand
ATTGAAACAAAAAGAATTGGCTTAAGGAATTGGAGTCAAGGATCATATAAACATTGCAACTTGCATGACCAAGATGACTTGAGGAAATTTAAAAGTATTTATAGTCATTCAAGTGCAATGACATGGTTAGAAACCTTAAAAAAAAATGTGTGTTAAGACATAATTTAAAGAATAATCTATCATATATAACTATTATTCCTTGGCACCATATAGCTTGAGTTTTGATGTATACATGTGTTAGTCTCTAGAAAACTTGACATTGCATTAGATTTAAGTATAATTTGAGTTCTAATTTTCAAATAATTCTAGAGCTTAGAATTGGGAATTTATTAAAATATTTAAAAAATATTTTTAAGGAACTATTGATCATTAGATTAAATTCAACGAGAGTTTAGAAAAATATTAAGCTAATTAGATGTTGCAATGTAGATTGGTTAGGGGATATTGATCACCAAATATCAACATTAGAATGCTACTTCATTGTACATGAAGGTGTAGTTTCATGAATAATTAAGAAAAAATAATGGTTTCTTTCAAAGTGCAAAGTCAGAATATATAGGAATTTGCAAAGCCATAAAAAATAATTAATGTGGTTGAAAAAATTATGAAAATCAAAGTGGCATAGTGATGGACACAAAATTTAAGGTTTCATTGGAGAACTAAGCATGTATTGAAGTACACTATCATTTTCTTCATGAACAAAGTAAAGAGAAAATTGTGTAGATGTAATACTCAACAATGATAATGTGATGACAAAAACATTAAACAAAGGTATTGGTAAAAGATAAGTGTAAGGTTTGTAGGGGAGGATTTAATGTACAATATTTTAGTTTAAGAGTACATTTTAAGTTGGGGTATTGTAAGTTGAGAAATGGTCATACATTAAACATTTCTAATTTTAATAAGAAAGCCAATGCAAAATGTATGCACATACAAATTTATGTTTAGGTGTACTAACCAAATTATTGGGTGGAGTAATGCACAAATTATGGATTCCATCCCATCAAATGAATACTCATGTTTTTTCAAAGTAAAAGTCCTAAACACACACTTGAGAGTGAGAGAGAGAAGAAACAAGCATGTACCTTGTTTCTTTCTATGATAATTTTCCAAGTTTTGTTCACGCCTCTTTTGTTCTTCTTTTGAAAATTTTCGTTAAGACACATTTTTTTTTCTTTTTTGTCCCATTTTCTTTTTCAACTTAAAGATGTCTCTAAACAAGTCTTCTACCAACTTAGTTAAATTATCCTCCAAAATTTTCCTTGATTGATAAAAATGAAAAGTTGTCGAGCCCAATATTTGCTCCTTGATAAATGTGCAAAAACTTCTCCGCACCGCTACCCAAGTGATATAAATGAGAATTAATCTTGCAATCTTTTGATATCCTATCAATGAAAATACTATTTATATGCATATGGGATGGGAAAAAATTATTCAAGTGTACATGGAATAACTAGATCCCAGTTTAAATGAATCAAGTAGTAAACAAACAAGTTATTTCATTGTGGAGTTTGTTGTTATTTAATTCATAGGTATGCACAACATATCTAGTAATTTTAGAATTTTGTTAAAGTGTCAAAAATGTATATTAGAGGCATAATTTGAATTGAATTTTCTTAATTATATTTGAATTGAATTTCAAGTTAGTTGTAAATGGCATGAGGTATAATTTGAATTAAATTTTCTTCATTATATTTGAATTGAATTTCAAGTTACTTGTCAAAAACGTATAATAGAGGTATAATTTGAATTGAATTTTCTTAATTATATTTGAATTGAATTTCAAGTTACTTTTCAAAAAGATTATATCTTGTTCTCAACTCAATGGTTCATGTTGCTTAAGTCATTTAAAAATATATATTTATTGTGATCAACATGAATGAACTTAATCATATAGTGGCATTGATTTCCCTAAAATTCTACTAGAGATCAAATGTATATTGAATATAAGGAAATGTAAGTTGTAAGAGATCATAAAATAAGAAAACATGTATGTATATTGAATATTTAAAGCAAATGAATACATATATTATGTGTAAACATGTTTAAACAAAAGCAAACACATGTGTGTACATGTAAAGGGATTCAATACATATAAACATAACACATATTATAAGCAAAGAGGAAAATTTATGCATATATCATATAAGAAAATATATGTACATATCATATAAGAAAAATATAAATTAAAGATCATCAAATGTCGAATACTAAAGATCAACAAATAAGAAAATGTAAGTTAGAAATCATCAAATCTCAAATACCAAAGATCATCATGTATAAGCAAATACATGTGGTAAAGATCATAAATCTAGTGTGCATGGCCTAATATGAATGTCTACTCCTAGTCAAATGGCCATTTGAATGAAAAGGGTCCTGTTCTAATGGATGTGCTGAGCCCTACAAATAATTGTGTATAGGATATGTTAAATACATATAATTTATATTAAATAAATTTTATGAAAGTTATTTTTAAATAAACTTATTTTTTTAAATATCAATCTAGATCTATGCATACATAAATATTGCATGTACATATACATGTGTGATTATATAAAAATGTAAAACTCACATGTACACTGGCAACAAATTCATCCACAGAGTCACATCGATCATGCACATAATTTGGACCAAGGCTAGGAGTGATATGAGGTATGTCCACCTATAACAATATATATACATATATATATATATATATATATATATCAACTTACATGAATATCTAGTTTAAAAAAAATAAAAAATAATGAAAAAAGAATTGAAACATGCACATGCACACATACATGAATATCATCTAATATCGGATGACCTAAGTCCTCTGAAATAGTCATCTCCACCATATCCACCAAATGATCAAGCGACGAATCAACATCTGCATCCCATGTGCCATAAATGATGAATGTAGAGGACTATGAAGGTGAGATGGCATCGGCGATGATGAACTAGAACCAATCAACATATCAGTAAAACCCATAGTCTATGCAGCTTTTGAATTAATTGTAGGTGGATCTTGATGTGCACTAGTGCTCGACTGAGAGTGATGGGATCCTAGAACTAAACAACCTCTACATCTCAAATGATCTCTAACATTCCCTATACTGATCCCATTGCCTGACGCAATGTTGGCATATGCCTCCAACAGGTCCTTAGCCAAACAATGTAGAGTCATGTGTGCCATATCTCCTATAAGTGCATCAAGTTGTGTAGGAGTAGGGATGTTGACCATTGTAAAAGGATCCATGGTGGTCCACTGTGCTAAAAATGGCATGGATCAGGAATGTCTGGACATCAAATATCCTAGTGGTGGCAGCCACAATGTCACCTATAATGTCAATTGCTCCCTTTTGGGAAGCAATGACAACCTCATTTGCTATGGGGGCTCGAGCTGGGGTGAGAGTAGGAGACCTCTCACCAACTAATACCCTAAACACTAGGGGTGGTCTATCTACTCAATGATAGGTGGGCCTATTAGAAATCCTGCCACGCCCCTAAACAACATATGGTGGAATGTCCAGGTAGTTAACTTTGAGGCCCAAATGGACCTCAGCATACAAATTTTGAACAAAATATAATGGAATTTGGTCATTGTTTGGGTATAGACCATGTGCTGTGAGAAATCTTGGGTAGATCAATGAGGCCATAGCATGATCGACACATCTAGTGACCTGGTATCCCCTAACCTTACACACATTTTGATAAAATGGAAAACAAGTGGCTTTTATCATTTCTTTGGTGACATTATCCTGTATTTGTTTAAGGGGAATTTCACCATGTACTTCTTCCCACATGTGGGAAAGAATAGTAGCCACTCTATCTAGGGAATATGCACTAGTCCTATCAAGTTCATCTTTTAGTTTTTCTAGACTATGAAATATTAACATGCATGGTTCACTATATATCCTTAGGTTTGCACCCTGTGCTAATGAATCTCTCAATTTTTTAATCTCATTACTGGTATTTGCAAACAAAGAATCTGGCGCAGGTGGAACATGATCTGCATTTTCCATGTTATATATATATACAACACACCTAAAAGAGCAATGAGACTTTGGTAAATAATAAATCTAGATAAAGGGAATACAAATATAAAATAGTTGTAATAATTCATCTAATCATCAATAATATTTTCATACCATTAACAATTTAAAAAGAATTGCAAGACAACTATAATCTATAACATAGCATCCTTAAATGGTTCAAATTTTAAATGAAACAATGAAAGAAAGAATAAGAATAAAAAGATTAGTATAAAATTATTTGAAAATAATTGGGGATAAAAATATTTAATTTAATAGTTGTTAACATAAATGAACTTAAAAATAGGATTATGTAAGTGAAAAAAAAGTTCTATTGCCTTCATTGAACCTAAATTTATCTAGTTAAGATATGTCTAAAATTAAGAATTCACACTAGAATATCAATATTCCATAAGAATCTCATAAAGATGATGAATTTAATGGAAGATAATATAAAATCCTCCATATGAGATGAATTTTATCATTACAATTATGAGTGAATCATCTCAATTATATAGCCAAGAACATCAAAAAATTATAGATTGGAAAGCAAAATAATCAGACATTTATCATATTTTTATATGTATAAAGTTTAGATACCATCAAACTATTTAAACTTATAGATTGCATAAAGCTATAAATTGAATCGTTAAAACTAATTTATTAAGAATCAAATCTAATAAAGTTTGACTTCATATTGCATACTTGTTATAAATATCTCACTAATCCAACCATACATTTTATATATGTTAAAAAATATATAATTGTTATGCCCATAATTTTTCACTATATCTTGACGTGGATCTCCTTCAACTAGATCAATTAAAAATTATTTGTAATGTTGGAGAAAAATGGATTTAATATCATTAGAGTTGTCATGGAACTACCTCTCTTGATCAACGATAGATATTATCCACTCTTGAGAATGTAAATATGTTCGAGATAACTAAAAAATAATTTGTATCCCTTATATCCTTTCATCCAATGTAGCCTATCTCTTAATTGAGATCCTCTACCACAATTAGGTTCAAATCTTCTAAGTTTTATTTCAACGGAAGCAACCACTCATTGTAGAAAAGTTATTAGTAAGTGCTAAAGCCAAAACAAGTTTTTTTTTTCTATTTGGATCCTTTTTTTTTCCATTCTAGATCTCTTTCTAGCCATATTCTTATTGTAAGATCATAGTAAGGTAGTGCAATAGATTTAATCCCATCATTCCACACGTTTATCCACTTACCTTTTGATGAGCTCTAGGAACATCAACCAAAGGGATATTAGGGAAGCAAGGTGATCAATTTGATTTAGGTGGGAAGTGTTGAGCTTGAAGGATAGATTATTAGGTATGAGGAATAAGAAGTTTGAAAAGTTTAAAGAATTGGGAGGTGATATGTGAGATAGGTTTAATAGAATTCCACGTAAATAAGGGTACTTTGTGGAGAGGGACACAGAAAGAGAAATAACTAAGCTTTAATCTATCAATACAACTAAGTTTCCATTAGTTCACCATCTCTTTAGTTTGTCCAAGTGAACTAGTGATCAATATAAGAATATTTTTTGTCTAAAATGGGATCTAAACCCCTCATGGTATTTCTAGTTAGGATGTAGGAATTCAATTATTTTTAGAGAGTTTATGAGAACTAAACCAACTTGTATCTTGGTTTTTCCACCATATCATATTCTCCACTGCAGCCACATTTAGTCATATAGGGAGGGCATAAAAACTATTTCCACAATTTAACTCTTGAGATGAGGAGTCATTAGCACAATAATAAAGAAAAATGAATAGGTATTCCTTGGATTAGTAGTAAGCACTAAGCACAATTGTTTTTGGGATCCAATCCTCAATAGATGATAAACTTAGCCAAGTATTTGGAAAGGTGGGTCAACCTTGCATCCTAATATTTTGATTTATTATTTTGTCCTCATATTAGGAAATGAGGTATCTCACTTTGTGTTGGTAGTTATTTTTCATTTGTTGAATGCTTCAAGGGAGGTGTCTAAGATGTTCTAAGAGCATATAATATCATTATAGCTTCAAAAGATGAAACCCTCTTATGACATATTCTTATGACATTTAAGAGCATGACTATAGAATATTTACAAAGAAAGCATTGACCATTATGAAAAATCATGTAAGAAATCTTTTAAGAAATAGCAACCTGCGGTCAAGGAAAAGATGTGACATTTACAAGAACTTTTGACAAAAGTGGGAGACCAAATTCTATAATTTTATTTATATATAATATTTTGCGTTGGTTCAAGGACATACTAGTGTGGGAAAGAACCAAAGAAAACCCCCAAAACTGAGTAACAAATTTTACAAAATATAAAAAACACTAGTGAGTTCCTAGTACAAATGACCAATTGTCTGATTACAATGTTACAAAAGCACATTGGTTGAATACATCAGTACATATGCACATTCTCTTATGCACCCAAAATATCCAAAAGAAGACATCATACTAGATATACCCATGACCCAAATACATAACATAGTGGAGATTACAAAACCTTACTAAACATAAGACTGATAAGCTAGGAAGCCACTTTAAAAAAGATGCAGATTTTCCACCAACATGCTGAAAGCTATTAACCGAGCTTTCTTTTGTTTCCACTCATTTACCTTTGTGTTGGAAATCATGCTCAAATGAAGGTTTTGATTTGTTAATATTAGGCACATAACGATAACAAAATTTCTTTTTGGATGAAGATGGAAGTTGCAAATCATGAATGCAAACATGACTTCTCAAGGAAGAAATGGCATGATATTTTCTTTTTAAATCATCAATCTCCTCCATGGAAATGGCAGATTTGTATCTGTTTAGAACTTGGTAGAGATGTGAAGAATTGTCATGCATTGTGGATAATAACATGCCTTGGAATATGTGAACATACGTCTCTTCTTATGAAACAAAACCTTCTTTGAATAATTAACATTAGAAATTAATACAGTTTGGCGAGCATATTGTATAATCACACTAGAAACCAACAATGGAAGATTGAGAGTCTCAACTAAGAATTCCACCTTATAGATAACATTCATACTAGAAGCCAACAACTAAAGACCAAATTTCATAAATAAAGTTCATGTGTTATATATCATGCCTTTGAGGGGTCCACAAGTACCATGAGCCTTTTGAAATCCTTCTCCATCTAAATGCATCCATTCCAAGACCATTGGGAGGTGGGTATAATATGGAGCCAAGTATTAATTTCTAATGTTAATCATTGAAATAAGGTATATAAATTATTCGAAAGCATCTTAATTCTCACAGAGTTACATCTTAGTCAATTTATCATTGTATGAGTTCCATATATTTGTAAATTTTTCTTAATATAAAACATATTTTATTTCATTAAAATTAACCCATTATATTCCATGTTACAAAGGATGCTCTTATTTTAAATTATAAGTATATAATTCAAAATTAATTAGTAATTTTCAAGATAGAGTACACACAATTTCTTTAGTTTAAAATAAAATAATATTCTTATTTCTTTCATATATACTAAATTTTTATCAGTACATTATGAGTGAATCATCTCAATTATATATCCAAGCACATAAAAAATTTATAGAGTGGAAAGAAAAATAATCACACATTTATCATATTTTTGTAAGGTGTTCGAAGAGACTAAAAGTTTCCCTAGAAAGACCTAACTAAGGAATAAAAAAAATGGAAAGTGTCTACCTCATTGTATGTTGACTTTTCCCATATAAAAAGATCATGGAAATGCTAAATGAGTTGATATAATAATTTTTAAGAATGAAGGCACAAAATTCATAACACTAATCCTAAAAGCAACAAGAAAGGCAACAAATAAAATCTTCCTAGTTATTTTGAAAGAAACTTTAAAAGGTTCTAAATCCCCTTCACACCCCTTTCTAAATGAAGATAAAATAAATAAGTTACCAAATATTTCTTATAGTTTAAGGTGGTGATTTTAATATGATTTGAGAATAAATTAGATAAATTAGATGAAATCAAGTTTTTTTGTAAAGGTGATGAATTTTGGGGGAATAAGATGAAAATAATTTTGAACCTAGTTGACTCATTAAATGGCAATAAGATAGATTTTAAAGGGGATTTATTTAAAATATGTAATAGTTAGATATGTACTAATACATTATATTCTCTATTAGATAGTTATTTCTTCCATAAACATTTCTTACAATCTTATAATTTATTGCATCCCTAGACACTCTTTGATAACCGCACTATTAATGTTTCTATTTTTACTAGAGGATATTCTAATTGACAAGCATGTAAAGAGGAAGGGTTAGTTAACCTTGATATTAATGCAATGAAAGGTGGGATTATCTTGATGGTATGAAATTCATCTTAAAGATATATTGAAGGTTTTTCTTCTATGCCTGAACACATTTAGTGAAATATAATGAATATGTGTTATCCTAGAAAAATATGTATAGCATTAAGCATAAAATTTAGACTTTAAGTTGAAAGAAAATGTCAAATATGTAGAATAAAAATGGTGGGGATTGAATACAAGCTTCAAGAATCTCCTTGTAATAATTAATTGCAATAATAAATGATTAAAACTAAACACGAATGGATATGTCACCAATATTTTTTAGATAAAAGGACTAAAATTAGAGCCAAGATTATTTAGTTCAAGTATCAAGATAAAGGTATCAAATTCTTATTCAATGTAAATATAGCCGAGTTTGATAGATAAAAACTTGGCCCCATTAATACTAGGGGAGCATTGTCTAATGAGATTAAATTGACACTATTCAATTTTTAGAAGTTAGAACCCTAACATTTATATGAGGCTTGTAAAATAGAACCTTATTAGGAAGAGTAGGAGAGGAGAAATGAACCCATAATAATTATACTTATACAAATAAAAATAATAATAATGTTTAACCATTTCAAAATGTTAAATTTGTTTCATTATGGTGATCAATAGCTAATTTGTACAAGGAGTCCACAATTTATAGGGAAATGAAGACTACATAAGAGGATAATTTATTAACATAGTAGCTTGGTTGTAGTTGTTTCTTTAGCATTAACTATTTTCTCTTTTTTCTTTTGTTGTTGAATATTTTATTTGATCTCTTAAAACTTATCAATGGTACTTGATCTTCATAATGATTATTTTCTTCTTTTTCAATTATTATCATCTTAGAAGGAATACCATTTGAATTTAGAGCAGGGAGAAATGTATTTTTCTTTTGTATTTAAAATATTATATTTATTTGATGGTTCCTTTTAACCTCTTCCACTCCTTGGAAAAAATTATCCAACCACTTGAATCTCCTTATATTAATCAATTTACTTCTATGATTTATGTATGTGTTTTTAGTGATTTACTCTTTATCCTTTCAATTTATTCATGATATACTTTAATATAGTTATAACAAGTATATAATAGTTTTTCATAATTGGATATGCCTTAAGAAACTCTTTAAACGTGAAATTATTTGATGAGGGAAGATATAAATTAAGGTTATTCTTTCTTACTTACCTCATGCTCATCCATATTTTTTGTCCATAAATATCTCAAATCAAATTGGATTTTGCAAAGAGGATAGCTATATTTTAAATATTCGCTCTTAGTCAAAGTCATTTATTTCTTTGTACAAATTTAAAATTGATTTATGTAATTTAATTTTTAATATTTTTAACATGGATATATGAAGAATAGTTTTTATATATATATATATATATATATATAGTAAAGTGGACATATTTTTATATTTTCCTAATACTAGAAAATGTAATAATACCTTCATTCCTTCTAATCCTAATAGAACTATTTTATTATACATTTCATTCAAACAATCTAGTTTCTTTCCTCTAAATTTATTCTTGAATCATACATTTAGTTCACCAACCATTTTGGAGTAATGTCATAAGACTCAAAGGCAAAATATGAAGAATTTTATCCAAGTTTCCATTGTATGCACCCTAAACTTTATATCATGAACTGTTTGATATAATTTCTCAAATAAATTTGTTAATGAACTATTTGATATAATGCCTCAAATAAATTTCCATTAGTGTTTTTGATATAATGCCTCAAATAAATTTGTTAATGAACTGTTTGATATAGGGTGCATTCAATGGAAACACTATTTCTATCATACTCCATCAAAAATTACCATGAACTGTTTGATATAATGCCTCAAATAAATTTGTTAATGAATTGTTTGATATAGGGTGCATACAATGGAAACACTATTTCTATCATACTCCGTCAAAAATTACCATGACCTGTTTGATATAATGCATCAAATAAATTGGAGGTGCCCTAGTAGAAATGTATCCAAAATGTGGAAGCATAGACATGGCATGTTAATTTTTTGATAGAGTAGAAATGTATCAAAGGCTTTAGAAACTTTCAAACAAATGCAGTTTCAATTCAACAAATTTGAAAATTTTCACATTTAGGGTTTCAAAATTTAACAAACAAATGCATTTTGAACTCTACAAATTTGAATTTGACAAACCTGGTGCTCGATATGCAAGTTGGGTTGATGAACTTTGGAGAGATGAAGTTGAGTTTGCATTCGCCAGAGAGATGAAGTCGAGTTTGTTCGCCGTTTGCCGCACACATAGAGCACATGGAAAGCAGGAAAAAGCAAAAATGATAGTGACAAGTTCATTTTTTTTGTCTTATTTGAGGGGGTTCGGTCAAACCCACATGTGTTCGATCGAACCCCTTAAAATATTATTATTTTTGTTTATGTTTTGAGAGTTTAGTCAAACATATAAGGTGGTTCAGCCGAACCATTGAGTTCGACCGAACCCGTTGAGTTTGGGGAAAGGAAGAAAAATGAAATTTCCTTCCTCATAAAATTTGTAAACCACTATTGTGGTTTGACCCAACTCATATAGATTCATTTTATTTTCAACAATGAAAACAATTACATAAATCAGAAAATTAAACTTATTACATTATCCATCCATGGCTTCTCACACACATTATCATTCTCACATTCCTCACTCTCAAATTTACAACAAAAAAATTACTTCACGACTCTTCAAACTTTGTGCTGGACATTTTTCCTCTTGCAGGCATCAAAAATCCTCTTTTTCTTCAATATTTTGCTTCTATTTGCTAAAAACCTATTGTTTGGGCTATCTTCTCTATTATGGATTCCTTTTTCTATTACAATTTTTCATTTTAAATCTATTCTCACTAGTGTAACATCCCACCTCTTTTTTGATGTGAGAGTAATGTTTTTCTCCTTATATAACAGTGAATTTGCACCCCTTACGCAAATTCCCCTTTTTCCTTTCTCCACTTTAGAAAACCAAGTTTGAAGGCTTAATTACACCTAAGCTCATTGTTTTCATCCCAATTGGTGCCTATTTTGAGCATTGATAGAGGAATCTATGTCAGGGATGCTTGTGAAATGCGTAGATGTCCACGCGGTGCGCTTACGTCCTTGGTAGATTCTTCCGGTTGAAGCTGTAGAGGCATTACACTTCTCATTGGTAGTTGACTGGTAATGCCCTCTTCAGCCGACCGACCCAAATATGGTCGTTTTCTTCATCTCCCCTTCATATTCACTCCTTCAACAAGCATTTCATCTTCTACAATCTCTACACAAGTTGACCTTCACACTCTTGTACTCACTTCTAAGCATTCCAAGCATTTCTAGCAGCACTCTCACACTTCATTGCAGCAACAACTTCACTTCATCACTTTAGTACAACAATTTTGGGACAACACCACTGCAACAGAGGCTTGAGTAATCTCATTCACTCCCCCATTAGCCTTTTCTTTTGGTGGAGGTGGTAAGCTTCCCTTTCCTCTCCTCTATTACTTGGTTGAGTAAGCACATTTACTATTTTGTAGTGTTTTAGTGTTCTTCATTACTATCTTTCTTTATCATGCAAGCTTTCTTGGCTGTTCATGGAGGTGGAAACACCTAAACATGGGTCTAACTAAGGCAAGCCCCTATACAACCACCCAACGTTTTTCATCCTTTTTGTGTGTAGGTGAACATGCTTTTGGAGAGCTAGCTAGGGAACAAATTTCTTTGTGAAATCATTCTTTCCACCCTAACTCTAGCACTTTTACTTTATCACATTAGAGAATATTTTGTCTACTTAATATTGTTGTTTTGGCCCTTTAGTGGTAATTAGTTGGGCCGTTAGCTTGTTTTCCTAGGTTTGACCTTGTCTCTTTAGTTTTTTGGTTGTACAGACACCAACACACTTGAGAGATGCCAGTGCATTGTGTTGTCATCCCAGGATTGCACTTCCATCCTCGGGCAGAGAGCTTCTTGAGGCATAATGTTGAACTTGAAAACTAGCTCACCTAGCCCCATCCTGTATTTTAGGTCTGTAGGGTGATTGAAGGACTTCATAGTCCTCATCATTCTCGTCCCTCATTTCCTAACACCACATTAAGCTAAGGTTAAGTTAGGGAAACCTTCCACATCTTGGCCCTCCGTGACCTAGGGCCTTGCATGTGGTGGTCCCCCTCTCTTAAATTTTTGTTGAAACTAACGTGAACCAATGTCTTTTCATCTGTTGGTGTTGAGGCTTCTCTCTTGTGCTTCAAGACTGTTGTATTCCTAAGTGTTGTGAAGGTTTATGAGCATCACAACCCAGTTCACAACTTCCAGGTATATCATTAGGAGAAGCATATGAAACCTTTCAATGGAAAGGACGAAGGTCTCTACCAGTTTCTCTATAGGACTTTTCTCTAGTCCCACCATTAGTGTGGCCACATAAGAACAATTATCAAGGAACAAGATGGGATTCTCTGATGAGACTGATCATGTCCCCACTCCTCTTGTGTCTCCTACACCATCATTGGTAGACGAGCATGAGTCTATTCAAATTCCTTCAGAATATGTCTCCACCCTTAGCAAAGGGTTGGGTGCCTTAGAAAATCACTTGGAAAGAAACCCAAAGATGGCTAGGGCCGCTTGGGTCATTAGTCAACTAAAATGCATGATTGTAAAAGATCGAACAACCTTGGAACTCCTGGGTAGTCTTACTAGTCTGACAAAAGCATGTGCTCCTTCAAACACTCCTAGTATTATGCAATGATCCACTTTTGAAGATTATGAAGGAAAATTAGGAGTATCAATGCCTCCCATGTCCGTTTACATGGCTAACATAGTCCCTTTTATTAGTATCCCTTCTGTCTCTGAACAACTCAAAACTATCACCTTAGTAAACAAGGTCCCTTTGGGCTTTAGCTTCACCCCTTATCACATCTAGTGGTGGAGGCTTTGGCAGGATGAGTGGTGGGGTCTTTGATAGAGGTGGTGGATTCAGTAGCAGAGGCAGTGCTAGTGGAGGCGGTTCCAGTGGAGGTCATGGTGGTGGCTCCGATAGAGGCCCTACTAGCGGTGGTTGCTTTGGTAGTGGTTTTGGTAGAAATCACACTAGTGGCAGTTCTAGAGCTAGCTTTGGTGGTGGTTCTAGAGGAGGTTTCTTTGGCCCTCTATATTATAATGACCCTATTCTAAATACCATTCTTTAGAATATGGGTAAGATGCATAGCCAGTTGGCGAGTCTTTCCCAAGCCTCTTCCCAACCTATCTTTCAACCCTTCTTCTAACATAGCCCATTGTCCGTTGCAATCTTGGACACTCATTTACACCAAGGAATGGATATCCCTAAATTCAAAAACTATGGTGGTAAAGGGGACCCACAAACACATTTTTTTCCTTTAACACCTTGTGCACAGACTTCTTCCATCATGATGCCTTAATGAAAAAAATATTTCCCCAATCACTCAAGGATACAACACTGGAATGGTACTGTTCCTTGCCTGACAATTCTACTTTCTCATTTGACCAAATTGTAAATAAGTTCCTTAGAATATTTCAAGAAAACATCGGGAAGAAGATGACCTTTTCGGATCTCGACTGATGTAAATAAGAAGACAACAAAAAAGATCATTGATTTCATAGTGTGCTATCAAGTGATCCTTTCACAAATCTTGTATCAGCTGCCCGATTTTGATGTGCAGAAGGTATTCATAGGGAACTTACAAAGGCCTTGGAAAGAGAAGTTCACCCTTATGAAGTACCCTTCTTTCACACATTTGTGTGCAACCTTACGAGAGTACCAACAAATAGTTGTTTAGTTTGAGGGATCCTCCTCACACTCCTATTCTAAGGGAAAGTCCATCGTATCAATATTTTGGAAAGGTAAGGCCATTATAAATGTAGTAGCCACTGCTGATGACAATCGCCTCAGGCATAACCAAAATTTCACAAATTTGTTATAATCTTATTCTTCTATCTTACAAAAGTTGTTGAAGGATAAGATCATAACCTTGCCGAGTCCTAAGCCTCTTAAAAATCCTTACCCTAATTGGTATGATGGAAACACTTATTGTTAGTACCATCAACTTGATGGATATGATACTGAACATTGTATGCAGCTGTGCCATGAGATATAGGACCGCATCGAAGATGGTCCATTTTTCACAATGGGAGTAAACAAAATGCTAACAAATCAGTGGTGAAAGCTAATAGTGAATTGCGGATATACACGGACCCATTTCCATCACATTCTACTAACATGATTATTGATCTTGTTGATTCTGTTACTCAACCCAAGGCTTATGTTAACATGGTCATGGTGATGTCTACTACTCTACTTGCACCTAGTTTTCTAGACATAACGTTCACATCACAAGATTTTCCCTTAAACAACAAACCCTCGCCCCTCCACATTCCCACTCACCTTAATGGTAACATTGTGACAGGGGTTTTGGTGGACCCCATGAGCCATGTGAATGTTATCACGAAGGACAAATTGGTATTAAATTCATTACAAAGGGAAGAATAAGAAGAAACAAAACTTTCCATCTGTACGCATGATGGTATGTGTCTTAAACTGTATGGCTCAATAACTTTATCTATCCTAGTTGGACCTAGGGCTATTGACATAGTTTTCGATGTTATTCTAGAGTCATATTTATTCAGGCTGAAGCTAGGAATACCCTAGCTAGCTTGCATGAATGGAATCACCTCTGTTGTTCACAAATGTTAAATATTTTCCCACGAAGGTGTTGTGCATGTAGTGCATGACACTAGATATTATCCCTTGGTATCCCATGGTGGATATTTGTTAGATCACTTTTGGCCTACCCCAATCAGTCCGCTCCCTCCAAGGATGAACCTATTTTACAAAAATTATGTAAAGTATAAGGCTGGGGGCAAGGGATAGGCGAAATTGACCCTTCCTGTGATATAGTAGTCAGTCTCCTCCTCTTCCTGAGAGAAGAAGGAGAAGTCTGTGCCAGGTGCTCTATCTTCCCAGAAGAAAGAGAAGAAGTCCATGTCAACTTCCTCTCCTTCCTGTAAAGGAAAAGAGAAGGTTGGTTCTCCCCAAATTTCCTCGTCCTCTTCCTTTTCTTGGGAAGAGTATTAGATGAGTCAGCCCGGTGGCAACCGCTAAGTCCAATGATACCTCCTTTGCATAGACCCAAGCTCAGGATCTCGGATCTCACTAATGAATATCTCAGACCCTGGTATTACTTATATGGCTGAAATAAAGGTTCCTATAGGGAATTTGATCCGCAGCCTCCTAGTGCTCTTGCTCCTAAAGCAATGAATGGGAAGAGGCCCACTACAAGGCTCTTAAGCTGAATCCCCCTACTGCTCCTCAACCTGTTCCTCCTGCTCCCATTCAAGAATCCATTCCTCCATCGGAGATGGTCATAGTGGACATTCCCATGGTTGAGCAAGAACCTTTTGTTCCTTCATAACCTCCAGCCTTCAACTCGAAGTGTCATAGAAACTGCCTTGCACGTGAGCACAAGCATTGGTGAAAGGCTCTTCTAGTTGAGCAAGACACCTCGCAAAGGAAGGAGGAAGAGATGAATACCCCTACTTTAGGGCCTCTTGTAGTGTCTTTCTCTCCCTTTCCTTCTGCTTCTCTTCAATCTAGTTCCACATTGCTCTTGATTTCTGCTACAAGTACGAATGCACCTAACCCCAAGGGGGTACAATTTTCATTGCTCCTTCCGTGGATCCGCCTTTGCTGATGCCTTTTCCAAATATCCAACCTTTCCTAAGGCCCGTGGTTATGATTAATACCTCAATTGTATCCATTGCAGTCCTTTCCTCATCTGTGGGGAGTTCGTCTCCTCCGACGAAGAAAAAGGTGGAGTGTGGTCCTTCTAGCAGTGAAGGAAGTAAGAGGATCCCACCTTCTTCACAACGTGGTCTCGTGCTAACTTGTTTTGTCCTAGTGATGGAACCAGTCCTGACTTCTCCCAAGTTCATTAGCGCTCTCGAGTCATTTGGTGAGCCTAGCAGTGAATCTCAAGCATAGCCTACCTCATCCACTAAAGTTAAACACGAAACTCCCATAGGGTACACATTTAGCTCTGTGGATGAAGTTCTTTCCTTGTCAACAAATTTTGCGAAATCGCTGACCTTAGGTCCACAAGGGCTCAATGGAGAGGACCTCAAGGTACCTTCTTCCTTAGCCCTTCTTGTGGGAGGGCTGGATGCTCCTCCTCTTAACATCCCACCACTGCAGGCTCATCCTCCTCCCCCCTATGCTGATCTAGAGTCAGAAGTAGATGACCTCTTGGTCGATCAATGTTAGGAGGAGGCCTCTTCTTAATCTTGTGTGTGTGTGTTTTGTGATGTATTCCCCCGTGATCGTGGTGTGTGTTCTTGGATGACCCATGTTACCCCTATTGGTGCTTGGATAAAGGCGTGGTTTTCATGTCATAAACCTTCTTCTATTTGTATCATCATTCTTCCATGTTTGTGCTTGATTTTTCAATAAATTGGGGATGATGCAAACCATTGGTGGCATTTAGGCTTCTCTTCCATGTTGACAATTTTTTTTATTTTTACTTTGTTTTTCGTGCATTCTTCCTAATCTGGTTGGGGATTGATGATCTTTCACCTTGCACTATAGTTACCTATTATTTATATGAGCATGGATAGATCTGACCCAATAAACTAGATCCTCCTATGCCCTCTATTTGTGTTTTCTCCTTTTCCCTCTCTTTATCTTTCTCTCTTGTTTGCTTGAGTTGTCCCTCTCATGTGCAACAATGCATTCATCACCAACGAATCTTTCTTGAAAATATTCGCAAATATTTCTTTAGAATCATATTCTCAACTTGGAGCCCTAACAGAACATGTTTCCTTCCTCATGGGTTCGTAAAGAAAGGACTTGAAAACCTTCCTCCAAAGTAGCATAACTTTTTCTTTCCCCTCATGTGGGGGAATATTCTTCCTTTCAAATTCCTTGATGAAGTGAACATCTTTCAAAAGGATCCCTTGATCAATGATGGATCACTCTGAGAAAGAAAACATATGCTTTAGAACTGTGCATCCCTTGAGTGGACCTCCTCTTCACGATGGGTCCCCGAGGGACTCCTTTGAAATTCTTCCAAATTGTTGACGGTTTGTACGACTATTAGCTTACTTGCTTACATGGCCATTTCTTGACTCTACGGAGTCCACTTTCCTAGGTTTCCTCCATGCGAGAGATCTTGGGGGATACCTCCCTGTAGGTTTGAGAGCCTGTAGAGTGCTTCCTTTGAGCTTCCTCCATGTGAGAGATCTTGGGGGTGGCTCCCCTATAGGTCTGTGGGTTTGTAGGGCACATTCTTGGGTTTCCTCCATGTGAGAGATCTTGGGGGTTACCTCCCCTATAGGTCTGCAGGTCTATAGGGTGCTTTCCTAGCTTCCTCCATGTGAGAGATCTTGGGGGACACTTCTTGGGTATCCTCCACATGAGATTTCTTGGGGAACACCTTGAGGTCTGCGAGCTTATGAGGCGCTCACTTCACGAGGCTTCCTTCATTCAAGAGACCTTGGGGTTTCCTCCTTGCAGGTCCATGGGCTTGTAAGACACTTTCTTTCTTTAAATTCATAGTTCTGAGAAATTATGAAGTCCTCCGCTTTCCCTGCACCTTTAGGTTCATCAGATCACCATCTGCTTCCTTGATGATTTAGGTATATATTTCTAACCTTACTCTTCTTTGATCTGATTTACCAAGCACTCATCAGTATTCATGCTCACTAAAGTAGGGGAAAAATGTATAAGAGTGAATTTACACCCCTTATGCAAATTCTCCTTTTTCCCTTCTCCACTTTAGAAAACCAAGTTTGGAGGCTTAATTACACCTAAGCCCACTATTTTCATCCCACTTGGTACTTGTTTTACGTGTCGGTAGAGGAATTTCTATTGGGGACACCCACATGACACATAGATGTCTATGTGGCATGCTTACGTCCCTGGCAGATTCCTATGGCTAAAGCTGCAGAGGCATTACACTTCTCATTAGTAGTTGATTGGTAACGTCCTCTTCGACTAATCGACTCGAATATGGTCATTTTATTCATCTCCCCTTCAAATTCACTCGAAAAAGCATTTCATCTTCTACAATCTCTACACAAGCTGACCTTCACACTCTTGTACCCACTTCTAAGCATTTCGAGCATTTCTAGCAACACTCTCACACTTCATTGCAGCAACAACTTCACTCCATCACTTTAGTAGAGAAACTTTGGGAAAACACCACTACAATAGAGGATCAAGTACTCTCATTCACTCCCCCATTAGCCTTGAGTGCTTTTTGTGGAGGTTGTAAGCTTCCCTTTCCTCTCCTCTATTACTTGGTTGAGTAAGCACATTTACTATTTTGTAGTGTTTTAGTGTTCTTCATTACTATCTCTCTTTATCATACTTGCTTTCTTGGCTGTCCATGGGGGTGGAAACACCTAAACATGGGTCTGACTAAGGCAGGCCCCTATACAACCACCCGACATTTTTCCTCCTTTTTGTCTATAGGTGAACATTCTTTTGGAGAGCTAGCTAGCGAAAAAATTTCTTTGTGAGATCATTCTTGCAACCCTAACTCTAGCATTTTTACTTTATCACATTAGAGAATATTTTGTCTACTTAATATTGTTGTTTTGGCCCTTTAGTGGTAGTTAGCTAGGTCGTTAGCTTGTTTTCCTAGGTTTGGCCTTGTCTCTTTAGTTGTATGGTCATATAGATGCCAACGTATTGAGAGACGCTAGCGTGTCATGCTGTCATCTCAGGAACACACTTCCATCCTCGAGGAGAGAGCTTCCTAAGGCATAGTGTTGAACCTAAAAACTAACTCACCTAGCCCCATCCTGTATTTCAGTTCTATAGGGTGATTGTAGAACTTCATATAGTCCTCATCATTCTCGTCACACATTTCCTAACATCACATTAAGCTGAGGTAAGTTAGGGCATCCTTCTGCATCTTGGCCCTCCATGACCTAGAGCCTTGCACGTGGTGGTCCCCCTCTCTTACACTCCTAAAAAATGGCATACCAATCAATGCACTTTCCGTTACAAATTGTCATGGATTCCTTTTCTCAGTTTGGCACCATGGTCAATAGCTATTCTTAATTGAATTTAAGTTATAAATTCATTAATAATAAATCCAATAATAAACTTCTAGAGGAGGATGACAATGAATATTAAAATTGATTTTATGCAAGTTACCATCGGGTGCCAATAACTGCTATAAAATTTAATTTTTGCATAAATTTTTATTAGAAGATCATATTCACTTGAAAACTTTCCAAGATGCATATAATTTCATTTCAAATCTTTCCACAAAGCTGATTTTTTCCAGCTCTTAAAAATATTGAAAACTAATTATTTTCGTGGCCAGCTAGGATACAATTTCTGATTTTAAATTCTCCCAATCCATGAGGAATTTCGTCATGAAACCTTCACCACATTGTGTTAAATTTTCCATTAATATTTATTTAAAAGGATTTCAATCCAAATCTTACAGATTTTGAGAAAAAAATATTTCTGTAAAACTACCCTACAAATCCTTAAAATAACAATTTGGTGAAAACTAATTTGACTGAATATTTGAATTTATGTTTTGAGAGATGCCATGAACAACCGAAATAAGCCAAAATAAACTAAATAAAGAACAAATATTTTTGAGTGATGTTGATTTCTTGTGGACCTAGATGCTCCTGCATCACTGTATGTGTTAAATTGGGCTCAATCTAGCACTAGCAAGAATTATACCCTTCTTCATTTCTTATGGAAAGTCCAAGAGTAAGTAAACATTGACCTTTTGGAAACACATCTGAGTCACATTAGATCACCCAAAAACTATCTTCTTATCCATGTCAATCATTTTCAACCTCTCACGGGTTGAAAGAATCTATCAAGTTGTTGTGGACAATCAACCTCTAAGTGAAACATGTGAAGAAACCAAGTGCATCCATTGAGTAAAAAGTATATTCAGTTTGGATAGAATACTTTATAGGTGACATCAACATGATGTCATCTAGGATGAATGAAACTGAATGGGGAACTTCAAAAATGTTGATGTCATGATGATGTAAGTAGGATAGGATGACATTGGCATGATGTTATCCAAGTGCGGATGTGGGAAAGTAAAGTTGAATAGACTTGTAGAGAAATTCATTTGAATCAAATGTAGATACCTGGAAAGTTGAAGTTCATATGGATGGGAATAGTCTGCAAAGGATGATGATGTAAGTAATGTGGGAAGATGGGGTTCATCTTCCTGCAAGACTTTACTTAGTCAATTTTGGAAAGCGCTTTTTGAACAAAATCATGAGCAAGTGGAAATTATGGGAGATTGTATGACATGTTGAAATGAGTCAGTTCACTTGGTAATACATGCAATCTAGATGGGTAGATATTTTTTCATAAACCTATAGGTAGACATATTTTTTAGACTTAAGACCTTTGTAGGTATATGAAAAAGGAAAAACTTACATGGGAACAACTTCTTATCTTTAAAATGAATTTTGTAAAAGTTAAAAAGGAAATTGGGCTTTATTTTTCTTATTCTACCCAACTATGTAAATATTTTTTACCAAAAGACTACCCATGATTGAATTTATCACATTGCTTGTAAGCTTAGGAAAAAGTGATAAGGCACAAAATTAAGGGACTTAGGCTAAAAGAAACTACATATTTGATTCCCAATACATTTTGTTTGAACAAATTAGGAATAAGTAACATTCTTCTATTAACATCTTGTTAGTAGATCAAATCCAACCTATCAAATAATATAGCTTGGGGAATGGTGTACTAGAAATGAGGTTTCTATAGTATTAAATGAAGCTTGGTCGAGCATAAAAAATTAATTTTAGGGCTTTTGATAAATTTGGAAGTTAGCGAATATTGCATGAAAATTAATGATGTTGTAGACTGGTAGGAGGAAGAAAAATTCCTTAGTGTGTAAAGCATACCACTTGGAGCAGCTTTTGTATACTTGTTGGTAATTATTGTCATCAAATGAATTGGTTTCAAGAACATTGTCAAGCTCCAATGAGGTTGTGTGAGCCTTACGAGTAGTCGATAAAGGTTTCAAAACCTATAATTTTTTTCACAATTTAAATCTTCTTTAACTCAAATTCTTCCTCTTGGTTGGTTTATCTTAGTTTTTAAATTTCATTTTGTCTATCTTTTGCCTCTTTTTGGTTGTATCTTTTCTATGTTGGCACTTGGTTTTAGAGGTAGAACCAGTTTGAGAACCTTGTTAGGCTTCAATGAAGTTGTGAGAACCTAGTCAAGAGTTGATGTAATTTTGAAAACCTTTATGAAATGATTAAAACTTAATTTTCTTTTTTTAGCATTCAACATCAACATTTGAGTCTAACTTTTGCAACCTTGAACACTTTGACACTTAGAGGGAAGAAACATAACATATTAGCAACACACTTTAAATATTTTCCACTTTTGATAACCTCATTAGATTTTGATAAGGTTGTGAGAACCTTGCCAGAAGCCGACAGAGGTTTCAAAACCTTTGTAAAATTATGACACAACCCAACACATGGGTATGTGCAGGATCATCATGGAAAAAACAGGCCCTTAGGTGGCAAAAAATTCAGAAAAATCAGAGTTAGGCAACTTGACATAAAAATTTGAATAAGTTATCTATTTTATTTCAAAAATATGTAAAAATATAATCTATAGCAAATTGAATTTAGTTTGTAAACTACAAGGTCTTTTTAAAAAAAAAATCTATTTGGTGAAAACTTGAAATTTCAATGCAGTAGTACTTAAATTTCTGGGAAAAAATAAGAAGTAGGTATCTTTCTGACCACCCTAACCACAATAAAATGATAATATATTTTTATAAGATTTTAGATATAAGTAGAGCACTCATGTCCCGATGTGATGCATATTTTATTGTAATTTTTTTCCAAGTAAATAATTAATTATGAATTTTTTATTACAACTTTTAAAAAATAAAAAAGCTCATATGTCTAACTACCTTAACTTGGTCAAAACTTCATGAAATTCAATTTTTTTTTTTAATTCTATAGTATGTGAAGCATGTTTCAAATTCAAAAAATGTGATACCGCTTGAAAGCTATAGATGTTTTTCAATCAGCCTATCAATCAGACTTTTACTCGAATTCAAATAGAAAATGAATAATAATTATTTATTAAATTCAAAGTCAAGCATAATTTATATTGGTGGAAAGCTGAGAATATCCTTTAAAAACCTTTTTCGTTTCATCAAATTTGGGTAAAAAAAAAGTTGTCAGCCACATACCCTACAAATACCCATCATATCGCCACTTTTTGGCCCATCATGATCCTGCACATACCCACTTCGTTGAAATTTTCATGTCTTCTTCTTACTTCTCAATTCTTGTCAACGAAACCTGACGATGATAAAATTTATTTTGAAAACCTTGTTAGACTTTAATGTGGTTATCAAAACCTTGTTGGCTCTCAAACCATTTTAACAACCTTGAAAATTTATCGAAACAACTTTGATCCTTTCGAAACCTTTGAAATTTTCTCACAATTTTGATATTCAACTACTTTCTTCTTTTTGGTTGTTGGCAATTTTTTTTGAATCTTGAACCCTTTTTAGGAACCTAAGGAGGTTCTTAAACCACTTGAAACTATCAAAACTTAGAACAATTACCTCTTTTAAAGGGGTTAGAAAGCATATGTCTAGTCTCGATGAGGTTCTAAGAACCTTACATTAGGAGTTGACAGAGGTTTTAGAACTTGTCCAAAACTATGATAATTTTTATACAACCAATTTTTGGGCTTTATAATTTGGGAAATTGACCAAAACATGAAAGAGGGGAAGCAACATATCTAGAGACATAGTTTAAGCATAAGAGCCCATTTTAGTTTTCTCAGATCAGTTATAATCAACAAGAAATGAGGGGATCTGATGAAATGACATTACATAACTTCATTAGATGTTCTCTAAGCTTGCAACAATTAGTTTCAATTTTGGATTTTTTACTATTTTCATAATATTAATCTAATTAGTTTTAACTAGATTAGTTATATTAACATTAGAATATATTCATTTAGTTTTTTGTTGGTTAGATTATATTTGATTTCATTTTTATTAGTATTGGACACTTTGAAACATATTTACAAGTAATTTTTATTTATTTTTTAATTATATTGGATATCAAAGGTTCAACTTGGGTTCATTGAATAATCTAAACCTTGCACTTTCTTCAACCCAAAAATAACATTGATATTATTTTGTAATTAAGATTATTTTTAAGTTCAGAAAATTTTGTCGGAGGTTCAAGGGAAATTCATTCTTGGCCTTTTCCCCTCATACTCCCTATCAAACATCAAAATCACTAGATAACATTTCATTTCATCATTTATTAAATAAACATGATTTGGGTGAACAACTAGTTTGCATTATCATTCCAAACTACATATTGGAGGTTTGGTAAAGGTCATACTTTTAACTTTATCTTTAATATACTTCCTACTAGATGCAAGTTACAAGAAAGTTATATTTATATCATTTGATTATTGATATACTATTTTAAGACATCCAAACCATAATTTTATGTTTTCCAAATAGTTTAAAAGGTTAAAAGTAGATTAAAAAAAGTTTAAGAATTCATTTATTTCTTGTTTGTAAATAATTAATTAACAATTATACATTCAAAAGATTAATATTTTTAGCATTTTACTTTATTTCATTTTTGAATGAAAGTAGGCTTAAATTGGTGATTTATTAAAATTTTCACCATCTGTAGAACCTTTAGGTCGAATTAAACTTCTAGCTTAACAACTTCCTCTATCCTAAACTAGGGAAGTTATGTATGCTATTTTTATGCACAATGAAGCTGGTATCTATTTTTTACATTTCTATTGGATGATAACACATATGATTATATCTCGGTCTTGCATGATTCTATTTTATCTATTGTGATTTGTTTAGGATAGTTGCCTACCTCTAAAATTTGTGCTCCTATTATGTAATATATGTTTTGACATTATGACAATGTTAATGAGCACATTTTTTAGTCTACTATGCTACTTGATTCAAGTTTTGAATTTCATTTAGCCTTGGTCGGAATACTTTTTGATTTACATGTAAGAGTGTGAAAGTATCAAAGGTACACAAGATGTAATATGCCTATAGCAATATCCATTTATGAAAATGTATATATTTGAAATGATTTGACACTCTCTATGGTGTGATGACATGATCTAATCAATAATGGATTAGTGATATAAAACTTGTCTTTGAATATGACAGTCTAGATGCCCAATTCATTTTTTATTTATTTTTAGATGACAACCAATGGTCTACTTTTGGGAAGGAGTTAGCTTAAGATAAGTAGAAATTAAGATCAAACAAGGTAGAGATGATCACATGTGTGATTATAGCAAGGAGATGGGATCACACCTTGGCTTTTCATTCCTAACTATACCAAAAAGATCATTTTCTCTTACAAAAGATTTAGATGGAAGGTGCTATAATCTTAATAAAAACCAATAAACTCAAAAACTCAGCAAATAAACTAGTGAACATGGAAATAATCAATATTTACCTAGAGATCTATTGGAGTATGATATTGCTATCAGGATGCAAATGTGCAAATTTTGAGTGAAACTCATTGACCCATGTTTCATGAGTACTGGTTCACAAGAACCCATCTCTCATGATAATGAATGGTCCACTTGCACTCATTGCATCTAGGTGATGCTCACAGAGGTGAAGCACTAGGCCATCTCGGGAGGTCACCCATCCCATTAGACAATGTATCATTGAACACATTTTCAATTGCATTGTCTAGTGTTTCTTCCAAATCTATGAAAGGGTTGATTGTAAACAATTTAACCATCACATTTATGTTTGTATGAAACAACAAAGTGAATAGTATAGAAACGTGAAACTTGAAACTAGAACTTCATCTCATTGCAAAAGGAGGTAGACCAATTAATGAGCTCAATGCGTTTTGTTGAAAACCCTTGCTTATCACATGTCTAATTACCTTAAGACATAACCCTTGGACTATTGAAAAAATGTGAGGACCAGACATGCAAAACTGTAACACTAATAGTATTGTGTGTTGTTAAATTGTAATTAATAATAATTTTTGCAAAAATTAAATTTTTAATACTGATTAACGAGTGACAATTGCCTACGCATTCTCCGAAAATGTACAAATATATGCCAAATGTAAATGATATTCAAAACTCTCTATTCAGATTCTATTGTTTGAAATCCAACCTAAATCCATGTCCATAAACAAATGCTAGCATCCTAATAAGAAAAGTCTTCTAAAATCTGCAAAAATCAAATAGTCAATAATAATACCCATCGAGAGACTGTACGCCACAAGATAATTTTTGTTGAAGGAATCGAAGACCCCTGACATAGAATTTCAATCTATGTTGTTTTGCAGACCTCCAAAGGTGTTAGGGCAGTCTCAATCACCGAAAAAGATGTAATGAAAAATTGTTAATGTCGATTTGCCCTGGCCAGTGGATAAACAGAGCACATTTAGGGATAATGATAGAACAACACTGAATGACAAAAAATCAAAACGTGGGGAAAGGGGTGAAGGAAAGGGGCACAGATGCTGAGGGAAACCCTAGAAATGTTTACGAAGGAATCTTTTTGATCTGCCCATCCATAAAGAAAAATGCGTCGGTGCTGATGCAGGGGATCGGCATACATACAATTACCATATTATTTGTTAAAAAGCATTATAAAGTTAAATCTTTTCGGATATTTCCAAAATCGAAATTTTTATAATCCCAGCGCTAAAAAAAAGGGTTAAATTTGATGACTGTATGACTGTATTTACGTCAGTCGCAAAATACAATCAAATTTGTAGGAAGATGATCATATGAAAAGACTTTAGATAGATCGTTCTATGATAGCGATTATCTTTAATTTATGTGATATTTTTCAAAAATAAAATATTTTTTAAACCGTTGAATGACAATTTTGAATAGATACCCATCACAAAAAACATTCTTGATAGGCAAGACCGGCCCTGAAACTTAGACTCTTTCAGTCAGTAATTCATTTTTAATTAAAAAGAAATTAAAAAGTTCAGAAAATTAACTGTTCGTTTGATTTTTTTACTTCTGAAATATTTACAAAGCCATCACATAGTCACGGCATAAGGAGTAATAATAGAATCGAATAGCATTTAATCTGCTCTTTAAAACCATAAAATAATTAATGGAAAGCCAAACTCTACAAACATGGATATTCATATTATAAAGCGCAGATTATTGAATAGATGTGCACCACTCCATCAACAATAGCGTGCCTTCCTTTATTCTTGTGCATTGAAAGATGGCTAATAACTATATAATGCATCAAACTTCTGAATGGATGGAAAGAACTCATATACTTCACACATCCCTTACTAAAATAAGAGTCTAGTAATAGAAACAACGTAAAGGACACAAGAATTTGAGCTATGCCTTACACACTCGGCGAAGTTCATAGCTCATACTTAAAACCACTCCACAGTAGACGATGCAGAGAAAGCCCATGATCATATCCTTCCAGTGTAACCTCAAATTCTCACGGATCCATTGAGGCTGTCGATGTTGCTCTTGGCTTATGACCTCCTTTATTTTTCCTCCAAACAGCACAGTCATTACAGCAACAACGATGTGGGAAAGAACAAAAACTGCCCACCAAAACTTGCAGATAAGCGGGTTCTCATTCAGGCCTCCAGAGAGCATCGCTTCCAGCAGTTTGTCCAGAATTCCCAGTAACGCTAGAACATATTCAGGTAAGACCATAGCAGCTTACTGGAGATAAGGAGGTACCAGTTGATTTCGCTTCTCCCAGGACCCTTCTGTGAATTGCAAATCGAAGAGCAGACGTATTGCCTTAAAAGTATCCACCCATTACTGTAGCACCGAGTGCGACTGGAAATATCCACCGGCTAGAGCGAAATGGGTGGATTCTCACCCATTACTGTATCACCGAGTGCGACTGGAAATATCCACCGGCTAGAGCGAAATGGTTCGATACTCACCCATTACTGTAGCACCGAGTGCGACTGGAAATATCCACCGGCTAGAGCGAAATGGTTGATTTCTCACCGAGTGGTGCTACAGTAATGGGTGAGAATCCACCCATTTCGCTCTAGCCGGTGGATATTTCCAGTCGCACTCGGTGATACAGTAATGGGTGAGAATCCACCCATTTCACTTTAGCCGGTGGATATTTCCAGTCGCACTCGGTGCTACAGTAATGGGTGGACGCTTTAAGGCAATACGTCTGCTCTTCGATTTGCAATTCACAGAAGGGTCCTGGGCGAAGCGAAAATCAAGTGGTGCCTCTTCTCTCATCTCAATTCTTTATTTTTTTTATCCGGAAAGAATTAGCTTTTATTATACAGAAATAAATAAAAGATTTACATGTCAATTCTTTCTTATTAAAGCTAAACATGGTTTCACTTTTAGGTATTTTTTATAAAATATAAATTAAAAAAAAAAAAAAAAAAATTTAAAATTATTTTGATATACATTTAGTTTATATATAATTTTTTAAAATAATTGAAGAGTAGTTTTAAATAAATAGTTGTCAAAAAAAATGTTTAGTAAATAAGTTTGTTTGTTAAAATTGAGTCTTGGAAATGATAAGCTTTAGTTGATAAGTGTTCTATTAGGATTTTTTTTTAAGTCTTTGGTCCTGCTTTTGTCAATTTGAACCATTGGTGCAAGAAATTTTTTGTCCCTCTATATTTATTGTGGTCTTTTTTGTGTTTCCTTAATATGGCCTCAAATGGCATCAACCTAGCAATTCATACTAGTGTTAACAGTTTAGTGGCTCTACAACATGGCTCCTCCAAAAAATTGTCCCCAAAAATTTGTTTCGAAAGTATTTTGAGGTATGCATTCTGAATCTCCAACGAATGTGGTTTTACTCATCCTTGAATTTGATAGTGCATGTAGTTGGTTACAACATTTTACTCTTATAGGTTATTTTGTGGGGAGAACTCCCTTTGAAATCATGCTCTAAGAATGGGTCAATAAAACCCCTCATCTCTCAAATGCCTCAACCAACATGATTCTTTCTTTGCAACCAAAGATGCCTCCTCACTCTCCCTCATCGCCAAAACATTTTTTATGGTCTCACAACCCACCTAAGCACTTAGAGGAGGGTGAATATGCCTTTGAAAAATAGAGGAATTCATAAGCCAACATTTAGTTGGGATTTTTCTCCCTAGATTTTTTTTAGAATCACTTCTCCATGCTCAAGGAGTTGGATAGCAATGATATGCTCAACTCTCACCCATTAATTTTCTTTCATGGAATGTTTGAGGTATTAATAACCTCTCCAAAAAGTATTCTATATGGGATAGTTGTCATTAACAATCTAGTTTAGATGCACTTTGTTTACAATAAGTGAAGATTTTTGGTTTCTTATTCTTTGCTCTAGCTTGTGTCATTTGGCTTAACAATACTATGCTTTTCACCTCACATGATGCGAGTCATGGGAAGGTTTTCACCTTTCTCTCTCCTAGGTGGCTCAAATGTTGTTGATCATTGTTTTGACCCCACTAACAGTTTGATCTAGGTCCTCTTAAATATTAACAATAATTCTTTTGGAATCATAAATATTTATGCTTTCAATGATTCTATTGAGATCTCTTTTGTAGAGATGGATTGTTGATTCAATGCGAGCTACCACTTGGGTTATGTATGGGGAATCCAATATGGTTGAGATGACTTATGATAAAGATGGAATGTTTCCTTTTTATTGGACAAATAGTTAGAGAGAAGTGTTGTATTCCATAAGTAATAAATTGGATCTTTTCAATCCCAACTTGGGTCACCACCACACTCAACCTTTTTGGCATACATAGTGTTATTTTTGGGTCAGCTCTTATGGAGTCTTTAAATGCCTTAATTATGCTATATACTTTTAGCATAACTTTTTTTTCTTTTTCCAACTATTTTTCTTTCTTAGTTGAGGCTTTTCTAAACAACACATTGTCATATCATTTTCCCATCAGATTCAAGATTGATTGGCAAGTAGGACCACCTAAAACTTGTAAGATTCAATTTTTCCTCAATGTTGAGTCATCAAAATTTTCTAGATCACTTTAGAAGCATCAACAATCTTGAAATTCATTCAACTCAGCCAACAGGTTGAATTGACTGGTGAAAAAAATCCATCCACCACACATCCCATTTCCTCCACATCTATAGTCTCTAGTTGGAAATTTGTTAGAAGCAAGCATATGAGGCCACCACCTTGGATATTTTCACTTGGCCATGGATATGCTTGAGGCCAAACCATTGTCCCCTCTCTTACAATTTTGGGTGGTAGAGTTGTGCCACCATAAGTAGATTGCAAGTAACCATATTTCTAGAGGTGCTCAAATCAAGTCCAAACTTCATTGGCTTAAAAGTAGGTGATAAGGCTTCCAAAGAAAATTTCCAAGCCCTCAGTGCTCATCACACTTCTCATGACATCATTTAATAGATCAAGGATGGAAAAAATATGTCCAAATATTTTCCCAATTTTCTCCAAAATTTTGTTAAGAATTATGAACAAGTTTTCATTGCCCATGAGAATTCTCCTAAGCACGACCTTTCCCTTTAGTAATTACATGTTTCTTGTTAGATTTTTACCTCTCAACAAGCCTTTTGTGATCAATTATTTTCCCTTTATAATCTAAAGGAGGTTGTTTATGTTGAACACCTAGAATACTGAGAGGGGGGTGAAACAATATTCTTTTAAACCACTTAATCATTTAAACATCCAATACTCATAACATATTCAATTTGCAATAATGAATGAAAGCATGAAAACAACCAACGACATCACATAACACATGAACACTGGATTTTTGCATGGAAAAGCCAAAATGGGAAAAACCACAATGAGGATTAGCTCATAATATAGTATAATCGATTATAGTACATATTATAGAAGTGTTCATGCTGAAGGTGGACTCACTACCCATTGAAAGATAGAAGAGATAGAAAATATTGTGGTACACAACTAGATTTTGAATTGTTACAATTGCATCTATTATATGCATGAAATATTATTCCAATGAAGCTTAGAATATAGACTTTGCACACTTCATGTAGATCTAAATTACTACTTTTCTATGCTCTACATTTTCTCTAGATTCACATCAACAAACTCATATCACATGTCACCACTAAAAAAAACATTAAAAGGATCCTTCATATATATCCGCTTTATTTATAACATCAATTAGGTTGGCCTAATTACATGCAATATGCAAAGTATAACTTGTCAATGCAAGATCCTTCCACATATGCTTTGCACCAATATTTAAACCTAACAATTCAAAATAGGTCAGCATGGACCCAAAATAGCACCCACATAATGTATAAAAAATATTTAACCTCTACAACACATCCAACTCATTAGGTTAGCATCAATAATGACCTAACAACAAAATTTTCCAACTGTATAGCCACATTCAGACACATGGACCTTCAAACTCAATACCATCTAGAATACACAATCAATTGACACCTATCAATATTTCCACAACTTCACAAATTTAGATTCCAATCCATAGAGAAGTGCAAATTCACCAAAGTATATGCACTGAATTGGAAAACACCTGTAACTACCAAGCCAAACTTCTATTACTCATAATTCCAAAACATAAACCAAAACAAGATGAAACTCTAGAATTAGGTTCCTCTATCAAGTGACAAAAATATGTTAGAAGCACAAAGAATATTCTTCATCAACGAACCAATGCAGACCCAAGTACTTGATCCCCTATACATAAAATCACTTGAATTAACACTTAGTCAATTGCCACAACTATTACCTTAATAGGATCAAACCTTCTTGCAAAATTGTCTTACATAATCATTCTCAAGCATGCTCAAGACACCCAAATTGATCTACACCATAGTATTTATTCTAGTCCATACAATGTTGAAATCAATGACAACATTGCAATGCATAACTGATCACTTTGTACTCATCCTGCATGCTCATGTTGCCAACAATTTCATCAATGACATCTCCTTATTCTTCCAACAATCTCCCCCTTTTCCATTGATGGAAACATGCCAAAATTATCTCCAAAAACATTCTCCCCTTTGACATCAAGGTCAAAGGTCATATACAACAATCTTCTTACATACCAAATCTCCCCTTGATGAGTATGCTGATATATACAAGATGAAAAAAATAACTAACTCCCCCTATGAGAGCTATACACCACAACTAGTTCAATAACTTACATTGAAAAACACTTTACACCATTTGTATATGTACATTGGAGTCTAAAATAATAAACTAAAAATACATAAAAAGAAAGTTATTGTCAACCGAAGGAGGTTGAGCCTTGAAGCTTCTCCAGATGAGCTTGCCCATCCTATTTTCCCTCTTCACAAATCTTCTTAGCTATGCCAAGCATCCTGCACTGGGTCTCTAGCTCCATTAGTCATTCTTTCCCTTCTTTTGGAGTGCTAGGTATTGGATTTATCTTTGTAGCTTTATCAACACTTACCAAGGAACTAGAAATAGATGTGAACTTAGAGTTCACCAAGTCCCCGAGGTTTCCAAATTACATAATAATCTTTTATTTTTGGGCTTGCAGTTGGAAGTATTTCTCATGTAAATCTTCTACTACTGACCTTGTAATTCCATCTAGGTCTTGTGCCAAATCATATGCACTAGAAGCTTTATTTATCTATAACTCAATTGAGTCCATTTCATCTTTAATTCTCTTTGTGGCTTCGGGACACTTCATGCACAACTCGAATAAGGCTTTTTCCTTAGCCACACAACCCTATGCACCCTTGAGACTTTCTTGAAATTTTTTGTGTGCTTATGCACACTTCTCCATGATTTCCATTAGCTTCTTCTCTTCCATATTCTTATCTATTTCTTTTTCGAACTTCAATATAAAGGCATAATCTTTAAATAAATTGAATAAAAAATTTAACTTCTCCATACCGAATAATGAATTATCAGTTGTTGCATTGGGTATGACCTCCTATAAGGTCTTCACTACCTCCTCAATTAGTTATCCATTCTTTTGATGTGTTTCAATTATTTCCTTCTAGGAAGACATGTGGAATACATCTCTTAATTGAAGCTTGTGGAGTGGTGATATTTTTCTCAAGTCCATGTTCCCCTATTGCATGGGTAGTTGTAGTAATTTTTCGGACACAACCAATTGGAATTGTAATTGCATATTCGGGAGATCTTTTAGAGAATCTCAAGAGGAGATGGAGGATTCACCCATTTCCTTAAGATCTTCCTTCTCATTCTTCCCTTTCAGCTTCTTCTCCTTCTTATTATCACTAGTATTCGTTGGTGTCTCTACTTCTTTCTTTTCGTCATTTCTAGAGGCATCTTCATTCTTCTACTTATCTTCTATTTCCATATCTCCATCACCAGTGATCTATTCTATATTATTCAGAGAGATCATTTTCTCTAGTTGAACTTGAATATTTTCAACAAGTGTTTCATTTATCAGAGGATTTTTATGTTCTTGTGAAGTATCCTCCTTTGTATTGTCTTCTTCGGTAGCTTCTTCTCCTTCAACATTCTTCTCAACTTCTATATTTTCTTCTACTGTCTCTTCCACATCCAGAGGAATATTATCTTGAGCATCTCCTACATCTGTCTCATGCTCATGTTGAGCATAATCCATCTACACATCATCTTTGACATTCTCTTCCTAAGCAAGCATCTCCACAAGAATTTGTTCTTTATTCTTAGGAGTCATTCCCAGCCTTTGTGCTAGATCTGTTGCTTTTTCAACTCTCCTTCCTAAGCCTTTTGAGATCATTTTGATCTTTTCCCATAAGGGTTGTCACTCTTTGGTTTTTCTAAGTTCCTTATTGAATAATGTAGCCAATTTAACCTTATTTTCCTTGGAAGGAGGAGCACTAATATTCTCCAATGCATAGGCCTTAAATTTGGTCTCTCCTTCTGTTTCTTCTATTTCTTCTTGTCTTCTCTCAATCAAAACATTCCATAATTTTAGAGGTATTTGTTTCTCTATATTCCTCATATCAACTTCAAGAATAATAATGTATTTTATAATGGCTTCAACTATGGTGGCCTTGTCCACCTCATTAGCCTCATCATATAGTGCAATAGTTTCTTTTAATATCTCATTTTGTACAATACCATTGAAAAGTGCATCAAATTTCCTTGGACTATGGGTTCTTACTAGAGGTTTCTTATTTTGCTTCTTCTCCTTTGGTGTCCTTTCCTTTCTTTTTCCTTCTTCTCTCTCATATGGATACAAAATGTGTTTTTTCTACTTCAGGTCCTCTTCATCTGTATCCACAATATCAACTTTCTGCTTCTTAACATTTACTTCACCTTGTGAAGCTTCATCTTTTCTCTTGTGGACAAATTGAGGTCCTTCTTGTTCTTGTTCTTCATCCTCCATGTTCACACCTAACCACTGTTCTTTGGTTGCCTTAGCTTTTTAAACTCTCTTCTTCATCAGGCCAGTTTGATGTGGTGTTAGAGTAGTATTTTCTTTCTTAAGACTCTTTTTTTGTTTTACTTGAGAATTTTTCTCTTTTACCATTTTGCAAGTGTTCTTGTCTCCTTCCTCTTTGTTCCACTAGATGAAGGCATAGTATCGAAGGAATTATAAGTAGTTGGTGGAGTGGTAGCTACTCTACTAGATCTCCTCACACTTGATGAGCTTCCCAAAACTCCAGACTTAGCCTTAGCTACCTCAACTTGTTCTGGTATGAGGTCCATTACTTTTGCAAATATTGTAGTCATTTTATCTACTATTTTTTTAATTTGTGATTATCTTTGGCTTAAATGGACCTCCATTGATTTCTCTTCATAAGTCCCATACCTCTCTTTGAAGGTGTCCTTAGGCTTGCTTAACATATAATCTGTGGACCTTACAATGTCATCCTCAGTGATCTCATATCCCATTTCTAGGATCCACAATGTTCTTGGCTCTACTACTTGTATAATACATTGATCATTAGAAACTAAGAAGATGATAACCTTCTTATGTTTCTCAACCATCTTCCAGGGAATTCTCTCCCTCTCATGCATCCTTTTCTAAAATATTTCAAAGAATACCACAACAACATCTTCCTGTGCCTTAGCATCTCTTAGGTCTCTCAAAAAGTCTTTGATATGATGTGCAACAGGTCTTCCTTTCAACCATACCTCACTATGTCTACTGAGGAGTTCTTTCAAGAAATAAAATAGTAAACACATGATTAAAGTTCCATATTTAAATGGATACCTTAAATCCTTTGTTTTGTGCGATTTCTCCATAAGTTGTTGCCTAAAAAAATCACACCGGTCATAATCAACTCCCTTCTCCACCATTTCATAGGCATTATTGATGGTGGTGGCTGAAACAAAGTTTTCTCTATTTGAAAAGTAAACCTTATATCCAATCATCATAGTTGTATATTTCATAGTAGGGTTTCTGATGTTCTTCACTATGAATGCCCTCTTGTCATATGTCACACTGGTAACTTCCATCACTACTTCATTCTTTACTAGCTTGAGTACCAGAATGGGTCTGGTTGAACATAACCATGTAAATTCCCTAATCACCTCCTTTTCTATCAATCCAGGAATATCTATCCATACAAAATTTTCATGGATGTAGATCAATGCAATCTTTACCCAAGAATTGTCATGGAAAAAATTGGGAAACCCTTGCCACACATTGAGTCTCTTTGCAACCAAAATTTGATACTATAGATTCAATGAAAATTCTTCACTAGTGATCTCATTTACCCACACATCGCCAAGCTTTGAATGATCATACTCTTCTAAATTTCCATGAATATATATCCTTATGTTCTCTGTGTGCAAGAATCCATAAGGAGCCCTTGAGAAAGCACCTTATGGATCAACTTCTATGGATTTGTTAGGATGTTTCTTGAATTTACGTCGAGGTAACCCAGACACAACCAAAACCCTTGGTGTAGCCATTGCATAAGTTTCTAAACATCTTTTAAAGTAATTTATGAAAAAATAGGGCAACATAGACCATAAATACCTTTCACTTCACTATTCCAACTAGGGCTTACATGCACCAAGACTCAATCACTTCAACTACACTGCTCTATTCTTCGTCAACTCTTATTCACTTGGAAAATTGATTACAAATAAATTTTGGTTAAGTGTAATCACTTAGAAACCTTTTATCATGACCTAATTCACCATAAATACTTTAGATGATAAAGTTATCAAGCACTTAACTGTATGGATAGTCATTTTCAAATGCTCTACAATATTCCACATTAAGATATTTTCTACCGAGATCTTCTCCATTAGTTTAGATACATTGATCTACATCACATATCCTCATGACAAAGCATCAACACAATTTCTTTGGTAGGGGATGAAATATTTCCATTAAATCCCCCTTGAGCCAAAGCTTTGAACTTAGTTTTCAGAGGAAACATCTGCATCGAATGCTAGTACAAATTCATGCTTAACTTCAGTCTTTTCCTTATTTTTTCCAAATTTTTCCCATCTCCTTCTTTGTCTCCATTAGATCAAAGTTTTCTATTGGATCGTTCTTATTTATCAGATTATCCTTTTTCATGTTTCTACTTCTGTAAAACTTAGAAATGTGTCCTGGCCTATTGTAATTGTAGCATATGATATTATTTTGACCAATCTTACTTCCATTCATTCTAGATTTACATTGATTAGCTTTATGCCAATTTCCATTGCATGTATAGTAGTAGCCATTGAAATATTAAACCATTCTACCATTGTAAAACCTATTCATCATTTGACTTGTGCATTCACTAGCTCTATGAACAAATCTCTTGCATGTAAAACATTGACCGAGAAAGGATGAAACATTTTGATTCATTATTCTTCTACATTCCATAGCCTTATGTCCAAATTTATTCCAAGAATAAAAGAAACCATTAAAATATGGGTACCTTTGTGCATTTGGTTGTCTATTTGGTGGTCCTCTTGTTTCATTCTAGATCTTGCAATTATTCTTATTATCTTTGGTCTTCTTTTCAAGTTGGCTTATAGTTTGATTTAGTTTTGAGATCTCTCCTATCTCAAAGCCTAATCCACCTTTGTCTTTAGATCCTTTTTTATTTGCAATCATTTCATCAAAGCTTTGTAGAACTCATCTTGAATTTCTCTTCATGATTCTTTTCTTTTTCCAAATCTAATATTAGATTCACAACTTCTTATTCAAGTCATGTACATTCCTCAGATTTTATTTTCACCATTGCATTCAAACATTCTTCAAATATTTTCCTTTCATCAACTTACACTTTCAAACTAGTAATTGTTTCATTTGCTTCATTAAATTTCTTATTGGCCTCCTTATTCCTTTCTCTGAATTTCTTAACTTTCTCTCTCAACTTTATGGATGCATTCATATGCTTATTTGACATTTTCTTTTAGATCTTTGTTTTCACCTCTAGTTCTTTCCAAATCTTCAAGAGCAATATTTGAGTTCTCCATTTATGTAAAATATGCAATCTTCTTATGTAGATCCAATAGCAAGAATCTCGTTTGAAGAAATAGGTAGTATTCTAACAACCATGTGTTTAACCTCCAAGATTTTTCCCAAGTGGTTAAGCTCCTTCCAAGGAACCAAGCTTTGATACCAATTTTTGAAGACCTGGAATACTGAGAGGGGGTGAATCAATATTCTTTTAAACCACTTAATCATTTAAACATCCAATAATCATATCATATTCAATCTGTAGTAATGAATGAAAGCATGAAAACAACCAACAATACCACATAATGCATGAACACTAGATTTTTGCGTGAAAGACCTAAAATGGGAAAAAATGCAGTAAGGATTAAATCACAATATATTATAACCAGTTATAGTATATTATAGAAGTCCTCACTATAGGTGGACTCACTTCCCATTGAAAGATAGAAGAGATAAAAGAGATTATAGAATACATCCAAATTTTGAACTATTACAATTGCATCTATCAGATACATGAAGGGTTAGTGGAGGATCATGGGGGGTCCAAACTAGGCCCCTAAGTGGCAATGAAAATTTAGAAAAATAGAGTTAGGAAACTTGACATAAAAATTTGAATAGGCTATTAACATAATTTGAAAAATATGTAAGAACATAATTTGTAGTAAATTGAATGTAGTTTTTAGGCTACTAGTCCATTTTTGGAAAAAAGTAAATCTATTTTGCAAAAAATTGAAATCTCAATTCACTAGTACTAAATTTTCAAGAAAAAGATAAAAATCAGGTGTATATTTGAATAACTTAAGTACAAGAAAAAATAATTTATTTTTTTGAAACTTTCAATACAAGTAGAGGACACATGCTCAGATGTGCCACATTTTTTTTTCTATTTTTTTGCAAGTAAATAATTAGTCATGATTTTTTATTAAAACATTTCAAAATTATTTATGCGTGTTTGTTTGACCACCATAACTTGGTCAAAATTATGAAATTCAATTTTATTTTTTTATCCTATAGTATGTGAAGCATAAAATGTGACACATCTTTTAGATTCAAAAAATGTGAAATAGTTTGAAAATTATAGAATTTTTTCAATCAAGGTCTATCAATCAAGACTTTAGTCATAATGTATGTAGAATATCAATAATAATTATCTATTAAATTCAAAATAAGGCATATCTTATATTGGTGGAAATCTAACATTTTTTTTAATAAACCCTTTTGTTTCATCAAATTTAGATAAAAATTTGTCAACCACAAGGGCGAATTTTGGAAAACTAAAGAAATTTTGTAAACACATTTTTTAGTTGACTTTCCACGTATGGAAACCTTGAACCAAATCCCGAGCTTACTGATTTTGTAAGAAAAAATAGATATTTGTTACATGTATATAGGGAGATAGAGAGATGGGTAGTGAGAGATAAAGGGAGGGAGAGAACTGAGGGGGAGTGGGAAAGACCTAAGAGAGAGGGTGTGGGAGAGACACAAGAGAGAGAGAGAGAGAGTTATCTAGTTAGGGTGGGAGGGAGAGATTAGAGAGAGAGGGAGACTTGAGAGGGAGAGAGTTGAGAGAGAGTATAAGATATATAATAAATAGTATATATAATATGTAATATATTATTTATATACTATATAGTATAAAATATATATTATATAATATATATAATATATTATATAATATTAATATATAATACAGTTATGGAGACAACTAACTCGTAGAAAAAAAACACCTATGTATGTAACATGGTATCATACCCCCCATCCCCCATCCCACACACTGGACAAAATGACCCCAATGGAAAAGGTGGTTGGACGAACTAATCGCACTAACAAAAAGACTTGATAATCAGATGTTAACTCTGACCTACTGTCGCCTGTCCCGTCACTGGGAAAACACGTTAGTGCCAATGGATTTTCAAAATCATACTTTGGAATGGACAAAAACTCAAAATAATGTGGAATTTAAAACCATTATTTACAAATAGCAAAAATCCAAGAAGAGGTCCCATTTTCACTGTCATTTTCCACAATGATATTTTGCAGGTTGCTAGAGAGAAACTTGAAGGAATTCCATCTGTTCAAAGGCTGAAGTAGTGTAGCCACCCTCCATACGAAAAACATATTTGATAGGTGTAGACAACTAGTTAGCTAGAAGGTATGTATATCCACCATAAATATATGCCATTTTTCCATTCTACCTAGGAATTGTGAAGAAATTAACGACTATTCATTGCGAAGATGGGTTTTGAGTGATGCAAAAACAAAGGGTTTTCTTTGGGAAATTGGGTTTTCATTTGAAATGAAAAGTCGTTTATGTGTTTTTCTATTGAGGGTTTATTAATTTTTATTTCTTCTAAAATTTTGCACTTGTCGAATAAAATAACTGACAACCCATTGTGGAAATATGAGTGAAATAACTAAATATCATTTACAAAAACTAGAAACCATGTAGAATATATTATGATGTTGGAAAACTTAACGTTGGTTTTGCAATGAAATAATATATTTTCAAAACCACATAAAGCCTAGAACATTGCCATTGTTCACATTCTTATTTGGAATGTTGCAGGGTTTTCATTGGGAAAAGGGGTTTTTATTTGAGATGCAAGGTTCTTAATGCTTTTTTGTGTCGACGGTTTTTTAATTTTGGTTTCCTCTCGTATGTTGGTGTTGGAATTTTGTGATGTCTGAATGAAATAAATGATGGAGACAACCTATTGTGGAAATATGAGTGAAATAACTGAATAATGTTTATAGAAACTAGAAACCTTGCGAAATATATTATGACGTTGGAAACTGCAACACGGGTTCTACAATGAAATGATATATTTTAAAAAACACATAAATCCCAGAATGTTACTATTCTTCACATTATTATTTGAAATGGATGAAAAGGCCCAAAACGTGGAATTTGAAATCATAATTTGCAAATAGAAAAAATCCCAAACAAGATCCCATTTTTGCCACCATTTTCCACACTGTTGTTTTGGAAAGCACACTGTCTCCTAAAATCCTTACTATTCTAAAACCCTTTACAAGTAACAACCCAATTGGTTACTCACCCTTGACCTCAATTTGGTATGTTTTGTGATTTTCTTGATAACCTTTTGTGAATTAGATAGTAAGAATGTAATGAAAATGGAAAACAATAGGTATTATGAAACTTGGAAGGCACAGTGTTGTTATACATTGTTTGCAGTGTTGGAAAACACAATGTCCCATGTCAGCTAGTTTGTTAATATGAAGAGTTTTTTTTTAACATTATGCTCCAAGAATGTAATGAAGTCCACTTTCAAATTTTTTGAACAACTCTTTGCTATAGTCCAAATTTCATTTCACTTTTCTTCATCTAATTGGAACAAAACACCCCGATAGGAAAGAAGTCTGGATGGACAAATCACATCAATGTAAAGACTTGATGGTTGGACATTAACTCTAACCTTTTTTGGCCTATCCCGTCACCGAGAAAATGTGTCAGTGCCTATAGGTTTTTAAAATCATATTTCAGAATGGACAAAAACCCAAAAAAATGTGACATTCAAAACCATTATTTGCAAATAGAAAAATGAGGTGCCAAGAATGTAATGAAACTGGAAAATAGTAGGTATTATGAAACTTGCAAGGCACCATGTTATTCATTGTTTTTAATGTTGGAAAACATAGTGTCTCATGTGAGTTAGTTCATTATGAAGAGTTTTGTTTCATTATGCTCCAAAAATGTAATGAAGACCACTTTCAAATTTTTGCACAACTCTTTCCTATAGCCCAAATGTCATTTCACCTTCTTTATCTGATTGGAAAAAATAAAACTACTCACATTATTTGCAGTGTTGGAAGCCCTTTGATTTGTACACAATAATAATGTAATGAAGTGCACCTTCAAAATATAAAATAACTCTTAGTTATAGTATAAATTATATTTTAATTTCTTTGTATGATTGAAACAAAGAAATGCACACCGATAAGGGCATGGTTCAGTGGTCCTGTCACTTGGTTATAGTGATGGCCATAGGGTTCAAACCCTCATTGGCCCAATGTGCTTGCGGGCCTTGTGCCTTTGCTGGGCCAATGTGTTCACGGGTTTGGTAGTATCTTGTAGTTTCTTGTACCCAATTCATAGCTCCGATCAAAATTGTTTGCCCCTAATAATATGGGTGCATTGCACCTTTAAAAAAAAACAAAGAAATGCACAAAATACTAGCAGATTGGATTTAACACAATGTGGTTTGTTAGTTGTTTCATTTTGCATGTTTAAATATAAACACTTGAGAGGACAAGGAGGAATTGTAGGTGTGGGATACATTTGATTGTAAGTTTCTTAGCGCCTTGTGGTTTCCAATTTCATTACATTATTATTATCTAGAAAGCAAAATGTTCTCAAGAAAATCACAAAATATATCAAATTGAGGTGAGGCGCGAGTAACCAATAGGGTTGTTCCTTGTCAAGGGTTTTAGAATAGTATGTGGGTTGCAGGATTTATAACACCTAGTGTTTTCCAACCTGAAATTTCACATAATAGTTTGAATGTCTTGAAAAGCTTTTCTTATTTAGATAGTACGAATGTAATAAAAGGCACCTCCAAAATTTACAACTGTTAGTTATGGTATAAATTGCAATTCAGTATCTTCGTGTGATTGAAAAAATAAATGCACAAAATAATTATAGGTTGGAAAACACAATGGGTTACTTGTATAGCGTTTTACAACACTATCTGGGTTGTAGGTTTCATAACACCATCTCTTTTCCAACCTATAATTTTTTTGATAGTAGGAATGCATTAAAAACCTTTTTTTATTTAAAGACAGAAAGAATGTAATAAAAGGAACCTTCAAAATTTATCACAAGTATTAGGTAGAGTAAAATATGTGTTTCAAATTCCTCTTATGATTGAAAAAATATATGCTTGCTTACTACAAATGGTGCAATAAATTTTGGAACTTTAACTATCCATAACACTTGTAATTGTTTTACATTTTACAGCAAACCAAGGATGCGTGTTGTAAAAGGTAAAGTACTTCGTATAATGAAGAATGCCATTGAGGTGGATGACACACCTAAGAGGGTGTGTAGTGGTGCATCTTCTTCAGAATAGTTGCATTCCAAAAATGTCTAGGTAAGATCTGGTAATTACAAGATACAATTAAATGTATAATTTTAATCTCTCATAAGTGGTTATGATGTTGAGTGGAAAGTCAGAATGTTTTAATTGGGAGGCAACAACCATGGTATAGAGGAAGTCCCCTCATTTTAGGAAAACGTTGAACACTGAGGCAATGATGTGTTTCGTAATTGATTTTGAACTTCCAATTTCCCTTTACTTCCAATGGGTCAATGAAAATGCTTTACAATTTCAGTTAGAAAATATCATGTTTGTTACAAATAGTTGATTTTGATAGTATATCATTCCTTCGATTCAGGACAATAAATAAGGAGACCATTACGCTCTTGCCATAGTCAATAAAAATAAGGAAGAGTGTGCAAAGGGAAACCCTAAGGATGTGGAGGGACCCAATGAAGCACGGGTTGATGTGGTGGATGGGAAGGTAGATATAATAACTCAATTATTGCATTGCTTGGCTATGTGTATATGTTGTGCATTCAAATTTTTTTAATTTCAAATATATTAAGTGATTTTATTTTTTGAATTTTCTATGCAGGTTGTTTTTGAATACAAAAGAGAACTGAATAATTCTAGATATGTAAATTATTATATTGTAGAAGAATGTACGAGAAAATATCATGATTGGAGATTGTTCAACATGCATAGGATTCAACATCACCACCTTCCTATTCTCATGGCACCAAAGCATGGCCAAACTATGTTAGGGGGAACCAAAATGCCCCCCTCCTCCCCCTGAGAAATTGAAAGAATACCTCAAAAAATAAGGTGGAAAATATGGAGTACCAACTGAATCTATGACTAAATTTCCAGCAGAAATGTGTTATTGAAAGGGTTTGTATAAAGTATAAGAAAAATAGCTTACGTCTACTTTCCTAGGAAGGAAAGGTCAAGGTGAAGAAGCAAGTGGCATTATACAATAGTGAGGAGAAGAAAGAGCAGAGAAGGCAAAAAATATAATTTAAAATTGCAAGAGAGAAAGAGAAAGGACACAATGGTAATGTCAAATTGAATTATTAAATTTAAATTTTGGTTGGTTCATATTTTATGTTTTGATGCATACAAGCTTCTCTTAACGTTAACTTACATTACATGATAGGGTGATGGTCAAGAAGTAGTTCCTACCACCCAACTGAGTAGTGCTCATTTGGTAGAGGAAGTTGTGCCCACAAAAGGTGAAGATGATGTTCCTCCCAATCCAATGTCTAACATTCAAAAGAAGCATCGTACACAGTCAAAAATTTTAATGCACCCTCAGAAGAAGAAACAAGAACAAATAGTGATCTCAAAATCTTTTGTTTAATGTTTGTTTTGATTATTTGAATGAATTGGTTGCATGCATCTAAATTTGATGTGACATTTCAATTCTTGCTATTACACAACAAGGATGAACAACGAAGTGTTTCCCTTGAGTAGGTTATTGTTGTATTGGAAGATGAAGCAGTTCCCATGGAAGCAAAAGACAATGTTGTTCCTCCCAACCCCTTGTCTAACATTGAGAAGAAGAAGAATCATATACGGTTTAAAGTTTCCTCACGCCCTCACAAGAAGAAACAAGAACAAATGATGATTTTGAAATCTTCTATTTGATGTTTTTTTGTATTATTTCAATGAATTGGTTGCATACATCTGAATTTAATGTGACATTTCAATTCTTGCTATTATAGGGAAACGATAAGAATGGAGTGTTTCCCTCGAACAAGGTACTGTTGATTTGGAAGATGAATCAATTCCCATGGAAGAAGAAGATGATGTTGATCCTCTCAACCCATTGTCTAACATTGAGAAGAAGTAGAAGGAGCATATATAGTTTAAAGTTTCCTCACACCCTCACAAGAAGAAATGAGAACAAACGGTGATTTTGAAATCTTCTATTTAATGTTTGTTTCGATTATTTCAATGAATTGGTTGAATGCATCTGAATTTGATGTGATATTTCAATTCCTGCTATTACAGGGAAATGATGAACAACAGAGTCTTGCCTTTGAATATGGTACTCTTGATTTGGAAGATGAAGCAGAGCCCATGGAATAACAAGACGATGTTCCTCCCAACCCACCATCTAACATTAAGAAGAAGAAGAATAAGGATCATACATGGTCAAAGGTTTCCTCTCACCCTCTCATGAAGAAACAAAAAGAAACAATGATTTTAAAATCTTCTATTTAATGTTTCTTTTCATTATTTCAAGGAATTGGTTGCATTCATTTGAATTTCATGTCGTGCTTCAATTACTGCTATTACAAGGCAATGATGAGCAATGAAGTGATGCCCTCTAATAGGGTACTATCGATTTGGAAGATGATGTAGTTCCCATGGAAGAACACGAGGATGTTGTTCCTCCCAACCTGCCTTCTAACATTGAGAAGAAGCAGGACTGTACACAATCAAAAGTTTCAATGTGCATTGACATGGAGAAACTAGAAGAAATTATGAATTCCAATTCTTCTATTTAATGTTTGTTTTGATTATTTCAATGAATTGGTTGCATGCAGCTGAATTTGAAGTGACATTTGAATTCTTGCTATTATAGGTCAAGGATGAACAATGGAGTGCTAGCCTTGACCTAATTGGCCATGTCATTGCAATTGAAATGGGAGAGGCTAATAGAGATGGACATGTGGATGGGGAGAGCACTAGCCTACAAGTGGGGAAAGGAAATAGTGATGGACATGGGGATAGGGAGAGCACTGTCCTACAAGTGATACAGGGTAATAGAGATGGACATGGGGATGGGGAGAGTGTTGGCCTACAAGTGGGACAATGTAACAGAGATGGACATGGGGATGGGGAGGGCACTAGCCTGGAAGTGGAATAGGGTAACAAAGATGGACATGGGGATGGGGAGAGCACTGGCCTACAAGTGGGAAAGGGTAATAGAGATGGAAATTGGGATGGGGAGAACACTGGTCTACAAGTAGAATAGTATAACAGAGATGGACATGGGGATGGGGAGAGCATTGGCCTACAAGTGGGATAGGGTAATAGAGATGGACATGGGGATAGGGAGAGCACTAGCCTGCAAGTGGGACAAGGTAATGGAAATGGACATGGGGATGGGGAGAGCACTGCCTTGCAAGTGGGAGAGGATGATAAAGATGGAAATGGGGATGAGGAGAGCATTGTCCTGAAAGGGGGAGATGGAAATAAAAATGGACATGGTGATCAAGAGAGGAGTAACATGCCATCTATATCTATAATAGACCCAACACACTTCCATGATTTTGTTCTTATCTCTTTATGAATCCTTTAATATGTCTTGAATTATGATTCACCTCAATGATATTTCCATTGCAACCAAATCTTGTTGATGAAAAGATGATAAAGTTCAAGGGTATCACTTTTAAGATCAGTGATCACATTGATCTTTGGAGGCAACATAAATGAGTTGCCAAAGGCATTGTACATCTTGTCAAAAGAAAGGCTAAAACCCACAACTTTATGCACCCAAAAAATTGTGTGAGAGTTAGCATTGTTGAGGCCATTTCTAGTGATTGTGTAGTTCCTTTTCCATGTCCTAGTGCAAAGACCATCGAAGAGTTCATGTATGAATTCGTGGTATGGAAGCTCTCCAAGATGAAGCATTATCTTCTAGAGGTACATATAAACTATATGTTATTGTATATATCATACTACCTTATATTGTTTCCATTCATATGTTAATTGTTCAAATTGTTTTTTATAGGGTGAAGGTGTTCAAAGTGCCAAGGACAAAGCACAACCTATGAATAAATCTATTGTTTCACATTCATCATCTTCGAGGGTTCATGGAATTGGAATCGCCCCTCTCGAAATACACAACCCTAAGAAAAATTCCCTATATTATGCAGGCATGAACTCAATTCCAAAGAATAGGCAATGTAGGATATGATGAGATAGGCTCACAATACTCATTGTGCATTGTGAGTTTCATTATTTGATTATTGAACAATTATGGTGTAGAGATATACCATTTTCATAGGTTTGAACACTATGTTGTTATACATTTGATGTCACACTTTTCGTGGCCCTCTATAATTATTTGATTATTGAACAATTATGGTGAATAGATATATTATTTTCATATGTTTGAACACTATTTTGTTATCCATTTCATAGTAGAATTTTCATGGCCATTTATAATTACATTATCAACGATGTGAAATAATGGTAGGAAATGCCAGCTCAAGTGTTATAGTTTATGGTAGCTTGCTTAAATAAATTGAAAAGATACGTTGAAATGTAAATCATTTAACCTTAAAAAAATTAACTATAGCAGTCAATGGTATTAATTACACTAATCATAAATGGTCTTGAATGGAGTATAACAATAAATGTTATGTATATGTATATGTATGTACCTAAGTAGGAAACTATTTGCATTGTTGGAAAAAACACTATCCCATGTCAGTTATTTCCTTATGAATAGTAATTGTTTCATTATGAGCAAGAATGTAATGAAGTCCACTTTCAAGTTTTATAACAAGTATTTCATTGAGTGAAAATGCCATATTTCCTTTTTCTATGTGATTGGAACAAATTAAATGCTAGTATTGTTTGCAATGTTGGAAAACACACTGTCCCCTATTAGTTATTTCCTGTTGATAAGTATTTGTTTTGTTACAACAAAGAATGAAATGAAGTCCACTTTCATTTTTTACAACTATTTGGTAGAGTAGAGATTGCAGATTTCCCTTTTTCATGTGATTGGAACAAATAAAATGCTTGCATTGTTTGTAGTGTTGGAAAAAACATTGACCCCTGTCAGTTATTTTCTTATGAAAATTCTTTATTTCATATATGCCCAAAATGAAATGAGTTCCACTTTTAATTTTTAGAACGATTATTTGGTAGAGTGGAAATGGAATATTTCCTTTTTCATGTGATTGGAACAAATAATGCTTGCATTGCTTGCAATATTAGAAAACACACCGTCCCTTGTTAGTTATTTCCTTATGAAAAGTTTTTATTTTTCATGCTCCAAAAATGAATTGAAATCCACTTTTATATTTTTGAACAAATCTTGGCTAGAGTGAAGATGACATATTTCCTTTTTCCCTATGATTGGAACAAATAAAATGCTTCCATTGTTTACAGTGTTGGAAAACACATTGTGTCCTATTAGTTATTTGGTCATGATTTTTATTTTATTTTATAAGCTCCAAAAATGTAATGAAGTCCATTTTGAAATTTTATAACTAGTTGGTTGAGTAAAACTGGAATTTCCTTTTTTCATGTCATTGGAACAAATAGAATGCTCACATTATTTACAATGTTGGAAAACACATTATCCTATGTCAGTTACTTTGTTATGAAAACTTTTTGCTTCGTGGGCTCCAAAACTGTACGATTCTATATTGCATGGTTGTATCTTTTTTTTTATGGTATCTTACAAGGATGTAATGTAACTAACATAACACATTATTTAGTCAAAAGAGGATAGATGAAGGAAAGGGATATGGCATATGGTTAAAATGGATGAATGATATATGTTGTCAAATTAACTTCATGTCCAAAGAGAAACTTACTCTCATTAGCACTAGAATTAAGCAAGAAGTTATAATGGAACATGATGATGATGCATTAGGTGCATTAGGTACATATGGAGCAAACTATATAGTATAGATGTATTTATTGTATTGCTGAAAAATACTATTGTCTCAAATAATGTCAAATGGTATCAAATAATGGTATGAAATGCCACCTCAAGTCTTATTATTTATGTCAACTTACTTACAAATGTAAGCACATGCAATGAGCACTTTACGTTCTGGAGACAAAAAAAAAATAGTGTATTGAAGTTCAGCTTCATATTTCATAACAACCCTTACTTTCAACAAACATTCCATTTAAATTTTGTAATATGTTTAGA
>VDFB02271358.1:712441482-712643535 GCA_007258455.2 Sequoia sempervirens | reverse complement strand
GAAATATCCATCCAACTCCTTCCATTGTACTATGTAGTTTCACATAACCCCTTTGTGTGCCTTGGATTACAAAATATCTACAAAGATGGCTTAAAATACTGAGAAGAATACACTATATCATCCAATTATGTTACAATAATAGAGGACAATTACATTGAAATAAAGATAGTAAGGATCTTAGGACAATCATAGAGGCAAATTGCTCTTATTGAATTGGAAAAATTAATAAGGTATCATCAAATAGGGCATTGAACTTATTAGAAATTTGTTTCTTTTCCTTAATGACTATCATCTCTATGAACAACTTCGTGCATTATGATTTTGACTATCCCTGTAAAAAATAATGTCCCTTTCCCTACTTTAAAGTATGTAGTCCATTTTTTTGGGGTAGTGCTATTAAAGGAAACCTTTTCTACAACCATAATTTGTACAAAAGAAAATTTCCTTTTCCTTCAGGTGAATAAACAACAAATTCTAAGAGGAAAGTAGTCAAGAGCAAAAAAAGTATCTGGTGAAGCTATTATCAAAACTGAAGCAATTTTTGTTTTCCCTTTCTTTAACAAAAAAATGCATTGTATGCTTCAAGTGGATGATCCTCTGGTGCAGGAGCACCTTGCTCACAAATGCCTTCAAAAGGCTAAATTTCAAAAATTGAATCTTTGAATGTAAAATGTATGTAAAATCATTTTAAAAGGTCTTGGGTGGTTATATTTTAATATATTTAAAGTCACTAAGGGGTTGGTTGAGTCATTTTGTTGCAAAAGTTGCAAAACATGTAAAATTGCAAAAGTGCAAAATGTGAACAAAAGCAAGAATATGAAGGGTCAATTGGTTGTAAAGGGTAGTTAATTAGTTGGAAATGAAGGGGAAGTAGTTATTTATGTTTTAAACATCTATTTAAGCCTTGGAGAGGTGAACCAAAGGAAGGAATGTAAATTGGAATCAATTTTGTCAATTTCAATACCTTATTTTGAAGTTTTAACAGTTTTCTCTCTGTTTCCAGGCCTTGTACGGCCTAGTATGGCCTGGAAACTTTGTAAAAGTAGTTTTATTGTGTAGGTTATTGAATAATATTTCCATTGGTTCAAGTCTCACTCATTTTCATTGAGTAATAAGAAAGTTATGATGATTTTTTGTGTAGGCAGGCAGTTTAGAAAACGTTTTTCAGAAATTGCAGTTTAGAAAACATGCTAGTACGGACAAGTATGGAATGGTACAGACCTAAAACTTGGATATATTGAAATATATTGATGTGGTGGACAAACGTTATTTTTACTAGTAATTTTTATAATGCCATTTAAGGGGTCAAACAAGTCATTTCCTAAAAACTGTTCTGAACATAGGGTTTTTTGGGTTGCATACAAAAAAATGTGATTTCTTCTAATTTGTACGGTGGAAAATTCTAAAAATTCGTGAAAAGATTCATTTTGAGGTGTTCTTACTATATCCAAGGTTTCAGAAAATTTGAATAAGGTTTGATATATTTTTGGTGATGCCCTAGGCTGCCCTAGTTGTTAAAATTGCATATTTTGGGTGAATTTGAGAGGTTCAAGGATGGAAAAGTGTGAAATCTTTTGGGGAAGAAATTTTTGATGATTGTTTGAGTTTGTGCAGACATATTCCAATATGATTGAAGGTGTGGCAAGTTGGTATGAGGTTTAGAAAACATACTTTCTACAAACCCTCATTGAATGGAGCTTTGTTCAAGCCTTGAGTATGGGTTTTTGTATTTGCTGCTTTAATATATGATTTTTCTTGAGAAAGATAATTGAGTTGATGGTTTTATGAGTTGATTCAATGCTTCCTCTAGTTATTTGTGGTTTTGGAGTTGATTTGAGGGTACATGATTTGTTATATTGGCCTCTTTGGAGCCTTATTTATCAAGAACGAGTAGTTGAAATTGTCTCAAAGAAACAGTATTCTATTTCATGAACTAGGTTGGATGTTGTGAACCTTTGTCTCTGCATCATCCTCAAAGTCATGACATTTAGGAACAACCTTGATAAATTTCCAACAACTATATTCACAAGCATATGCAAATAATTTTGTGAAAATTCATGCTAATGATAAGCTCAAATACATTAGGAGAAAACAAATCCAATATTTTGAGTGACTCCCTTTACTGTGAGTGACAAGAAACCATTCAATAACCATGTGAAGATGAAACATCCCCTTCACAAGATGCTAGTGAAAGATATTTGATAGAGGCATCATATAACATCATCAAATGTCCAAAAAGGGCTCCCCAACATCATTTGTTCACATTCCCCATTGAAGAGTTTAAATGGTTATCCATTTAAAGACTATTTTGAAAAAAATGAAATATCCTAATAATAACAATCCTTACTTGCAAGGAACATTCCATTTCACTATTGTAATATGTTTTGGACACAAGTTGTAGGATGGAAAACACACAGGATTGTCACTTGCTTCTCAATTCTTGTTCAATGACAACACTTTTTGTTATGCAAACTGTAACAACAATGTACTAATGTTCATATTTTATAACAATATTGTAGAAATATTCAACTTGACCTTCATATTTTATAAGAATAGTAAAGTGCATAAATATTCAACTTGACCTTCATATTTTATAACAACGCTTACTTGCAGCAAACATTTCATTTCAATATCATAATATGTTTGGAACAAAAAATGCACAAAAAGGTTGCAGGATGGACAACACATAGGGTTGTGAATCACTTCTCAATTCTTGTTCAATGACAACACTAATGATTGTGATATATTGTCAAAGCTAGGTAGCCATGTTAACTAGTTTTTATTATAAAGCCTACATATACATAAATTAGAATATTGACATTGTATAGAAACATGTAAAGACCTTATCTTAATTCCATAGAAAACCAAACATGTTGAAGGTAAAATTTTCATGCATGGAAGTTATACAGTTACTGAACTCTTACACAAGATATAAAACTATGCCTTCCCCTTCTATATATAAAGTTTAGGTGATCAGTATTATATTGAGTAATGTTGTAATACATGTCCATCAAAACATCTAAGGAATTGTAAGCAATTTTGTAATACATAGTAAGGGATGGTAAACAATGTTTTAATCTTTTTTTCAGATTTGATCTGAGATAAACAGTTCACATCGCACAGTCAAATGTAAAAAAAATTGAGCCAATATTATAGATTCTAAATAAAATTACAAGCCACATTTAATAGTGATAACACTGAGAACTACGTCAACCATTTATGAATAGGTATAATTTCTACGTTCTCAGCATCTGAAAGGATTTGGCACACTCTAATTGTCAAGGTAGAATTGACAACATACAATGTAGGCACCTCATAATATGCATGTATCAACCTGAATGATGGCCTAACACAATGGATCTCAAACCTGACAATATGGTTGAATTTGAACACGACCAACAACCATTCCTCCACAGGACCCATGTGATTACTAATTAGAGATTCCCCCTTAAGGAATCTCATAAACCTCATGCTCAGCTCATTCATAAAATTGTGCTTGTGTATGATTACTGTTGATTGAATGCACACCTTCTAGATGCATGCAACTAGGAAAAAGTCTCAATTTCTCGGTAAAGAGACATTGGCCAATCACAAAAATTTACAATCTTTATTTATCAATTGTAATATTTAATGTCCATGCCCATTTTTCCCATACACCAAAGACACAGTTAATGAAGTGAGCATAATTATGATAGTTGAAATCAGTGCGGTTTGGCCCTTTTCTATCAATTCTCCTTAACATCTTTTCCCACAACCTATACCAGAGACTCAATTCATATATGTGAGCAAGAATATTACATGGAAGATATGGGTGGCAGTTGGTTGACCAACTAGATGCCCATGTTTGTAAACTGTGTGACATCTTCTATACAACTAGAGAAACAGGTAGTGAGATGTTTGAAATGAAAGACAAAACAAAATTTTCAGAAGGTACAACTGCATTCTCTAATTAGAAACACACTTTCAATGCTGACCAAAAAGAACCTACAAAGCTACATAACAGTATTGAAATTTCATGCATGCGCAATATGTGCAGATAAAGTGACAATATGGGACAATGCGTTTCCAAACAATGCAAATAATGTGAAAAATAAGCAAGCAAAGTGGAAGATATAAATAATGTTTTGACTAAAGAGATTCTACCTATTCTTTGGAACTTAAGGAAGTATCATGTGCAGTATGTCCAATGGGAAAATGGTGATCCACAACTAGAGCAACAAGTTGTAAAATGCCTAAAATTAAAGAGAAAACAACTTATTCAGAAGATATAATTGTATTTTATAATTAGAAAGACACTCTCAATGTTGAAAAAAAAGTGACTACAAAGCTACATAAGAGTATTGAAATTTTGTGCATGTGCAATATGTACAAATAAAGTGAGAATATGACACAGTGTGTTTTCCAATAGTGTAAACAATGTGAGCATTTTTTATTTTTTGTGCAATGGACAAATGGTAATGCAAGAGTGCACTGAAATGTACTAAAAATCTTGAAATGAAAAGGGGATCTGCAATGAAAACACTAAAAAAGAAGTGAGCAAAGTGGAAGATAGAAATAATGTTTTGACTGAGGAGATTCTACTTGTTCTTCAGAACTTAATGAAGTAGCATGTGTAGTTGCTCCAATGGGCATATGACAATGCACGATTGGAGCAACAAGAACTAAAATTCCTAAAATGAAAGACAACAAAATTTTCAGAAGATACAACTACATTATCTAATTAGAAAGGCACTCTCAATGCTGACCAAACAACGGTTGCAAAGCTATAGCCTTGAAACAAAGTCACATGTGAACAAATTCTGGGAATAACTTTATGTAATGAAATACATCCGCATTCTCTAATTAGAAAGACTATGAATGTTGACTTCATTAAATTATTGGATTTTATGAAATATTAACATTTCCACAACAAAATAGTTGACAGGGGACAGTGTGTTTTCAAACATGGTAGAAAGGAAATTTGGACTGTAGGAAACAGTTGCTCAAAAAAATAAAAGTGAAAAAAAACCTTTCATAACAAACAAACTATTTAGGGATAGTGGGTTTTTCAACAGTGCAAACAATGTGACCACTTTATTTGTTCCAAGCAAATGAAGAATGTGAAATGCCATTTTCATTGTAGAAAATATTTTTTTCAATAAATTGAAAATGGTCTTCATAACATTCTAAGTGGTAACGAAACAAAAAAATTCATAAGGAACAAATTGACATGGGACAGTGTGTTTTCCAGTAGTGCAAACACTACATGACCATTTTATTTGTTCCAATTAGATTGAGAATGTGAAATTCCTTTTTTTACTATACCAAACAATTGCTCAAAAAATTGAAACTGGACTTGATTACAGTCTTCATTTGGACTGTGTTTTCCAATAACAAGCAATGAAATAATTTTATTTGTTCCAATCAAATGAAGAAATTTAAATGGCATTTTGACTGTACCAAAACATTGTGAAAGTGGACTTCATAACATTATTGGTCACAACGATACAAAAAGTATTTTAGAACAAACTAACTAACATGGGAAAATATGTTTTCCAACACTATAAATAATGTGAGCATTTTTTTTGCGCAATGGACATATGGAAATGCACAAGTGGACCAGGATGTACTAGAATTCCTAAAATGAAGAAGGGAACTACTATGAGAACACTTGAAATGAAGCGAGCAATGTGAAAGAGATAGATAAAGTTTTGACTAAACATATTCTTCTTGCTCTTCATGGGTTGAGGAAGGACCTCATGCATTATGCTTACCTACAAACCAAGGTTCACTGAAGTCTACTTGTGTAATCCTTAGTAACTCTTGAAGTAGCAAAGTGAACACACATTGTTTCTACATCAACCTGTCACTGTAGCAAAATTTTTATAAGGAATCATGTTATTGCATAATGTCATACTAAAAATTGGACTTACCTACACAGTTATGAAATTGGAGCCATACCTTCCATTAGTTTCATACTCATAAAAGACAGTTGCTAATGAGGAATCGTTTCCCTGGATTGGAATGTTGAATTGAACAAAAAAGGCCAAAAAAGAAATCAGAAATTTTATGACGTGGTAGAAGCACATACTGGAAAAAGAAATCTGAAATACCATTAACTATTACAATATAGAAATTGAAATGGGTTTTCTCATACTTACTCTTATTAGATGTTGTATCCTCTGCCCCATCCATAGTAGCTACACCTAAAGTCTCACATTGCATATTGACATTCACATTCAAGTTATTGTTCATGGAGAAGGGAAAGGAGTCATATAGAGGAGTTTGATGATCTAACTATTGTGAAACATGCTTTTTATGATGGGTTGCACATCAAGGACAATCCCTACTTGCACTAAACCATGTAAACATGTGAACAATGCTAGTTGCAACTTCATTAGGATTGGGAATGATTTCAAATTTGAATGCATTTGATTGTTGTAGGTCCTATGGAAACCTCTCGATGCATTGTGCGTATGATTGCACCTATTGTAGACATTGTGTCAGTGTACACATAACTTTGTTCAATATTTCATTTGTGTCATTCCAAATATGCATTTTCATAAAATTTATTTCATATACATGAGTGATAGAAGAAGCTTGTGTAGGGGTGAGAAGATTGGGATTGTTTCAATTCCCCCTGTAACAATGTCTCATTCAAATCTATCCCTCTATCAATTGGTTGACCTCCCCTGTCTTAATGACCACATAGAAGAAACTTGTATTAGGTAGTAGAAAATGCAAAACACAATTGACTCCCATAAAGTAACGCAATTCAAATTGAAATTCAATTACCATGGACCAGCCCTTCAATGACAAATGATCTTTTCATCAAGTCAATAACCTTTAGGACATGTTTGCAAGTGTTCCCCTACAAACTCCAAGGGCACTCAGAAACAAAAAGGTGCACACCAAATTTCTGAACAAGGTAGTGGTTGAACCTACTTTGACTTTTCACCTAGTAACATCTAGGATGTGTTTCATCTGAAACTCAATGATCTTCTAGAATTTTCTTGGCTTGCTTCAAACCTTCTCCTTCACATCAACCTATTCAACCTTCTCCTTGTGTGAATCCTATGAGGTGATAGAAATTGTTAACTCACCAATTCAACCTTCTCCTTCACATCAGGTCTTGTTGAAGTACTCTAAAACATGAGGCTGGTCATTGAAATCCTCAAAGAAAGAGTTCAATGGCTGAGTGATGCTATCTTCACTATCACTGATTTCCATCACGACCGTGCAAAGTCTATGGAAGATGTCCATTACCCTTTCCTTGGTTGCGTACTTATATACATTCTTCAGCCAAGCGCTTTTAACATGCCAAAGGAATAGAAGCACATGACATCAAAAGAAAACCCTAATAGACAATATAAACAATATTTTTTACCACTCATTTGCATGACAAAGTGGCATTGAAAATATTTAGCAATAAGATAGGTACACAAATGAATGTAAAGAGATTCACATATTGTATGGCTTGGATTTCTGCAATTGCATCATCAGTCAAAAATGCATTGATTCTCTAGTCGGGTCTCGCTCTTCTTCCATTGGCATGCAATACATGTAGCCATGTAGAGATGTCCTGCATCTTGTTTTGTGAGGAGACTACCCACACAATGGGCACACCACTCTATTGCTTGTCAAAAATGAGCAAAGTATACAATGGAAACTATAGACATAACAACTTGGCATGAGCATTGTCAGGCTTATAGCTAGTAAGATCATTGAAAAGACGAAGAAATATTTGACAATGTTTGTAAGGCATCAACCCATATTTGTTAGTGGAAAATGTGGAATCTTTCAAGATGACTAAATTGTATGAGTGGCTAACCATCCTATCCAACATCCATGGAATCTGAATCCCGATAACAAAAGTTGTATCGTTCCCATGGGGCCATTGAAAGTAGAATAATTTTTCAAACTCCTCTCCATTCCACATCATGATACTTGTCAAATCAACTCTATGTTTCTGTGCATGAGTAGAATGCACCTTTTTTCAAGCATTCATTACATCCTTTCTTGTAAGGAATTGATCTCTCTTTAACATCATGCAACATAAGACATGATCATTTATGTGTCTATCTATTATTGCATTGACATTGATGTCCATGAGAAAAAGGCTTTCAATATAGCTTTTTCACTCTACAAATATATTAGCAGCAAACATATAATACCTATCTCCACTCATGTCATTAATGCCATGGAAAAATTCACCATTTTTATTGACATGGAGCGATTTCTTTGTAGAGAATATAGGAAACATCGGATCTCCCATGCATAACCTTTACAATGAAATGACATTGACAACCTCACATTTGCATAAACATCTTTTATTGTTTCTTCTTTGGTGGAGACTTGTCTCTGAGGTTTATAGGATCGTATTGACACCAGTAGTTGTGAAAATGGAATCATCTCATCATCTTCAAGGAAGAGAGATTAAAATATCATTGGACCATACAAATGAATGTTGAAATATACAAACCTACAATACCAAATTCTTTTTTCATAATTTTTGTTGTGAATGGGACGCATGATGGTAGGTTGTCTTTTTTTCTTGTCTAAAAATTTAGTTTCAAAACCTTCAACAAACATTTCATCATGAATGAAGTCATCAAATATTGTATGAGGAATTGTCATGACAAGGTCAAGGACCCCATCCTTCTTGATGCGAATATGAGTCTATTGCAAATCAAAAGAGGAAAAAGGAGAACCTCCATCCCATACATCTTGCACCTCCAATTCATCTTCCTTCTTCCATTTCAAACCTTTCCCCATTCTAGGAAAGGACATAATTGGATGAAAATTTAAAATTAGTGTTAATTGTGTCAAGAAAAAGAAACAAATCATTCATTGAACGTAAATAAAATGTGCAAGCATTATTTTCACCCACGTGGAACCAATAGGAGGTTGCCAACTTCAACTGGGGAAAATTAAAGATGATATATTGAATCAAGCTACACATAAAATATAACACAAATGCGGGCTAGAAATTAGACTGTTTATCTCAACGTACAAGTGGACATAGATAATGACAACCAAAACCTTTGATGACAACCTTTCATGTTAAAAAAAGTGCATCCATTATTGCTAGCAACACCAAAATGATAACAAGTTTTTTGCATTTGTTGACAAAAAAAGAATCAGCAATAGAGAGAATGAGAAAAGGTAGAAAGGTGTAAAATGTCCTATCAACCATGATGTAAGCCAATGAAAGTTGGAAAACACAGCGTGTATTTGAACCTCCAAGTAGACATAAAGACTGCAAGTAAATTCACAACTCCATATGAAAATATAACTAAGATTTCAGAGTATGTGGGGTGTACAAACCTCTTTTACTTGAGGAGGAATGTTGTAATATTCAACCTTCAATTTGGCATCACTTAACATGAGGAGAAAAATCACATCTAGCAATTCAGGAAATAAACAAGTGAAGGTTGAACCACACGAATAGTGGCTCAACCTGCAACCACACTACAACATACTTCAGGAGTTTTTCCAGCAAATTTTCTAGCAGTTTTTCCAGCAATTTTTCTAGCATATTTTCCAATAGTTTTTCCAATAGTTTTTCTAGCAGTTTTTCCAAAATTCCCAATAACACTACAACATATTCCAACAAGGCCATGATAGCTTACCAAAGATAAGAGGCAACGCCAGTTCGCACTGTACTGGTCCCTTAAGAGTGGATTACCCAGAATGAAGACGGGGCCCCGTGAAATGAAGGAATGGATGACATTTGTTCGCTGGCAATGTTGGATTAAGTGGGTAGGAGTGCAAGTCCATGGCGGTATTTCCAGATCATCCGATTCAAAAACATCCTTGGACTTTGAGGGTACTGCATCCGATGACGTGGCGGACTTGCATACCTTAATCCAACGGTAAAGTGAACAATGTTATTTATCCATTCTTACCCATTTAACTCTATGTTTCCACAATTTACAAAGGAATCTTAAAACTCTTCGTCAGAATTGGTACTCCATATCATCTCAATTATTAATTCATTCCTGTTCATTCTTTCTTTCTTTCTTTCTTTTTGGAAAGATATAACTTTTATTAAATAGAAATAAATAAAAGATTTACATTTCAATTCTTTCTTATTAAAGCTAAACATGGTTTCACTTTTAGGTATTTTTATAAAATATAATTTTAAAAAATATTAATATTATTTAAAAATTATTTTGATATACATAATTTAGTTGAGATGAGATAAGGAGGCATCAAAATCAAGTGTTTCCTCCTTATCTCATCTCAATTCTTAATTAATTCATTCATTCATTCATTCTTTCTTTTTTGGAAAGATATAACTTTTATTAAATAGAAATAAATAAAATATTTACATTTCAATTCTTTCTTATTAAAGCTAAACATGGTTTCACTTTTAGGTATTTTTATAAAATATAATTTTAAAAAATATTAATATTATTTTGATAACCATTTAGTTTAGATTTAATTTTTTAAACTAATTAAAGAGTAGTTTTAAACAAATAATTGTCACAAAAAATTGTTTAGTAAATAAGTTTGTTAAAACCGAGTCTTGGGAATGATAAGACTTAGTTGATGAGTGTTCTATTAGGTTTTTCTTTTTTTGAGGTCTTTGGTCCCTATTTTGTTGAATCATTTGTGCAAGAAATTTTTTGTCCCTTTGTATTTATTGTGGTCTCTTTTGTGTTTCCTGTATATGGCCTCAAATGGCTTCAACCTAGCAATTCATACTAGTGTTAATAGTTTAGCATCTCTACAACATGGCTCCTCCAAGAAATTATACCCAAAAATTTGTTCTAAAAGTAGTTTGAGGTACGCATTCTGAAACTCCAATGGATGTGGTTTTACTCATCCCTGAATTTGATAGTGCATGTAGTTGGTTAGAGAATTTTACTCTTATAGGTTATTTTGTAGGGGGAACTCCCTTTGAAAGCATGCTCTAAGAGTGGGTCAACAAAATCCCTAATCTTTGAGATGCCTCAACCAACATGATTCTTTCTTTGCAACCAAAGATGCCTACTCACTCTCCCTCATTGCCAATTTTTTTTTTATGGTCTTGCAACCCACCTAAGCACTTGGAGGAGGGTGAATATGCTTTTGAGAAATAGAGGAATTCACCAGCAAACATTTAGTTGGTATTTTTTTCCCTTGAGTTTTTTTAGAATCACTTCACCATGCTCGAGGAGTTGGATAACAATGATATGACCAACTCTCACCCATTAATTTTCCTTCATGGAATGTTTGAGGTATCACTAACCTCCTCAAAAAGTATTCTATATGGGATACTCATCATTGACAATCTAGTTTAGATGCACTTTGTTTACAATAAATGAAGATTTTTAGTTTCTTATTCTTTGCTCCAGCTTGTGGCATTTGGCTTTCCAATACTATGTTTTTCACCTCACATGACGCGAGCCATGGACGCTTTTTCACCTTTCTCTCTCCTAGGTGGCTTGCATGTTGTTGATCACTATTTTGAACCCACTAGCAATTTAATCTAGGTCATCTTACATGTTAACAATCATTATTTTAGAATCATAAATATTTATTCTTGCAATGATGCTATTGAGATCTCTTTTGTGGAAATGGTTTGTTGATTCAATGCTAGCTACCACTTGGGTTATGTATGGGGAATTCAATATGGTTGAGATGACTTATGATAAAGATGGGATGTTTCCTGTTTATTGGATAATTGGTTAGAGATAAGTGTTGTTTTCCATGAGTAATAAATTGGATCTTTTCAATCCCAACTTGGGTCGCCACCACACTCAACCTTTTTCACATACATAGTGTTTTTTCTGTGTCAACTCTAATGGAATCTTTAAATGCCTTGATTATGCTATGTAATTTTTGCGTAGCTTTCTTTTTCTTTTTCCAACTATTTTTCTCTTAGTTGAGGCTTTTCTAGACAACACATTGTCATATCATTTTCTCATCAGATTCAAGATTGATCAAGGCAAGTAGGACCACCTAAAACTTGTAAGATTTGGTTTAAATCCTTAATACTTATTTTTTGAGTCATCAACCTTTTCTAGCTCACTTTAGAAGCATCTACAATCTTGAAATTCATCCAACTTAGCCAACTGGTTTGATTGATTGGTGGAAAAAATCCATCCACCACACATCCCCTTTCATCCACATCTATAGTTGCTAGTTGGTAATTTGTTAGAAGCAAGAATATGAGGCCATCACCTTGGATCTTTGCAAGGCCATGGACATGCTTGAATCCAAACTTTTCCCCTCTCTTGCAAGTTTGGGTGGTGGAGTTGTGCCACCATAAGCAAATTGCAAGTAACCATTCTTCTAAAAGTTCTCAAATCAAGGCTAGACTTCATTGGCTTAAAAATGTGTGATAAGGCTTCCAAAGAAATTTTCCAAGCCCTTAGAGCTCTAGATCAAGGATGGGAAAAATATGCTCAAATATTTTCCTAATATTCTCCAATTTTTTTTTAAGAATTATGAACAAGTTTTCATTTCCCATGAGAATTCACCTAAGCATGACCTTTCCCTTTAGTAATTACATGATGTTGCTTCTTGTTAGTTTTCTGCCTCTCAACAAGCCTTTTATGATCAATTTATTTCCCTTTATAATCTAAAGGATGTTGTTTCTATTGAACACCTAGAATACTAAGAGGGGGGTGAATTAATATTCTTTTAAACCACTTAATCATTTAAACATCCAATACTCATAGAATATTCAATCTGTAGTAATGAATGAAAGCATGAAAATAATCAACAATATCACATAGCACATGAACACCATATTTTTACATGGAAAATCTAAAATGGGAAAAACCACAATGAGGATTAGCTCACAATATATTATAACTAATTATAGTATATTACAGAAGTCCTCACTATAGGTGGACTCACTATCCATTGAAAGATAGAAGAGATTATGGCACATAGCTAGATTTTGAACTATTACAATTGCATCTATCATTTACATGAAATATGGTTCCAATGAAGCTCAGAATATAGAATTTACACATTTCATGTTGATCTAACTTAATACTTTTATACTCTACATTCACTCTAGATTAACACAATTCACATCCAAACACTCATATCACATGTCACCATTACACAAAACATCAAAATGATTCTTCATATATATACGATTCATCTACAACATCAATTAGGTCATCCTAATTGGATGTAATATGCAAAGTATAACTTGTTGACTTGAGATCCTTGCACATATGCTTTGTGCCAAGATTTAAACCTTATAAAAATTCAAAATAGGTTAGTATGGACCCAAAATAGCACCCACATAACAAATCAAATCATATTCAACCTGTCCAACACATCCAACTCATTAGGTTTGCACCAATAATGACCTAACAAAATTTCCCAATTATATAGCCACATTCAAATACGTGGACCTTCAAACTCAATGCCATATAGAATATACAATCAATTGACACTTTCCAACATCTCCATAACTCCAAAAAGTTAGATTATAGTCCATGGAGAAGTGCAGATTCACCAAAGTATATGTACTAAACTATAAAATGCTTGTAACTACAAAGTCGAACTCCTATTACTCATAACTCTAAAACTAGAAACCAAAATGAGATGAAACTTTGGAATTAGGTTCCTCTATCACCCAAAAAAATATGTTAGAAGTGCAGAGTATAATCTTTATTACCAAACCAATGCGGACCCAAATATTGGACCCCCTGTACATAGAATCACTTGAATTGACACTTAATCAATTTCCACAACTATTGCCTTCACTAGATCAAACCTTCTTGAAAAATTGTCTTACATAATCATCCTCAAGCATTCTCAAGACACCCAAACTAATCTACACCATAGTCTTTGTACCAAGATACAATTTTGACATCAATGACAATACTGCAATGTATAATTGTTCACTTTGTGCTCATCCCACATGCTCATGTTGCCAAAAATTTCATCAATGACATCTCCTTATTCTTCCAAAAATCTCCCCTTTTTTCATTGATGGTAACATGCCAAAATTATCTCCAAAAATATTATCCCCCTTTCACATCAAGGGAAAAGGGTGTATACAACAATCTTCTTACATATTGGATCTCACCCTGACAAATATGTTCATATATACAAGCTGAAAAACTAAACTAACTCCACCTAAGTGAGATATACACCACAACTAGTTCAAAAAATTACATTGCAAAACACTTTACACCATCCACATATGTACATTGGAGCCTGAAACAATAAATTGAAACTACGTGAAAAGAAAGAGTTACTATCAACAAGAGGAGGTTGACCCTTGAAACTTCTCTAAATGAGATTTCCAATCATGTTTTCCCTCTTCCAAAATATTCTTGGCTATGCCAAACATCCTACACTGGGACTCTAACTCCATTAGGCATTCTTCCCCTTCTTCTAAAGTGTTGGATATTGGATTGATCTTTGTAGCTTTATCAACACTTACCAAGGCACCAGAAACATATGTGAACTTAGAGTTCACTAGGTCCTTGAGGTTTTCAAACTGCATAATAATCTTTTATTTTTGTGCTTCTAGTTGGAAGTATTTCTCCTGTAAGTCTTCTACCACTGACCTTGTACTTCCATCTGGGTCTTTTTCCAAATCATATGCACTGGAAGATTTGTTTATCTATGACTCAATTGAATCCATTTCATCTTAATGCTCTTTATGGATCCAAACCACTTCATGCAAAACTAGAATAAGGCTTTGGCCTCAACCACACAAGCCTATGCACCCTTGAGACTTTCCTAAAATTTGTTGTGTGCTTGTGCACACTTTTTCATGATTTCCATTAGCTTCTTCTCATCCATATTTTTATCTATTTATTTTTCCAACTTTTCCTTCAATCCAAAGGAATACTCTACAAATGAATCAATTAAAAATTTTAAGTTCTCCATCTCATATAATGAATTATCAATTGTTGCACTGAATATAACCTCCTAAAAGGTCGTCACTGCCTCCTCAATTAGTTATCTACTCTTTTGATGCATGTCAATGATTTCCTTCTGGGTAGATATGTGTAAGAAAACTCCCAATTGAAGCTTGTGGAGTGGTGAGATTTTTGTTAAGTCCACATTCCCCTATTGCATAGATAGTTGTAGCACTTACATGAAAACACAACTGGTTGGAATTATAATTGCATGTTCAATAGATATTTTAGAGAATCTCTGGAGGAGTTGTTAGATTCACCCATTGCCTTAACATCTTCCTTTGTGTTCTCTTTCAGCTCTTTCTCCTTATTATCACCAATATTACCTAGTGTCTCTTCTTCTTTCTTTTCCTCATTTCTAGAGGCATCTTCATTCTTCTACTCTTATTATTATTTTCATTTCTCCATCACCAGTGATTTGTTATGTACTATCCAGAGAGATAATTGTCTCTAATTGAACTTGAATATTCTCAATAGTTTTTCATTTACTAGAGGAGGATTTTGATGTTCTTGTGATGTATGCTACTTTGCAACATCTTCTTTGGTAGTTGCTTCTCCTTCAACATTCTTCTCAACTTACATATTTTATTTTCTTGTCTCTTCCACATTCAAAGGAATATTATATTGGGCATCTCCCACATCTATCTCATGCTCATGTTGAGAATCATCATCTCTGAAATTCTCTTCTAGAGCAAGCATCTCCACATCCATTTCTTCCTTATCCTTAGGAGTCATTCGCAGCCTTTGTGCTAGGTCTGCTGATTTTTTAGCACTCTCCTTCCTAAGCCTTCCAAGATCATTTTGATATCTTTCCATAAGGTTTGTCACCATTTGTTTTTTTCTAAGTTCTTTATTGAATAATGTATCCAATGTAGCCTTATTTTCCTAGGAAAAAGGAGCACTAATCTTATCCAATGCATTGGACATCATTTTGGCATCTTCTTCTATTGCTTCCTATCTTCTCGCAATCAAAATATTCCATAATTTTGTAGGTATTTTTTTCTCTATGTTCCTCATATCAACTTCAAGAACAATAATGTATTTTATAATGGCTTCAACTATGATGGCCTTGTCCACTTCATCAGTCTTAGCATATAGTGCAATAGTTTCTTCTAACATCTCATTTTGTACAATATCATTGAAAAGTACATCAAATTTCATTGGAGTATGGGTTCTTACTAGAGGTTTCTTCTTTTTCTTCTTCTTCTATTTCAATTTCATTTTCTTACTTTATTTTTCCTTCTTCTCTCTCCTATGGATAACAAATTCTTTCATTTATTTTCTACTTTGTCATCTTCATCTGTATCCACAAAATCAAATTTCTACTTAACACTTACTTCACCTTTTCTCCTTCTTCTTCATCTTCCATATTCACACCTCAATACTACTCTATGTTCTCCTTGGCTTTAACTCTCTTCTTCACCAGGCTAGTTTGATGTGCTAATGAAGTAGCATTTTCTTTCTTAGGCCTCTTTTGCTACTTTACCAAAGAAGTTTTCTATTTTACTAGAGTACAGGTCTTTTTTGTAGGTGTTCTTGTCTCCTTCCTCTTTGTTCTGCTAGATGAAGGCATGGTCTCAAAGGACTTCTAAGCAGCTGGTGGAGTGGTAGCTACTCTACTAGATCTCCTCACACTTGATGAGCTTCTCAGAGCACCATACTTAGCCTTAGCTGCCTCAACTTGTTTCAATGTGAGGTCCATTACTTTTGCAAATGATGTATTCATTTTATCCACTATTTTCTTTATTTTTTATTTTATTTGGTCCAAATGGACCTAAATTGATTTCTCTTCATAATTCCTATACCTCTCTTCAGAGGTTTCCTTAGTTTTTCTTAACATATAATCTACAAACCTTATAATGTCATCCTTAGTGATCTCATATCCATTTCTAGGATCCACACTATTCTTGGATCAACTACTTGTATAACACATCCATCTTTGGAAAAAAAGAAGATGATAACATTCTTATATTTCTCAACCATCTTTTGGGGAATTATCTCCCTCTCTTGCATCCTTTTTTGAAATACTACAAAAAATGCCTCAAGGGAATCTTCATGTGCCTTGGCATATCCCAGACCTCTCAAAAATTGTTTGATCTAGTGTGCAACATTTCTTCCTTTCAACCATACCACACTCTTTGTACCAAGGATTTCTTTCAAGAAATAGAATATTAAACATATGATTAAAGTCCATATTCAAAGGGATCTACCTAGAATACTTTGTTTTGTGTAGGTTATCCATGAGTTGTTGCCTCAAAAGTTCACACAGGTCATGATCAACTCCCTTCTCCACTGTTTCATAGGCATTATTGATGGTGGTGGCCGAAATAGAGTTTTCTCTATTTGAAAAGTGAACCTTATATCCAGGCATCATAGTTGCATACTTCACAATAGGGTTTTTTATTTTCTTCATTTCCAATTCCCTCTTGTCATATGTCGCAGTGGTAAGTTCCATCACTACTTCATTATTTACTGACTTGAGCACCAAAATAGGTTTGGTTGAACATAACATTGTAACTTTCCTAATCACCTCCTTTGTAATCAATCTAGGCATATCTACCCATACAAGCTTGTCACATGGATGCGACTCATAACAATCCTTACCCAAGAATTGTCATGGAAAAATTTGGGAAACCCTTGCCACACATTGAGTCTCTTCATAACCAAATTTTGATATTTTGGCTTCAATACAAAGTCTTCACAAGTGAGCTCATTTATCCACACATCACCAATCTTTGAATGATCATTCTCTTCTAACTTGCCATGAATATATAACCTTAGATCCTTTGAGTGTAGGACTCCATAAATAACCCTCAAGAAAGCACCTTCTGAATCGAATTACATGGATTTGTTAGGACGTTTCTTAAATTTAGGTTGGGGTCACTCAGACACATCCACAACCCTTGGTGTAGCCAATGCATAAGTTTCTAAATATATTTCAAACTAATTTATGAAAAAATAGAGAAAAAAAGACCATAAATACCTTTCACTTCACTTTTTTGACTAGTTCTTTCACACACCAAGACTTAATCACTTCAACTACACTGCTATTTTCTTCACTTGAAAATTGAAAATTAATTTTGGTTAAGTTTAATCACTTATAAACCTTTTTCCATGACCTAATTCACCTTAAATGCTTCAAATGATAAAGTTATCAAACCCTTAACTATATGTACTTTCATCTTGAAATGCTTTGTAATCTTCCATGTTAAGATATTTTCTATCGAGATCTTCTCCATTAGTTAAGATGCATTGATCTACATCACATATCCTCACGTTGAAGCATCAACGCCATTTTTTGGTAGGGGATGAAATATTTCCATTAAAGATCTCCTTGATCCAAAGCTCTCAACTTAGTTTCTAGAGTAAACATTTGCATCAGATGCTAGTATAGATTCATCCTTAACCTCAGTCTCTTCCTTATTTTTCCAAATCTTGTCCATCTCCTTTTATATCTCTTCTAGATCAAATTTTTGTACTAGATCATTCTTCTTTACTAGGTTATGCTTCTTCATGTTTTTTCTTCTGTAAAACTTAGAAATGTGTCTAGGCCTATTGCAATTGTAGCATATGAAATTCTTTTGATCAATCTTACCTCCATTTATTCTAGATCTGCATTGATTAGCTTTATGCTCAAATCCATTACATGTAGAGCAGTATCCATTCAAATATTGAACCATTCTACCAATTTTAAAACTATTCATCATTTGAATTTTGCATTCACTAGCTCTATGACCAAATATTTTGCATGTAAAACATTGATAAGGAAAGGATGGAACATTTTGATTCGTTTTGCTTCTACATTTCATAGCCTTATGTCTAAATCTATTGCAAGAATAACATAAACCATTAAATATGGTACCTTTGTGCATTTGGTTGTCTAGTTAGTGGTCTTCCAATTTCATTCCTTTGATTCTAGATCTTACCATTATTCTTCTTGTCTTCAATCTTCTTTCTAGACTAGCTTGTAGTTTGATCTATTTTTTAGCTTTCTCCTATCTTAAACCCTAATCCACCTTTGTCTTTAGATCCTCTTTGATTTTTAATTATTTCATCAAGCTTTTTAGAACTCATCTTGAATTTGTCTTCATGATTCTTTTATTTTTCTAGATCTGATCTCAGATTCATAACTTCTTGTTCAAGCCTTGTACATTCCTCAAATTTTCTTTTCACCATGGCATTCGAACATTATTCAACTCTTTTCCTTTCTTCAACTTGCACTTCCAAACTAGTAATTGTTTCATTTGATTGCTTTAATTTCTCATTGACCTCCTTATGCTTTTCTCTCTCAACTTTTTGATCCATTCATTTGCTTCTTTGGCATTTTCTTTGAGATCTCTATTTTCACCTTCAGTTCTTTCCAGATCTTCAAGAGAAGCCTTGGGTTCTCCATTTATGTCAAATATGCAATCTTCTTTTGTAGATACAATAGAAAGAATCTCTTCCAGAGGAATAGGTATTCTTATAATAGCCATGTTTTCAACCTCCAAGATCTTCCCCAAGTGATTAAATTCCTTCCAAGGAACCAAGCTCTTATACCAATTGTTGAACACCCAAAATACTGAGAGGGGGTAGTGAATCAATATTCTTTTAAGCCACTTAATCATTTAAACATCCAATACTCATCATATTCAATCTGTAGTAATGAATGAAAGAATGAAAATTACCAACAACATCACATAACACACAAACACAACTTTTTCTTGGAAAACCCAAAATGGGAAAAACCATAGTGAGGATTAGTTCATAATATATTATTATTGGTTATAGTATGTTACAAAAGTGCTCACTATAGGTGGACTCACTATCCAAGTGGAATCACTACCCACTAAAAGGTAGAAGAGATAGAAGAGATTATGGCACATAACCATGTTTTAAACTATTAAAATTGCATCTATCATATGGATGAAATATAGTTCCAATGAAGCTCAGAATACAAGCTTTACACACTTCATGTTGATCTGAATTAGTACTCTTCTCTACTCTTCATTCACTTTAGATTCGCACAATTCGAATCCATAAACTCATATCACATGTCATCACTACACAAAACATCAAAAGGATAATTTATATATATCTACTTCATCTACAACATCAATTAGGTCAGCCTAATTGGATGTTATATGCAAAGAATAACTTGTTGGCTCAAGATCCTTCTACATACACTTCATGCCAATATTTAAACATTATAACAATTAAAAATGGGTCAGCATGGACCCAAAATAATACCCAAATAATGGATCAAAACATATTCAACATTTGCAACACATCCAACTCATTAGGTCAACATTGATGATGACCTAACAACAAAATTTTCCAACTATACAACCATATTTAGACACGTGGACCTTCAAACTCAATGCCATCTGGAATACACAATCAACTAACACCTATCAAAATATCAAAAAATCCACAAAGTTAGATTCCTATCCATGGAGAAGTGTAGATTCACCAAAGTATATGTACTGAATTGGAAAATGCTTGTAACTACAAAGCCAAACTTTTGTTACTCGTAACTCCAAAACTATAAACCAAAATGAGATAAAACTCTAGAATTAGGTTCCTCTATCAACCAAAAAACTTATGTTAGAAGCATATAATACAATCCTCGTCAACAGACCAATTTGGACCTAAATACTAGATCCCCTATACATAGAATCACCTGAATTGACACTTAGTCAATTTCCACAACTATTGCCTTCACCAAATCAAACCTTGTTCCAAAATTGTCTTACATAATCATCCTCAAGCATTCTAAAGACACCCAAACTGATCCACACCATAGTCTTCTTACTGGGATACAATGTTAACAACAATTACAACACTACAATGCATAATTGTTCACTTTGTGCTCAATGACATCTCCTTATTCTTCCAACAGTTTCCACCATGGTTGATGATAAAGCTCTAGGTTGTGATGGTTTTCATTGTAAGTTATACAAGGCTCTCTAGGATTTCATGAGGGAGGACTTGCATGAATTTTATCTAGAAGCTATCCATTCCAAATCTTTAGGCCAAATTATTAATAAATGAAACATCAAGTTCATGCCTAAAGTTTGTCATCTTGAGGACATTTGTAATTAGAGGCCCATCAATTTCCTAAATGTTTCCCATAAAATCATCACCAATGCTTTGAATTTAAAGGTGTTCCATATCCTGCCATAGATAATTCATCTTGAGAAAACTACTATCATCAAATTTGAATATATTTTGAATAATAATATTGCTATTTGGGAAGGTATGGCATGAGCTTGTCACTTTTAGCAAAGGGCACTTTTTCTAGATTTTAAATTGTTTAAGGCATATGATCATATCAAATGGAATTTTACTCTTTCCATGCTTCAAGATCTAGAATATTGGATGTTGGGTGAGTGGAGGATCATGATGGGCCAAACAATGACGATAGGAAAAAAACTTGTTTTCACATAGCCAAAATCATGAAATAAATGTTTGACACTTTACTTGGTTCAAGTAAAATTTACATTTTTCTTTGGTAAAAACTATAGAAAAATGGATATTTATTTATAATGAATTTCTATTATTTAAATAATAGATATTTGATTTGTATGCTAAAAAAAAATCTATTCTATGGTACAAAATGGATATCCATTTTGTATTGAAAATGAATATTTATTTTGGATCACATACAGTTATATATTTATGAGTTATATATAAAATACATAAATATATAATATTATATATAATTTATATTATTATAATACATTATTCTTATAAACTTGGGGAATCTTTCCAACATTACATAACACTTGGTAATGTTTTTGATAAAGGAAAAAATGGGTTTTACAAGGACCCAAAACCACAAAGTTACAAAGAAGATAAAGATATAGCATTAGATTTCATAGAAGAAAGAAGGATGCAAAGAAAAGAGAACCATAACAAAGTAGCAACCCCCAAACAAAGGCCACCAAAAAAAGCCTGCCAGAAGCGCAAACAAAAAAACTAGCTATAGTTAATCTAAGGGCTTTAACACTTTTGTTGTCTCAGCTTCGAGGTTTTGCATCCCTTGGACACCCCTCTTAAAGGTGTGAACCATCTATGGAGAGGAAGGTACTTTCCTCTTTAGGTTGGCTCTGGTTCTCTTCGATATCCCCATATCCTCTTCCTTGCTTTTGTCTTTATCTTCTTCCAATTCAACAACTAATTAACCCTATTGCGACTTATCCGCTTCTCTGTCATTGCGCTAATAATAATGGCATTGTGCCTTGCTATTTTGTGGTTTTTTTCCATAGTCTTCTTCATAATGTTTTTAATTTTTTCAATATAAGCTTCCAACATCTTATCCCTACCCTCATTATCTTCGACTTGCTTCCTAGTGATGTTCTTGTTCCACACCCATTTTGCCTTACTCAGAGAGGACACTTTTACTTTCAATTATTCCAATTTGTTATGGAGGGCCCTATTTTTGATGTTCAGGTCATTAATCTCATGAAAATCCCATCTCATCACTCTGAAATAGTCAACTGCACCATTCCTAGCAATGGCCAGGACATCAACAGATGAATCTCTGTCTTGTTTGAAGAAGTTATCATCTGGTTCAAGGGTTCTTGGGGACCTAGTTCTTTCATCTCTATTCATTGTTGGGTAGAATGAGGAAGAGTCTTTGCTAGCTTTAGGGTCCTCTATTTTATCCTTGGGGGTATCCTCAGAGTAGGGGACTAATTTTTTAGCAGGGGACCCCTTTTGGACACATTTAGCTTTAGGGGCTAAACTACTAGGCTCATTCGCAGTGCTTTCTTTCATGAGTTGGGTTTGCGAGGCTAGATTTTCTTGCTAGGGAGGACAAGGGAAGGATGGTCTGCAACAATTTTCTTTGGGTTTGACAAATATTTTTCCTCCGAGCCACTAGTTTCAGTATCATAATCCTCAAAGGCCAAAATGGCAATAGGGTCAGAAGGGGTCAACAGATTTTGAAAATGTTCATAGATCAATCTGATAATCCCAATATGTAAAATAAGATTTATTTTGGGGTTTTTCTTGTGGTCATCAAGACTATTGCTCAAATAACGAAACAAATAATGAGGAAGAGAGACCCTTACCTTATGGCAGAAATGGTTGAGTAGGGAAAAGTGATACCCATAAACCCTGGTAAATCTCCCATCCAAGGTAATATAATCCATGATGATACGAAGGACTTTTATCTATAGCGCTTTAATGGAGTCGGCCTCAAAGTAGCTGTTGGAGACTTTAACCAATTTCAATTTCTCATTTTCTTTTTTCAGGAATGTAATCACCGCCTCATATGAAACACTCGGTAATGTTGTATCTAGTCTTCCCAATGTTTCTTTATAAAACATCTACACCTCGAGTTGTAATTCACATAAGGGTCTTGCGGGAAGCGAATTTGGTGACTCCTTATCTCAATTCTTTCTTATTAATGTTGAACATGGTTTCACTTTTAGGTATTTTTTATAAAAAAAATATATTTTTAAAAAAAGTTATTAATATTTTTCAAAAATATTTTGATATACATTTAGTTCATATATAATTTTTTAAAATAATTCTATTGTAGTTTTAAATAAATAATTATTCCATTTTTTTCTTAGTAAATAAGTTTTTTGGTTAAAATTGAGTGTGGGGAATGAGGAGATTTAGTTTTTGAGCACTCTATTAGGGTTTTTTAGGCTCTTGGTCCCTCTTTTGTTAATCCACACTATTCACGCAAGAAATATTTTTTCCCTCTTTATTGAGGTCTCTTTTTGTGTTTCCTTTATATGGTCTTAAATGGCTTCAACCCAATAATTCATATTGGTGTAATAGTTTAGCAACTCTACAATATGGATCCTCTAAGAAAGCATCCTCAAATTTTTTTTCCCATACCCATCCTTGAATTTGATAGTGCATGTAGTTGGTTTGAGAATTTTACTCTTATAGGTTATTTTGTGGGGAGAAATCCCCTTGAAAGCATGCTATGAGAGTGGGTCAAGGATAACTTTAAAAATGACCTCCCCCCCCCTTTGGAAAGGTGTAAAAACCTAGAGAATCTTGTATACTTCTAAAAAAAAATTAATTTTATTGGCATTTTTTTTCCTTTTTTTTGGGAAAAAAAATAAATTAAATTGGTGAATCTTTCTTAATCACTAGAAGTTTGTAGAAAATATTGAAAAATTATAATTTTTTGAAACCAATAAAATATTCTCATTGGCAATTAAAACTTATTTTCAAAATAATAAAATATTTTCATTGGTGAATTAAACTTGTTTTCAAACCAAAAAATATTTTCCTTGGCGAATTAAACCTATTTTCAAACCAAAAAATATTTTTATTGGCAAATAAAACTTGTACTCAAACCAATAAAATATTTTCATTAACAAATTACACCTATTTTCCAACCAATAAAATATTTTCATTGGCAAATTATACCTATTTTCAAACCAATAAAAAAAATTCATTGGAGAATTAAACTGGTATGCCAATAAAAATCATAGCACAGGTAGCAAAAATATCACATTCTATGTATTGTTCTATTCTGGGACAAGTTTTCCACACACCCAAATTCCTACATTAATTCTCCAAAATGGAGATAAGTGTTAAAATATTATAAGTTTTGATAAGAAGTGAGCCATTGAGCAAAGTACTATGTCTAAATCCAAATGGCAGTGCAACTTAATGACTAGTAACTATGCATTATATTATTTAATAAGTTAATATAACAAATTTAAGATACCCATAAAATTAAAATTGCAATAACAATAACTACAAGTATTATTATTGTGCAACTTAACCATTCGATGAATGTTCGATGGAAAGTTTTAGTTGCATTCTGGAAGGAAATATTTGAAGTGCTAAACTTGCAAATTCAAACCTTCAGAATGACCCTAGAACTATTAGATTTGCAAATATCAATGGTTGACCTTTAATTTAGGTGTGTTATTAATTATTAAATCACTTAAATTCATAACTCATTTTTTATGAAATAATATTGTCACATCAACATGCACTAGTAGAAGTTTGAAAATAAATCACTACATGACTAAAACTTTTAGTCATGACAACTAAAAATGATTAGATTCTAGTCATTTTTTACAACACATTTATAAATCACTAAATAAATGACTAATTTGATCATCGTAAGTGACTAATTTGATCATCAGGTGGAAAATAAAGTGGAAAGGGGCGCCAAACAATGAAAAAGAGAATTTTGACTAAGTTTTTCTTTGGGCACCAAACAATGAAAAATAGAATTTTCATTCCTTGTGTCTATTGAGCCACGTAACAAGAGGAAGGTTAGGGGATTTTTAGTTTTCTAGTTGGAAGAAGTTCAAATATTTTTTGAGGGCATGACATAGAACCTGTAGTTGGTTGTACCAACATCTATCCACATTGTTGAGAAAAGGCATGTTGAGTTTAATCTAATGAAACATTTCTTTGTTGGCTTTGAATTCATTCATGAGGAGTTTTTCCAAGGTTTTGAGGATAGATCATGCCCACGTTGAGTAATATTTGAGGTTTTCCTGGAACTCTTCATCCTCACATCTTACTAGGTATACTTTATGTAATTAGGGTTTTTAGTTTTGTTAGAAGTTTTGAGGAAGAGCTTGCTTGTCTCCTCATGAAGGTTTTATCCCTGTCATAAGCCCAAACTAGGAAGTCAAAGCTCTTATGAGGAAAACAACCACCTTCATATGTGATACTTTCATATCACAATATAGATCTTTTGAGAAGATCATAGGCCATGATATGTTTAAGACATAACAGTAGTCTCATTGTTGAATTGTTAATGGTTATGAGGATTTTTTTGGTCATGAATGGAAATATGTATGTCTTTGTAAGGAAAATAATGATGAAGAAATGGCAATCTATATGTTTTACTATCTTGATATCACCAATGTTGAACACCATTAAAATTCAGCCACGACCTTTGGGTGAGAACCACTTCTTTGGCCAATAGGTTTTCATCCTTGGCCATTTACAAACTAGTAGGAGTTTTTTTCCTCTAGTTATTAACAATATGCAAGTTTTTTTCCTCAATTCTATTCATTTGAAAATAAATTATCAAGACAAATATCATTAGGGTTTGATGTGGGTGTTCAAAAGTACCCTACCATTGCATGTTTTATTTATCTAAATTATCATGACTATAGCTTCTCTTTCTTTTAATCCATCCTTTTCTACCTAAATAAACAAATTTTTTAGATCTCCCTTATCACCCATTTTCATGTGGCTATAACTATCCCATGAATCCCTCATGATTGATCTTTCATGACTATCATTCATATATGAAGATGGTAGTTTAAAAGTCTTCAAGATAATTATGCTCTGTCCTTTCATGTCTTATAAATATTGATAACCATGACTATCCTATTTAAATGAGGTAAATCTCAATGCAATTACTTGATATCCACTTAAATGCTAGCTTCAACTATGACCAAGGTCATATTTACTATCATGTATGAGCTAACTATCCTCAAAATTTTGTCACTATCCATTGGTTATAGTAACTGTCCCTACTTCTTGATTTTCCCTTAGCTTCATAGCATTGTCCTATTTATTATAGTCATAGAGAGTATCTTTTGCATATGGATTTCCCTTATATCCATTGACAACAACTATCATCTTTTATGTCTTATAACTATCTTTTATTATCTACAATTTTCCTTTATATAAATGATTATTCACAAATCATTTCCCTTTGTTAATAGGTCTACCACTATTGAATTCTCAAGGAGACCTTCATGGTGAAAGTATTTTCCATTTATAACATGATTATATTTAATAGAGTACTAGCCTCTTCAAAAATCATCTTTCATGTCTTCATGAACCTCTCATAATCCAAGGTATAGCTAAGAGTTGTCCATGTAGCTTGCACTTGACATTGTCATGGTGATGAATCATATGTAAAATTCTTATCCTCATTCATCACTACACTCATTCTAAGTATTCATTGTCTTTTGGCATAAAAAAGACCTTATCATTTCTATATGATCACTACCCCTTGTACAATCCTTTTAAGTAACATTCATAAGGTTTAGAAAAAAATATTGATCACTCTCTAGAATAGCCCATTAAACATGGGTTGTGCTTCAATCCACTATATAATTTGATATAAAACAACCACTCTACATATCAACCAATGTTATAGGATCTTTATTGCAGCAAGAGGTAATCGCTCTTGGATCATGCTATCATTACATTGCAACCTATTAAACTTGAGTCAACCTAAATGCACCCAATGATGATTGACACATAATTATGATGAAAGTGATTAATTTGTACATGAATTGTGCTCATCTGAGTGCCTCCATTTCTATCACAACATAGCCACATTAAACTTGGGTCACACATGAATGCATCATGTATTTGTTATAGCAAAATTGTGCCACATGACCAATATAGTTATGGATCACATAATTACAATCACAAGAATTTGTTCCTTGGTTGTGTTGTTATAGTGATTCCATCACCATTACAGCATAACCCTTTGGACTTATATTGCTCAAATACTTACATTGCTTATTTTCGCTTTGGATGGATGGCAATTCAATGGGAGGGATTTGTATGCATGTCATGCTCATATAAGTGCCTTTGTCACCATTACACAATAGTACATTAGAATTTCCTTTCTTGAACCTTTATTTCGGTTTTTATTGTTAGGGTTTCTTAGTGATTATTCCATTTCCACATGACTTATTGTTAAAAGAAACCAAGCAAAAAATCATTTTGTTTTTAGTTAACTCTTGCTAACATACTTTTGGAATAAATTTTTGATTGCATTACTTTAAGTGTGAAGAATTTTTCTTTCTACATATAATACATTCATTGAGAGTTGTAAAAAGTTTCTTATGCTAAAAACCATCTTATAAACTTGCTTTAAGCTACATTTAGGAGGCTTCATGGATTTTTTGATTTAAACAGCTTTTGTTTTGATTGTAAAAGACATTGGATTCTTTCTAAAACTAAAATGATTTATTAATTATGGCTTTATGATGATTAAATGTTTTATTTAGAAGGGGTTAATATGTGGAATTTTTATGTGTAGGAAGAATAAATTTTGATGCAACATTCACATATGGATGGTTTGGGCAAGCTCAGATTGCTATTAGTGACATAACTAGGTTGGAGAGTACCTTGAGCCAGTGTGAAACACTTTTGGGTGTTTTTTTTGGAAAGTAGAACCTTCGTGTATGAACAAAAACATCGGTGGACATAGAAAATCATAAATATATTGGTCTAATTTTAGATCCAATTTGAGGTCATGAATATCAGAAAGAGAAAGTTTGTACATTCTAAAGATAAAATCACAAATCTACTAGTCCAATTGGACATCCAATTTGAAGTCATGAATATCAGATAAAGGAAGTTCCTACATTCTAAAAAGAAAATAATAAATCTACTAGTCTAATTAGAGATCCAATTTGAGGTCGTGAAACTCCAATAGAGAAAGTTCCTACATTGTAAAGATAAAATCATAAATCTGCTTGGTCCAATTTTAAGGATTTGTCTTTTTAATTATACTTTTTAACATTTGGCTTGATACAAATTGTTACTTTAGAATTCCGGTATTTCTTTTCTTCTAATTTTTTCAACCCTCATTTCAGGGAAGAGCTTTGAAGATGCTTCCTTTAGATGGAGACCACACTTTTCTCCTATAGGTTTTGTCTAGAAACACCTGAAGCTTAAGTATTGTCATACTCAGAGCATATTTTATGCTAATATGGATATTTTCTAACCTATAGCTAATTTTTGTAGCATAACAGATAGGCTAAATAGTTGTTCATATACTATTGTTTCTATTTCAAAATTTCTATACCTTATTCTAGGAGAAAATCATAGGGGGAGTCTATACATGTAAGACTCCATTGTTTCAAATTCAAAATTTTTAGGTCTTTCACAATTGTTTGCTTCATTTATTTGATCTATGACAGCCTGCTATATAGAAGATGCTCTCAAAATCACAATAAAATCCTTTATTTCGTGAAAATCGTTCAGAATCTTCTCATCATAACAATGAAAAAAAGCATCAATCATTAATCTAAAATTTGCAAGAGTTTCATCAAATTCTACTTTTCCACTCTCTTTTCCATTTTGAATTTTATTCCAAATTTCATCCATATAGAACTTCCTGAGCATGTAGATCTTGCTATTAGCCATAACTTTACCAGGTTTCAAGGATAGCTTCAAGTTTTTATCCAAGTAACAATTGATAAAATTCAGCCTTACCAAATACAATGTGTTGGAAAGCTCTTTGAAGTTATTCTATATAAGAGTTCCAATGAGTATAATGTGCAATTTTGCATTAACCTTATTTCATGAATTCGATATCTTTGATCGGCTATTTCAAACTTGATGACCTTTATGAAGAACGAGCAGACCTAGGCTCTCTAAAAGCAATTTTCTAATATGCTTAGCCTCTTTAGGAAGGCTCAGATTTGTCTCACTAGCTAGGTATACAAAAATATTGTAGCCAATAACAAGCACACTTTTTCTTGTATGCCACCCAATTGTGAGACAGATGTGAGCCTTCATGAAGAGGCTAAGCATATTGGAAAATTTATTTTATAGAGCACAGGTCTTCTCATTCTTGATGAAGGTCATCAAGATTGAAATAGTCGATCAAAGATATGGAATTCATTGAAAAAAGTTAATTTAAAATTGTGCATTATACTCTCAGGAACTCTTTTCCAGAATAACCTCAAAGAGATTTTCAACACATTGTATCTAGTAATGTTGAATTTTTTCAATTGTTTCTTGGGTAAAAACTCGAATCTATCCTCGACACCTGATAAAGTTATGGCTAACAATAGGATCTACAGGATGAGGAAGTTCTTCATGGATGAAATTGGGAATAAAATTCATAATGGAAAAGAGAGTGGAAAAGTAGAATTTGATGAAACTCTTGCAAAGTTCAGGTTAATGACTGATGCTTTTGTTCATTATTATGATGGGAAGATTTTGAAAATTCTTCCTAGAATAAAGGATTTTACTATGATTTTGAGAAAATCTTTTATACAACAGGATGTCTTAGATCAAATAAATGAAGCTAACAATTGTGAAAGAGCCAACAGTTTTGAATTTAAAACAATGGTGTCTTATTTATAGACTCCCCCTGTGATTTGCTCCTAGAATAAGGTATAGAAATTTTGAATTTGAAACAATGGTATATGAACAACTATTTAGCCTATTTATTATGCTACAACAATTAACTACAAGTTAGAACATATCCATATCAGCATAGAGTAGCAAGTGCAATTTACCTCAAACTCTTTTGTGGTAATTGCTTTGTAAGGAAGTTTGCACTCCATGAACATTCTTAGCACACATCAACATGTTTAAGTTTATTAGCTTTATCTCCTTTTTGATCAAAAGAACAATGAGTTTCATTGCATAACTCATGACCATTTTGAAGTGCTATGATCTAGTACTCTTTTACTTCTTACTCACTGTGTTCTCAATTACCATGTGCAAATGACTTAGAGGATAGATCTTTGTCACCATTTGATAGTAACTTTCATTATTTTTGGAGTATTTGTTATGATTTAATCACTATTTGATAGTTTTATTCATTTCTCGGTCCTATAGGACATAGGACAATTCACAATTTGTAACTCTCTAACAATCATATTCCTTTCAGTGATCTCAGTCACATAATTCAATGTGTTATCTTCTTCATTTCTCGGTGCTAAAAATTCCTACACAATGTTTTCTCAGTCATAGTTATAGCGCTCCTTCATTTGAAGATATTATGTTGCTTAGACAGTAATGTTTCAGTGAATTCATATTTTTTCTTGCAAATGTCTTGTTGTGCATAATATGTAGTCAAGATGCATTTAAATGGAGCTCTTTTTCAAAGGTAGTAAGATAATGGTGTCAATAAAATAGCAGTGGTAGTGAGAGGCATGATAGTAGATACACTAGGAATGGAAGGTATAATGTTTCGATAGTAAAAAATCATTTATCTACTCAAATCTTGACACAAGTTTCCTTGGTACATAAGATAACATATAATGTACTCTATTTCATGGTATCCACCTAATTCCATACCACCCAAAGAAGCAATGACTAAGAGTATATGTGCCCTATATTTTTGCAGCACAAATGTGTCTTTCTAATGGTTTTCCATAATTATGAAGAAGGTATGTCATGAAATGTTTGTTTCCACCCAAGACTAACCCTTACAAAGAATGTTTGCACCTATGCAAACTACCATAAGTTGCTTCAAAATACACATTTCCATCTTTATGATTATACACACATCTTTTTTTCCACAGTTTCAAATACACAATTATGATAATATTCACATAACAAGAATCTTGAAAGGCTGAAAACCTTGATCTCATTCTTCCTAGGTCACTCCTCAAGAGATCATATCAATATTTGTGGGATCTTTACAATAGCTTATCCACTGATGAGAAGGATCCCCTCATTTTCTAATGGAATAAATTGTCATCTACTCTACTTGAATGTGTAATGTGATGTAGCACATTCAATGTCACAAGGAACAATTTGAGAGCATAATTTTGAGACTTGATATCCATAGAATCTAACTTCTTGCAACAGAAAATCTAGAACCAACATTCAAGGAACGTGCTTTCAATATTGTGATTGCTAACTAAGCATTCATGCTATCTCCCAATTTTCTTCCAACTAATCAATTATATGAGCGATTATTTCTCATTAAGGCATAAGAATATTTGGAAGTGGATTTTTATCAGATATTGTAGTTGTAAGTTCCACTTCGGATCACCAAAGCCTTTATAAAACCTTTTGCACAACCACCACAACACTGCATGACTATTGTTGGGCCTTTGTGGTGATGCAGGGATCTTTTCCCACATCACCACGAAGGCCCAACAATAGTCATGTGGTGTTACGGTTGCAAAAGGTTTTGTCAAGGCTTTGGTGATCCAAATTGTAACTTACAGCTACAATATCTAATAAAAAACCACTTCCAAATATGCTTTTAATGGATGTTCATATCCTCATCCAAATCTCCAATTCACACATAGGAAGGAAGGATGCTTTCAAAGGTTGAGGAGTTGGGCTTTACACCCACTAGTTGCATTTTCTTAAAATTTTCTAAGGAATTTTTAGAAAAACCCATTTTGAACATATCCTTCAATCATGACATTCCATGATATCACATTTCTTTGAGAATTTTTTTGAAATAATTTGCTTTCCTTGTCTATGCTTCTACATTTTCATGTATGTCTACCAGGGAACTAGTAACTACAACATATGAAAAAAAATCCATGTTGTTATACTTTGATGGATGTCACTTCATTATTACTAGATATATGATGTAGTGCACATTATTATAGTGCAAGTCTATTTTTTAGATTATTTCATTTAGCATCACCAATATTCTCCATAAGAACATCACCCATGTTTAAAATGACAGAAATGGGTCGCATCTCTTAGAACAATTTCTCTTGCAACAATCTTGGAGATAAATTTAGATGCACTGTGAAAATCAGAACATACTCTAAGGTTCATAAAAACTATAATAGTTGTACTAGGGGCCATGTTCAATAAACTAAATGCAATTGCTAACTTTTCACTATGGTGTCTGATAAATGGTTCTTTTTTCTTCTATTCCACAACATTAAGTAAAAGTATTGAATCTAGAAATACCTTGCTACCTTCATTTTCCAAGCCAATTTCTCCAATTTTGCATAGCTCTCCCATGTTTGTGGATGTGATTTGTCTCCTACAATTTTTTAATTGATTTATCTTTTTGTTCTGTTTGGACTTACTTTTGTAAACTTGCAATATATAATGCACTTTTATTCTTTATGAATTGAGACTAATAGAAATTTTGTTGGTTGTATTGAGGCACAACTTCATTCATGGTGGAAAAGGCATACCTTGTTGCTCATATCAGATGGAATGTTGCATATAAAGGAGGAAAGATTCTAGTTGGGTTATTGTTGACTGCATTGAAGGAGAGAGCTTCATATATGGGACAAATCAACACTATCCTTCTTGGATTCTACACATTACAACTTGCTCTAGGAAGATAGCCAACATTGTAGAAGTTTTAAGAGATGAAAGGGGCATGTGCTTGCATTGAAGGGCTCCAATCATGTGTTTCCATCATTGAAGAAGTTTTATGGAGAAGTTTCTTTCTTGCAGTCATTTTTGTGCAATATTGTAACTCATATTTTTAGTCGTCACTATTTTTTTTTTCTAATACTCTATTTCTAAGTTGTAACTAGAACACCTTTCTTTTATTAATAAAGCTCACCAATGTTTCCTTCTCAATAGTTTTCTTATTGTGTACAATTAATTATTGATGTGTATTTATATGCTTTATTCTTAAATACTCAAATATAAGTTAATTAAAATGACTAAATATACTACTAATTGATGTCAATTAATAATTAAATTGACTAAATATACTACCAATTGACATAAATCAATGAACAGTGAATAAATATGACTAAATATATGACATGTGAAATAAAAATGACTAAAGATACTACCAATTGACAGAAATTAAGGAATAGTGAATAAATACGGCTAAATATATGACTTGTGAAATAAAAATGACTAATTATACTACCAAATTGATCAAAATGATGACTAAAATTAATGACTAAATACACTACCAATGGACATAAATTAGTGTATAAAATGAATAATTAAGTGATTAGATTACAACAATCAATGACTAAATCAACAACTAAATATATCAGTGAATAAAAAATGACTAAATAAGTGATCAGATTACAAAAATCAATGACTAAATATACTACCAAATCGATCAATCAAAAAAACCAATAATTGACTAAAAATGTTTTAGTCATCAATATGGTCCCATTATAAATGACTGGCAATAAACTACTAATGGTCATGTGACCATGTTCATTCATTTATAAGCAAATTTTAGTAGTTTTTTTAGTAGTTTATTGATGTTTTTGTACTAGTGATGTGTGACTTGTGGTGAGCTAAATGATCAAGTCTTGAGTATTGATGTCTTCAATTTATATATACTTCACCCACTTGATGTTCTTAATATCATTTATAACATATTTACTTTCTATCTCCTCTATTGACAATTTCGCTATGATATTATGGAGTCTTCATGGTGTGTCATGCTACCTAAATATTTTTGGGAGAAAAGAAGCAACAAAGCATACCATAGACAAAAGTTGGGTATGGTTTTCACTATTCCTTATGTGCCTATTGAGGAGGTTATAAGAGAAATTGTGGGTAGGGAATGGATTCAAAATAACATCCATGGTCTAGTTTTTGAGGTAGCTTACGCTTTCTTGTCCAATTGCAGGGAAATTTTGTTAGATAAAGTGTTGGTGAAGATGTTGGAAATATGTTATTTTTAAGCCTTTCAATTACTCTCTTTCTTTGTTGTAGTTGGAACTTGAGAATTATAATTTTGAATTTGGACTAGCCCTTGTTTGTGGAATCTTTCCCAAAGTTGAATTGGCTTCTTTTACAATGAAATCTCTTTCATTGGTTGTTATGAGGTATGGCCTGGTCTATGATGTGACAGATGAATCATTATTGAGTCTAGAGTTTTGAAGGAAGGATTTGAGTGATTCTCTTTTCTTCTTTTCTTTGGCTTTGTTCAATTAAATTCACGTCTTGCTCAAACACCCAACTTAGGGTCTCCATGGACCATCATGATCCTCTGCTGCTAGTATCCTTTATAATGGTTGTTGAATGCACAAGACAAATGAGAGGGGGAGGTGAATCAATTGTGCATTAAAATATAAAAACCCTCATTAACATTCAAATCCTTAGTATCCTTTATTATGTTAAATTGATTTAACATGAAAGTAAATAACAAAAACAAAAATGCAACAAAACCATACACGATAGAACACCAGATTTAAGTGGAAAACCCAAGAAGGGAAAAACCACGTTGAGAATTAGCTCACAATATAAAGTAATTACAACACTAAATAAAATATGCTCACTTCCTAAAAGAAAGAAAGGCTCACTGCCTATGGCTCATTGCCAGATTACAAAAAGAAGATAGAAGGTTGTTACAATGAAAAATCCATCTCATAGCAATAGAAAAGATCCATCACTACTTTAGTAGAACATTCATAGCCTCTCTGAAGAATATAGACACCTACTTACTGCTTCTAGTAGTCTAACACAACAAAGCTCACAATGTAATTCACACTTTCACACTTCACATCATATTTCACATCACTCACACACCACACACATCCTCCATCAATTCATCACTCATATATACCATCCAAAACCTTGAAAATAATCCCCAAGGTTGGCTATGCACCGCAAATGTGGAAATTCAAATTATGTCAACACCAAAACATTCATCTGGTGGATAGGAATGAAGGTGGACCACAAAAAACCTTAACTCATACCTAGATCCACACATACGTTCCATGCCATGATTTCAAAAACACTGAAGCATATCCATAATTATTGTAAACACCCAAGGTCATTTCAACCCATGTTAACACCATTAAACATTTAAGTACATGATTTTTTATATCCAAAGATGATTCATATACCACACACAACACTTAAACACAATTTGGAATATTCTGTCAACACCCTAAAATCTAATAAATACTTCACAACAAATTTCACCTAAAGAATGTACTCATCCTACACAACTAGTTAACCTTCCAAATATTATAACTCATGAATCCAACCTTTCAGAGCACCAAAACTAAAAATTTGAAAAATGATAGATACATTCTTGTAGAAAAATCTGTAGAATCACAAGACTAGAAACCACAACATAGAGAAATGCAGAGAAAAACCATTTCTCCAAGAAAAAACTGCTAAATCATAGTGCACACACTTGTGAACAAAAATTCTTATGTCGAAAGATCTAGAACAAGAAAATATGGATATAACACCTTTGACTACCTCTGATCAACATTTCTTAACTACATAAGCATAAATTCAATACAGAAGAAATATGGAGAAAAATATAGAACACTAATTTTCCATATAGAACACTCTGACACATTTTTTCCTCTTTTATTCAAATATTCTCAAAAGAACTTAAAAAATAAGCACCAAAAACACATTCTCATCACAACCTAACCAAATGAAACACAACAAGTCAACCACACTAGAGATTGAACATCCAAAAACACATGCTTATTAGAGAAAAACTAGAGGTTGGCACCCTTAAGACTACTAATGACAACATAATGTGACTAATCAAAGCATCTCCATAGGTTGACATCAATGCAATAACATAAATTTGTTGACATAAATGACAACAAAAACATCCAACAATCTCCCCCTTTTTCATTGATGGCAACACATGATGTGAAAAACCATCAACAACAACAACTACTCTCATCACCAACACATAAACTACACATTAGTGCACACTGGCCCCCCTTTCTCTTTCTCCCCCTTGCTTCATAAGTTTTTTCAATTAAATCTCCCTCCCTTTTACATCAATGGCAAAGTGAAACACATACCTTCTTTTCTTTTTTCACCCTTTGACATCAATCACACATGTATCTTCTCTCTCCCAAAGGAAATTCCTACAAGGGACAATAATAGTTCTCACCTTCGACTACTTTGAAACTTCCTTTTCTTTTACTGCACTCTATTTTCTTCACACCTTTTATGCACACCTTTTTATTTCACTTCTCTACACTCTCCCCCTTAGGAGCACACAACATACTACACCAATCAACAAATTTTGATCATATCTTTTGACACAATTTACAAACAACAACACCTACATGCTTCATACTTACTCTCTTGCCACATAATGACAACACTTACTCTCCCTTAATACAACCAATAATACCACTACCTACTCCCCCTGAGAGATCGCCACTAACACCAGTCTAGAATAAGGAATGAATCTTGTAAACAAAAGTAATGCATAAGCTTATGCATCTAGTTGAAAGGAGGGGCAATAAACCCCAACTTATCCTTGAGATACTAAAAAATATCCTTAGGAAGTGACTTTGTGAAAATATTTGAAACTTGATCCTTTGTAGGCACATACTCCAAGTTCACTTCATTCTCTACAACCTTCTCTCTCAAAAAGTGATGTCGAATTAAGATATGTTTTTTCCTTGAATACATTACTAGATTCTTTGAAATTTTTATAGCACTTATATTATCATAAAAGATAGAAATTGGTTCATCATATACTACTCTAATATCCTTCAAAATCAATTTCATCCATAATACCTATGTGTAGGAAGAAGCTACAGTAATATATTTTTCTTCTGTAGTAGATAATGACATTGAATCCTTCTTTTTGCTTAGCCAAGACACCAACTTGCTTCTAAGAAAGAAAGCACCGCCACTTGTAATTTTTCTATCATCCACACAACCTACCCAATCTATAGTTGTATAAGCACTTAGAGAGAAATCAATATCCTTTGGATACCACAAGCCATATTCCAAAGTGCCCTTCAATTATTTGAATATTCTTTTCACTTCTACCACATGTGATTCTCTAGGATCTTCTTGAAAGCTAGCCACAAGACAAATTGCATGCATGATATCCAATCTAGTAGTAGTTAGGTATATTAGTCCTCCAATCATTGATCTACACTTTCTCTAATTGGCCTTAGGAGATTCATTATTCTTGTTCAACTTGCAACCAGTAACCATGGGAGTACATACTAGTTTAGATTCTTCCATTCCAAACTTCTTCATCATATCCTTGACATATTTTAAATGTGAAATGAAGATACCTTTTTTTGTTTGATTGATTTGTAACCCAAGGAATAAATTCATCTCCCCAAACATTGAAATTTCAAACTCATTCTCTATTTTTTTTTGTAAATATCTAACACATGGTTTCATTTCCTCCAAATATTATATCATCGACATACACAACCGCAATCAATATTTTATCCTTTTCAACTTTGAAATTAATATTGATATTTATGGTACCTTTATTGAATCCCTACTACAACAAGTACCTATCCAATATTGCATACCAAGCTCTAGGAGCTTGCTTGAGTCCATATATTTCCTTCTTTAATTTGCAGACCATATTAAAGTCATCTAATAACTGAAAGCCTTTTGATTGTTCAATATATACCTCTTCTTCCAATTCACCATTCAAGAATGAATACTTTACATCCATTTGATAAACTTTAAAATCCTTATGTGCTAAAAAAACCAAAAATAGTTTAATAGCTTCCATTCTTTCCACTGGAGCAATTGTTTTCTCAAAGTTTGTTCCTTCCACTTGTGAGTAGCCTTAACACACAAGCCTTGTCTTGTTTCTCACCACTTCTCCATTCTCATTCAATTTGTTCTAGAATATCCACTTAGTACCAATCACATTCTTATTTTCTGGTCTTGGCACAAGTTACCAAGTCTGACTCTTCTCAATCTACATTAATTATTCTTCCATAGCCTTGATCCAATATTCATCTTTGCATGCTTCAATCATTTTTTAGGGTCAAATTTGGAAGGTAAACATAGATTTACATGTTCCTCTGTCATGAAAACCTTTCTTCTTATCAATATACCTATGCTTTTATCACCAATTATCTAATCTTTAGAATGATTCTTTTGCACATACTTAGGAGTCTTAGGGATATTTTCTAGAGCTTCTTCCTCCTCAATCTACACTTCTTTTCCTTTCCTTCATAAATTTTATCTTCTTTGCAAGAGGAATAATCTAATTCATATCCATCTATAATCACTAAACTTTTGTGTAAGTCTTCATCCACTTTAAAACTTTCACTTTCAACAATCCTTTCCAGCCTCTTGTTGTAGCATTGGTAAGCTTTTATTTTTTTTACAATATCCAAGAAATAAACCTTCATCGGATCTTGCATCAAAATTTCCTAAGTTTTTTTCATCTCTTTTGATATAGCATTTTCTTCCAAATACTCTAAAATATTTGACAATAGGAGTCCTTCCTTACCATAGCTCATAGGGAATATTTAAAATATTTTTCATTTCTTGTGCTCTATTAAGTATGTAGACTATATTATGAATTTTTTCTCTCCAGTAGACTTTCAGTAGATTTGCTTCTCTCATCATTGTTCTTACTACTTCTTGAACTGTCTTATTCTTCCTTTCAACCTCTCCATTCTGCTAAGGAGTCCTAAGAGCTGACAAATGCCTCTTTATTCCATGATCTTCATAGAAACTATTAAACTCATTAGAGGTGAACTCTAAACCTCTGTCAGATCTTAATTTTTTTATTTTTATATCCATTCATTCTCAAACATATATTTAAATTCCTTAAAACTATCTAGAGCTTATAATTTTTTTTTTAGAAAAGTTACCCAAGTAATTCCAAAATAATCATTAATTAATAACATCAAATACCCCTCATCCTGAAAACATCTTAATCTAGTAGTTCTACAAAGGACTGTAAGTACCAACTCCAAAGTTCCTATAGTAGATTGTTCTTTAACTTTGAAACTCTTTCTAGCTTGCTTCCCAATATGATATTCCTTACAGATAGCTTTGATAGGCTTTGTAATCTTTGGCAAATCTCTTACAACTTGAACTAAATTGATGTGACACATCCTTCTATTCCATAGCCAAATTTCATTGATTTGAGTCATAAAGCACTAACCATTTTCACCCTTAAGTTGATAAAAATTTCCATCTATCCTTCTTCCTGCAACAATTAGAGTTTTGGAGCTTTTTTTGATCTCACAATTATTATCCTAAAACACAACATTATATCCTTTGCTACACATTTTTCCTACACTCAAAAGATTATGTCACAAACCCTTAACATAAAGAAAATCATCTATATTATGCTTTCCATCAAAACTAATTGAACCTTTTCCATATATCTTAGTAGATGCATCATCACTAAACTTAATAATACCTCCTAATTTCTAAAATTTAACAAACTTACTCTTATCACTAGTCATATGATTTGAGCATCTACTATCAATGATTTGAAATTTCTTCTCCTCTCTAGAATGAAAATCAATCAACATAGTTCCTTCAACATTATGACCTTTTTTCATATCACTTTCCTTCATACTTCTCTCAGAGTTGTTAGAATTAGTTCCAATATTAGAGCCATGAACAAGCATTCATTATCATCATAATCCAAATAATCAGATTCATCATCAAATATACTGGCATCTTCTTTAACATAATAACTTCTCTTAATTTATTTACCTTTATTCTCCTTATATTTATCATTTGAAGCTTTGACTCAATATCTTGAAGCATAATGACCTATTTTTCTACCATTTAAACATTTGGAAGGTAACTTACCCCTATATTTCTAGTGCCATTTTTTCAATATCCTCACAAAGTTGACCTCTACCTCATCAAGATCATCCTGATCTAATTCCTCATTCTTCTCTGCTTTTCAAACTTTGAAAGAAATCTCATTCTTTGAATCACTTGGACCAAACTCACTCAATTAAAAAGTAGTTAATACACCAAGCAGTTGATCTCAGAATAACTTTAAATTTTGAGCTTCATCAATAAAAGAAAATCTATGGCTATAATTTTTAGGAACAGTTCTCAATACCTTCTTTACCACTTCATCTTCATCTATTTTTCCACCAAGACCTCTAATGGAATTTGACAACTTTGTCCACCTTATGCATGTAGCTTGTAATGTCTTCATCCTATGACATTCACATGTTTTCAAATTCAATAATATTTAGATTTTAGATCTTTTCTTTCCTGACTTTAGCATCTCCTTCATAGATAATTTCCATCTTTTCCTACAACTCACCATCAATTTTGAGATTCATAACTTTCACAAGTTCTATATTAAAAAGACCACTCAAAAGATAATACCTTTCTTTTCCATTTTTCTCATAAGCCTTGATTCCATCATCAATTGATGGTCTATTTGCAGGCATGATATATCTAGCGTCAACTAACTTCCAAAATCCAAACTTTAGGGATACAAGGAAACCTTTCACCCTGGTCTTCTAGAATGCATAATCTAATCCATCAAATAGAGGAGCCCCCTTCTTATGTGCCATCCTAGATCTAACTCAAGCGGTTAAGCTTTCTTCTAAGGAACCTTTCTCTATTACCAATTGTTGAATGTAAAAGAAAACTAAGAGGGAGGGTGAATCATTTGTTCATTAAAACATCAAAACCCTCATTAACATTCAAATCCTTGTTAGCCTTTATTCTATTAAACTGATTTAGCATGAAAGTAAATAAGAAAATAGAAATGCAACAACATCATACGTAGTATAACATTGGATTTGCATGGAAAACCAAAGAAGGGAAAAACCATAGTGACAATTAGCTCACAATATAAAGTAATTGCAACATTGAATACAATAGGCTCACTTCCAGAGAGCTCACTACCAATGGATCACTACCAAATTACAAAAAAGAAGATAGAAGGTTGTTACAATGAGAAATCCATCTTAGAGCAACAAAAAATATCCACCACTACATCACCAAAGCATTCAGAGCCTCTCTAAAGAATGTAGACACCTTTTCCTCACTACTTCTAGTAGTCTAACACAATAAAGCTCAAACTACAATTCATACTTTCGTACTTTACATCACATTTCACATCACTCACACACCACACACATCCTCCATAAATTCATCACTCATTTATACCATCCACAACCTTGAAAAAAATCCTCAAGTTAGTTATTTACCTCAAATGTGAAAATTTAAATTAGGCTAGTACCAAAACATTCTTGTGGTGGACAGGAATGAAGGAAGACCACAAAACACCTTAACTCAAACCTAAATCCACAAATACACACCACACCACGCTTCCACATAAAATGAACCATATCTTTAATTAGTGTAATTTTTTGGAATGAGAAAGACAACTGAGAGGAGGGTGAATCATTTGTACCAATTTATACCTTCAAAACCATCAATAGCAACAATTAGATTAAAAAACAATCATTCAACCCTTATTGTGTTAGTCTAATTAAACATGCAGTGCAAACAACAAAAACAAAAATCACAACACCATACACATAAGAACAATAGATTTACGTGGAAAACCCAATGAAGGAACAACCATGGTGAGGATTAGCTCACAATATAAAGAATTCAAAAACTGAATACAAAGGCTCACTGCCAAAGAGGCTCAATGCCATAATAGGACACACTATCCAAAAGGGCTCACATCCATAGAAAGAATACAAGAAGATAGAAGAAGAATGTTACACAGAGAAACACAACTCAAAGCAATAAAGAGTGCACCACATTTGCTTTCACACTTTTGCAATCTTACATGAAAGATATTGAATGCCTTCAACTCACTTCCCTAGGAACCCTAACATGAAATTTGCACTACTCTACTCAAATTCACATCTCATTACACTTCAATTGCAACAATCTCACATCTATCTTTCTTCTTACTCCTTCGTCCTCAATTTTACATCAACACCATAAATATTTATATCAACCTCTTCTTCAAAAAATTTCTCTAATGTTGGCCACTAGCCATTATACATTCAAATTTTAAATAGGTCAGCAATTGAACATTCTTGCGGTGGATAGGAATGAAAGGAAACCTAAATAAATCCTTAATTAGGACCCAATTAGATCTCAAAACACTTCAACATGCTTCCACAAGCCTCACATGTAGTGTTTAAACACAAAGTCATCCAACACCCATGCAAAAAAACATAGACAGTAAGTACACACTTCCTTAGATCAAACTAAAAGTTCTAGACAACATAATTCAATTGAAATCAATCCAGAACAATCCATGAATTACTTAAGATACATCAGTTACTTCAATTCAGGATAATTGATAACCCTTGTTTGCATACTGATAAATGAAATCAAGTAATACTTTGAAAACAAAAAGATAAAATAATTATTAGAAACTTCTCAAATACACACAACCTAAATCCAAATAGCAGATAAACACGAAGCAAATAAATTTTTCCCAGACAATAGAGAACACCACTGAACATTTGGTTCTCAAATTGGTGAAAATATTTCACACTATACAACAATCTAGAAGCACAAATTCTAGATCTAGAAACTAACAACAATCATGAATAATACCTTAGATCCAAACAAGTATAGAATCAATATACAAGAAAAGTAGAGCACATCCTAAAGCATACACTAAATACTTGCAAGACACTATTTTCATTATTTATCAATTTTTTTCAAAAGCACTTGGAAAGCAAGTACCAGAACCATCATTCCAGCTCATTACTTTATTCCAACACTTCATAACATAGAAAAATAAAGAGAACTCCATGTAATTACAACACTTCTACATCTCAACTATACATGCACAAACAACAAACCTTCTTTATTACAAATTTCTCAATATCCTCGACATATACAATTAATAACTAGATTCCTCTACACATGGTTGACATCAATGACTACACCAACTAGTTGACATCAATGAAAATACCTTATAATTCAAAAAAAATCTCCCTTTGTCATTGATGGCAACACATGATGTTAAAACCATCAAAGACAACACAACAGTTTTGAAAAAAAATTCCTACAACTTTTCTGAATGAATAAGCATTTTCACATGATACTTTTCTCCCCCTTTGACATCAATGGAAATGGAAAAAAAAAATTGCATTGTTCTCTCCATTTGACATTGAACCAAGATCTATACCAACACTAAATACTCCCCCTTAGGATTACACCCAATCATCTACACAATGACAACACATGATACTACTTGCTCCCCCTAAGAGGTAGCCACCAAACATCAGTCCAAAAAGAAGATAGATCCATAGATCTATTGGAGTGATGCATCTCCAAATGCATCTAGTTCAAGAAAGGAGGGGAAATAACCCCTAAATTCTCTCAAATATACTCAAAATTATATTTAGGAAGAGCCTTAATATGTCAACAATCTAATCCTTTTTAGGTACATTCCCAAGCTTTATTTCATTCTCCATAACATTCTCTTTCAGAAGGTGATACCTAATTAATATATGCTTTGTCCTTGAGTGCAACATAGGATTTTTTGATAGGTTAATTGCACTTGTATTATCATAGGAAATAGAGATGAGATCATTATGCATAACTCTAATATCCCTCAATATCTATCTCATCCACAAAACTTGTGTGCAACAAGATGTTGAAACAATATGCTTAGCCTCTACAGTGGATAAGGAAACTGAATCTTTTTTTTACTTAACCATGAAACCAATCTGTATCCATGAAATAATGCACCACCACTTGTAATTTTTATATCATTAGCACACCCCTCCTAATCTACATCTGTATAAGAACTTAGTGTAAAGTCAGTATCCCTAGGATATCCTAAGCCAAGATCTAGAGTGACTTTTAAATATATGAATATCCTCTTAACAACTGCAACATTTTTTTCTTTAGTGTCCTCTTGAAATCTAGCCACTAGACAAACTGCACGCATGATATCCAGTCTGGTAGCAGTTAGATACAATAGTCCACAAATCATGGATCTATAATTGCTCTAATTAGCCTTAGGTGAATCATCATCCCTACTCAATTTGTAGCTAGTTACCATATAAGTGTATATTGGTTTGGAACCATCCATCCCAAAATTCTTCAACATTTCTTTTGCATACTTGGATTCTTAAATGAAAATCACTTTGTTTGATTGATTGATTTATAGTCCAAGGAAGAAATTCATCTCACCAAAATTAGACATCTCAAACTCTTTATGCATTTCTTCAACAAACATCTTGCACATAGTTTCATTTCCTCCAAAGATGATATCATCCACATACACAACTATTATCAAGATCTTGTCATCTTCAATTTTGAAATAAAGATTGCTATCTATGATACCTTTGTTGAAACCTTGTTGAATCAAATATCTATCCAACCTTGCATACCAAGCTCTAGGAGCTTGCTTCAATCCATATAAATCCTTTTTCAATCTATAGACCATGTTTGGTTGATATGATAATTGGAATCCATTCGGTTGTTCCATTTAAACTTATTCTTCCAATTCTTCATTCAAGAATGTAGACTTCACATCCATCTGATAAACCTTGATATCTTTATGTGTTGCAAATGCAAAAAAAATTCTGATAGCTTCCATTCTATCAAACTACGCAAATGTTTCTTGAAATTCTATGCCTTCCACTTGTGAGTAACCCTTACACACAAGCCTTGCCTTTTTTCTTATCACTTCTCCATTCTCATTCAGTTTGTTTTTGAAAACCTACTTGCTTCCAATTATATCCGTGTTTGCTGGTCTAGGAACTAATTCCCAAGTTTGGTTTTTCTCAATTTGCATAAGTTCTTATTCCATAGCTTTCATCCAATGTTCATCCTTACATGTCTCACTCATAGTCTTAGGTTCAACTTTAGAAAGTAAGTAGTAATTTACCTCAACTTCAATAGCTTTACTTCTTGTCAATATGCCTTTCCTCTTGTCTCCAATGATTTGATCTTCACAATGATTCTTTTGCACATACTTAGGGGTTTTAAGAGTTTTTTTGTAGCTTCTTCCTCTTCATTCCACATTCTTATTATTCAACCTTTTCTTCTTCTCAGCCATCTAGTTCATCTGACACATATCCATCAACTTCAATTGAATTCTCCAATGCTTCATCAACCTTGACATTTGTGCTTTCTACAACCTTTCTCATCCTTTTATTGTAACATTTGTAAGCTTTTCTTCTTGTAGAGTATCCAAGGAAGATACTCTCATCACATCTTATGTTGCCACAATAATGGGTTACAATTTTTGGGACATCCTAATTTTTGCCTGAAATCACATATTTTTGATAAATATAATGATTTTATTTAAAGAGGGTTTGATCAAACCCCCTTAGATCAAACCCACTTCGATAGAACCCCTTTAGTTTTAAATCATACCTATAATGGAGTCTCCTCTACACCTATAAAAATGCTGATAAAAAACCAATTTTTATTTACCTTTTCAGGGATCAAAAAAATTCATTTAAAATTTATGTTTTGTAAGTATATAGCCCTTATTATAAGCTTCCCAAAAAGTATAATTTTTAATATATTTATTTTGATTATTATATTTATTTTTTATTTCTCATGAATGTAGGTTTTTCAATGAACATCAAGGTCTTGTTTCACACATAAGAAAAAATAGGAAAATCGAGAATTTTTTTTCTAAAAAATACATGTACATTAGGTATTGGTGTCCTTATTCTAACAAAAAAAGAATAAATTAATTCAAATGCATACAAAAAAAGTTATGTGATCTAAATTACACTGTTGTCCAAATTATATTTACTCTGACTTGGAAAATTAATTTTAAAAAAATTATGAAAAAATACCTATGCACTAGATCATGGTGTGACAAATCTGTCTTTTAAAAATTAGAATTGTATCATTTCTATAAAAAAAAGGTTATGCTAGCTGAAGTAAACATCACTTTTTAAAAGTATTGTTTAGTAGAAAAAATAAGTTATTAAAAATTACATAAAAGGATTTACAATTTATTTTTTAATTTTTTAACAAATATATAATTATAATCTATACAGAAAATCTCACAAATCACTAGTTTTCTTTATCTTCAATTTTTTAATGGTTTAGTTGTTATAGCTGTAAAAAAGTGAAGATCTAGTAAAAAATGCTAATTTCAATATTCAGTTTGGCCCAAAAGCGTAACCCATTATTGTGGGATCATGAATGAACATCAAACTTTCCTAGATTTTCTTCATCTCTCCTAATATAACATTTACTTCCAAATACCTTGAAATACTTAATAGTAGGAATCTTTCCAAACCATAGCTCATAGGGATTCTTAGTGTTGTTAGCTTTTGCTTGAACTTGGTTGAGCACATAAACAACAGTGTGAATTACTTCTCTCTAGTAGACTTTTGATAGACCTACTTCTATTATCATTGTTCTAGTAGCTTCTTGAATTGCATTGTTCTTCGTCTCAACATCTCCATTCTGCTGAGGAGTTCTGAGGGAAGACAATTGTCTTCTTATTCTATGAACTTCACAAAACATTTTAAACTCATTGGAGGTGAATTCACTACGTTGGTCAGACCTCAAAATTTTTATTTTCAAAGCTATTTCATTTCCAACCATAGCTTTGAATTCTTTGAATTTGTCTAATGCATCAAATTTCTCTCTAAGACAAGTAACCCATGTCATTCTAGAATAATCATCAATCAAAAGCATAAAATACATATCACCTTGTAGACTTCTCACCCTTGTAGGACCACAAAGATCTGTATGAATCAATTTCAATAGTCTATTAGTAGATTGCTCCTTTCTTCTGAAGGTGTTTCTAGTATTCTTTCCAAACTAACAATTCTTGCAGATAACATTAATTGGCTTCATGATTCTTGCTAAATATCTCATAGCTTGCACTACACCAATTCTCACCATGTTGTCAAAATTCATATGACACATCCTCTAGTGCTATAACCAACTATTATTAGTCTAGGACATAAAACAATGTCCATCAACACCTTTAAGATGATAGATGATTCCTTCAATCCTCTTGCTAGCAGCAATAACAGTTCCAAACCCTTTCTTATTTCACATTTTTCATCCTTGAACATAAGATTATATCACTTACTACACATATGTCCAACCCTCAAGAGATTATGTCTCAAAACCTTAACATAGTATACATCATTAGCATTATGCTTGCTATCAAAACTAATTGAACCTATCCCACAGATGGGTGTTGGCAAGAAGTTGAGTCCACTTTTTGGCCAAAAAGTGGAAGTGTTTTCCCTGATTTTCAGAATTTGTCACATTTGACCTTAAAATTTGAAGCACTTAGAGATGTAATCTTGAAAAATGTAGTTCTCGGAGTCTAGTTTCCAAATATGTAATTTATTCTAAAACCTAGATGATACAAATTGATTTTCAATAGGAATTTCTAAAAACCACTATTTAAAAGTCACTCTTTTTTTACAGTAACATGCACGTGTACGACATCCATATTTTGACTTGAATAATCATATTTTTCTAAATCCTTTTGGGAAAAGATTCGTAACTCACTTAACCATGCTTTCCTTTTTTTTTGTATTTTTTTATTGAATATGTTTTTTTTTGTTAATTTTTTATTGGCCATATTTCGTGTTTTGAAAAATCATCGTGTACGTCATGCATAAGATGACCTAAACTTATCATTTTTTGATGATTTTTTTTCAAATTGAAAAGAATTGTCTGAAGTATGTTTTCGTAAAAAAAAAAAAATCAAAAAATTATTTTAATAAAAAGTTATAATTAAAATACTAGAAAACATTGATAATTCAAGTTTATGGACCTATTTCATAAAAAAATAATTAAAAATAAAAAAATAATCTAATTGGAAAAAAATTTATATATTTAGAATCTACACAATCTCATCTAAATTGGGTTTTAATTTCATAAAATAATTCTAAAAAAACCCTGTCAACCATATTGACATAGTCAGTTTTTTCCCTCGATATTGACATGACCTTGTACTTGTAGGTCTAAGGCTAAGGGTTGAGTTACCATGCATTTTCTAAGCCTAAATCCAAATTAGAAACATGGATTGTGATTTTCAAACCTTTTGGAATGAGTACCCACTTTATAATGGGTACCTATTCTAAAAAATGAGTGACTACCTATTTTAAAATTGAAAAATGACACTTCCACTAGAAGTGGACTCAACTTCTTACACTTACCCAGATGTTAGTACCTAAATCATCTCCAAAATTAACTAAGCCTCCATCATATTTTAAAGTTTAAAAAACTTACTTTTGTCACCAGTCGTGATTTGAGCAGCCATTATCAACAACCCAGTTGTTCTTTTCTTGTTTAGTATGAAAAACAAATACCACAGTACCTTCAAATTTTTCTGAAGCACATTCCTTCACACATCTTTTATTGTTAGTAGAAGTAGATTCATCTTTTAAAGCCAAAAAAAAGAATTCATTACCATCAAGATATCAATAATCAGACTCATCATCATAAATGCTAGCATCTTCATTGACATAATATGCCCTTTTGACCATCTTTCCTTTATTTTCCTTTCCTTCTCTATGCTTACTTCTTTCAGCTCTTTTTGGACATCTAGAAGCATAATGACCTATATCACCATAGCTAAAACATTTGAAAGGTAATTTACCCTTGTGCTTACCGATTCCCTTCATTCTTCTCACAAAGTCATCTTCCACTTCATATGGATCTTCCTTATCTAATTCTTCAATTTTTTGTGAGGTACTAGCTTTAAAGGAAACTTCCACATTAGTGTTCATTTTCAATCCCTTTTTCCTCACCTCAAAAGAAGTTATTGCACCAATCATCAGATCTCTAGAATAATTATTAAGATTTACAACTTCCTTAATAGCAGAAAATTTTTCACTATAAAAATCAAGAAGAGATATAAGAAATTTCTTTACGACTTTTGATTCTTTGACTTGTGCACCAAGGCCTCTCATTCCACTTACCATCTCATGAATTTTTTGCATGCACATTGTAATTGTTTCATCTTCAGAAATCTATAGACCCTTAAAAATTTCCTTCAAGATCTACAACCTTTCTTGTTTAACTTTGTCATCTCTTCCATAGATGCTTTCAAGCTTATCCCAAACTTCTTTAGCAGTCTTCTAACTCATAACATTAACTAATTCAATTTTTGAAAGACCATTTGAAATAAGAAATCTTGTCTTAGCATTTTCCTCATGTGCCTTGATCTCTACACTTGTACTTGGACCATTTTGAGGTGGAACATATGCTATCTTATATGCTTTTTCAACTTCAAATCCATGTGATGATAGATAGCCTTCCATTTGTGTTTTCTAGAATACATAATATATGTTATCAAATTTAGGAGAATCCAAAGTAATCTTGCTTTCCATCCTAGATCTACCTTAAGCAATTAATCTCTTCTTCCAAGGAACCTCACTCTGATACCAATTGTTGAAATGAGCAAGATAACTGAGAGGGGGGGTGAATTGGTTGTATCAATTCATACCTTCAAAATCCTCAATAGCAATTAGATTCATAAACATTCATTCAACCCTTATTATGTTAGTTTGATTAAACATGAAGTGAACATAACAAAAACTAAAATCACAACACCATACACATAAAAACACCATATTTATGTGGAAAACCCAATGAGGGAAGAAACATGATGAGGATTAGCTCACAATATAAAGAATTCCAAAATTGAATACAAAGGCTCACTGCCAAAGAGGCTCACGACCAGAATAGGACACACTATCCAAAAAGGCTCATAGCCAGGGCTCACTGCCATAGAAAGAATACAAGAAGATAGAAGAAGAATGTTACATAGAGAAACAAATCTCAATGCAACAAATCTTCCACCAAATTTTCTTGCACACTTTCACAGTCTCACATGAAATATATTAGATGCATTCAACTCACTGCCTTAGGAACCCTAACATGAAATTTGCACGACTATGCTCAAATTAACATCTCATTACACTTCACTCGCAACAATATCACATCTATCTTGCTTCTTACTCCTTCGTCCTCACTCTTGCATCAACACAATATATATTTATATCAACCTCTTCTTCAAAAAATTTCTCCAATGTTGACTACTAGTTGTTATACATTCAAATTTGAAATAGGTCAACACCCAAACATTCCTTCCATGGATATGAATGAAATGTGACCTACATAAATCTTTAATTTGGACCCAATTAGATCCTAACACACTTCAACATGATTCCACAAGCCTCACATGTAGTTTTTAAACACAAGGTCAGACAAAACCCATGCAAAACACCATAGACATTAAGTACACACTTCCTTAGCTCAAGCCAAAATTTCTAGAAAAAATAATTCACTTGAAATCAATATATAACAATGCATGAATTACTTAATATTAATTTGTCACTTCAACCAAGCTTCACATCAACAACTACTTCAATTTAGGACAACTAATAACCCTTATTTGCATAGTGATAAATGAAACTTACACTATATTACACCAAATCAAGTAATACTTTGAAAATAGAAAGATAAAAGAATTATTAGCAACTTTTCAAATCTGCACAACCTTAATCCAAATAGCAGAGAAACATAGAGAAAATACATTTTTTCTAAACAACAAAGAACATCTTTGAACAAATGGTTCACATACTGGTGAAAATATTTCACACTGTACAATAATCCAAAAGCCAAAATTTTGGATCTAGCAACTACCCACAATCATGAACAATACCTTAGATCCACACAAGCATAGAATCAATATAGTAAAAAAGCATAGCACATCTCAAATCATACACTAAATACCTTCAAGACATTGTTTTATTTATTCATCAAATTTTCTCAAAAGCACTTGGAAACTAGGTACTAGAACCATCATTCCAACTCATTACTTTATTCTAACACACTTCTAGATATAACAACATAAAGATAACTCCATGTACTTACAAAAATTCTTGTACATCTCAACTATACATGCACAAACAACAAACCTTCTTTAGTACAAATTTCTCAATATCTTCAACATATACAGTCAATAATCATATTCCTCTACACATTGTTGACATCAATGACAACAAAAACTAGTTGACATCAATGAAAACACCTTATACTTCCATCATAAACACCTAAGATTGATCAAACCCATGTTAGCACCAATAAATATTTAAGTACACACTTCTTTTGATCCAAAGATGACTTAAAAACCACACACAACACCTAAACACAATCTAGAATATTCCATCAACACCCTGAAATCCAAAAAATCCTTCGCAACAACTTTCACTTGAAGAATGTACTCATCATGTACAACCAATTAACCTTCCACACACTATAACTCATGAATCCAACCTTGAGAAGCACCAAAACTAAAACAAATTTTATTAAACATAGATACGAGCATTGTAGACACATCTCCAAAACTATGAGACTAGTGAACACAACTTATTCCGTCGAAAGATCTAAAAACCAAAACATAGAGAAATGCAAAGCAAAACCATTTCTCTCAAACACCACTACTTTCACAATTCACATACTAGTGAACACAAATTATTCTATCGATAGATCTAGATCAAGAAAATCTGGGTATAACACCTATGAACACCTTTGATCAACATATCCAAACTATGCAAGCATAAGGTCAATACAAATGAAATGTGAAGCAAAAAAATAGAACACTACTCTGCCATACAAAACAACTCTCTGACACATTATTTCCTCTTTTATTCAAATTTTTTCAAAAGAACTTGGAAACCAAGCACCACAAACACATTCTAATCACAACCAAACCAACTGCAACACAATTTCTCCACCACACTATAGATTGAATATCCACAAACACATTCTTATCAAAGCAACTCTAGAGGTTGCAGATACCTGTGAGACTACTAATGACAACATAATGCAACTAATCAAAGCATCTCCATAGGTTGACATTAATGCAACAACATTGATTTTTTGACATCAGTGACAACAAAAACTTCCAACAATGGTAATGATTTTTTTGTAATGATTTAATGAATTGTGTCTATATTTTGTTGTACAACTCTTGTAATATGTATTTTATGGCCATCTTTTTTGTCACGATTAGTTCCTTTTTGGTTGGCTATGTACTTTGAAGCTACTTGAATTATAAATTATTTTCATAGCTCCATTCTTGTAAAGCCTATTTTCTTTATTCAATATAAAAAAGTGGATATTAAGACTGAAAAGACATTTATAATTTTTGTATGATTCATTTGTTTACTTCTTTGACACATATATTTTATATTTTATATTACTCTTAATTGTCAAGAGACTAGTATACAAATAGAAATTGTAGTATACTCCATAAAAATATTATTATTTAATAAATTAATATATTGTTAATATTCTAAGAAAATTAAAGTTAATGTACAAAAAAAATCACCTTTCAATAGATGAATTATCAACATATTAGTTGATATTGATATTGATTAAGTTACGAGAAGCCATTAAATTCTTTATCTTTTCAATGATTTGGAGTACTCTTCTTGAATCCAAGCTGCCAAATGTCAATCCAAAAAACATTTGCAATGGCTCTCCCATGTGCTGACAAAGTACAAATGCAACAATTGGCAATTTAGCTAACATGTTCAATTAAATGTAATTATTCTTCTAACAAAATTAAATTTAACACATGTAAATTGAGGTAAGATAACAAGATGAAGATCCTTTATTAGATTGTGTAATATCTTTTGTATAAATTTTTTAAACTATCAACTTGTGCTTCAACATAGGGGGATGTAGAACCAAGGTTTAAAATTTTATGTAAATTCAACTAGAACTACTGATGAAGTTCATCATAATCTTGATTCTTGATTAAAGCTCGAGTTCAAAAATTATTATGGAATTTGAAATATCAATTTGTATAACTAGTCCTCAATGACAATTAGCCTTTGTAGGAGCAATTACTAGCCAAAGACTTGCATAAATTTTTAGGATATGTAGCAAATGGACTGTACTCTTTATCAAGATGGTGTTGGGCTTCAAATTTTTAGAAGGTGCAAATAGATATCAGGTGAAAACTAATATTTCTTCACAGTTCATGGCTTCTTTACTAGACATTGGATTTTTGCAGGTTGATGTGTTGCTCCTAGAAAGTTTGATGGTTCAAAATGATTTTCTAGGAGGCCTAGGGGATGTTTTGGTTGTTGTTCATATTGGAGTGGGAATCCCTACAACAAAGGATATTCCATGCTTCTTAAATGAAGGAGTTGATGTAACCTGACATCCTTTTGTGTTAAATTTCTACAATGTCACTTTAGTGGGACATCATCTACTGGTCACCATGTGATATGATTTTTTGAGGAATGAAGTTTTGATATAATTTTGATAAATGCATGTGAAGAAATTTTTCATAATTTTGATAAATGTATGTGAATATTGCATTCTTCTACTAGCAGGACTATGTAACTCAATAACTTTCTTATGTATATTTTGCAAGCACCTTTATACGTGCAACATTATCAAATAATAAATTTTGACATGTATTATTTAAATTATTTATATTAAAATTGGTTTTACATTATTACATATTTATTCGATGTTATTGATTTTTGTAATTATCTTGTCATTTTCTTTTTACCGATTTCCACAATTCTACAAGATTATTATTCATCCAAGAAAATGTGGTTGTGAAACCATGGATTAATGCCATATTTACCTGGGAAATCTTTAAAAGATTCATAATTAAGTTCTAATTTGAAGTGAGAAAAATTAATGATTTGATAACTTGGTATTGAAAATGGTAGAGAGTGTGGCACTTGTTTTCTTTTTATTGATTTTCATAATTCTGTGAGATTATTGTTCAATGGAGAAAATGTGGTTGTGGAACCACAGATTAATGCCATATGTACATATGAAGTGGGTGATTGATAACTTGATATTGAAAATTGCATGAATTACTATACATGATGATGTCATGATTCCAATTATCAATTCAAATAATATGTTTACTAAATTTCATATCATTTGAGTGGTGTGCTTGCTAGCTTGAGGTACAGTCTACATGTAGCCATAAATGTCACATCAATCAAAATAAATATTGTTAGCAGCTCTCACATGATTAAAGTTGGTTACTTGGTTAACGAAAAAAAGCAATTATACCTCACATGACTCATGAGTAAATAGGGATCTAGTGAGCTCATAAATGGGGATAGTGGGCACAACTATAATCATTCATAAAAGGATTTACTATTGAGTGCATTATTTTGAATTCTGATAAGCATCTTTATTTGTAAGGTTAATAAGGAATAAGATGATGCGGTATTATTGAGGAAACTCTAAATTCTCCTACCTCTAGTTATGTAGTTACAAAGTAAAAGAGAGACCAATTTCCTTCAAGTTTAGAATGGATAGAATTGGAAAGAAGTTGATTTGGTTCACCTTGCTTCTAAGCCAAGTTTTGAAGCAAGATGAGGAGCTATGACGGAGATAAGTTATTTCACAAAGAGTTTGGCCACATAAGTATTTTAATCTTGTTTAAATTGAAATTTGTCAACTTCTCATACTCCATTTTGAAAGTGGCTCTAAAGTGGAACAATGGACTTTTAGAGTCATTCTGCACTATCCTAGTGCCTTGGAGATGCTTGAAGAGGGTGGGAAAAAATTTACTACCCCTTATCTTCTACACAATTCCAATTGGTAACTAGGATAGGTACATTTTCTATATTCACTGCTCCTCTTTTCCCAGAATGGTAGGCAAGCCCTATGGATTCTCAAGGTCATTTTGGGTTGTTTTGGTGGGTTATAATGAGCATATTATGCAATTTATTTTTTATTAAATGTTTTAACTATCAGCTCATACTTCACAATAGTGAGATGCAAAACCAAGGTATAATTTTTTCTATAAATACAAAACCATAGTGGTCGCTTGGAGCTATCATGTGAAACCCTAAGATCCCAAGCATGGTTGACAATTGTATCTGATGTAAAGTAACATGTGTCATTTATACAAAACAAGATCTTGTATGCTCTACTCATATTTAAAAAGTTATGTAATAATATAACATTATAATTCAATAAAATAAAATAAATGGTTGTGTTCTTTTTTGTTATTCATTTACAATAAAGAATTATTTTGTGTGTTAAGTATCTATTCAAATTATACAAGTAATTAGCATTAATGTTTCTACTAGTAGCACTTGAAACTAAACTTTAGAGGATGTTCAATGATTACACCGATAGAAAATTTACTATGTTAATATGTGACAGAGTATGTGTTTGTACATGGATATGTTGTAAGTTGAAATTTCTAATTGCATGTGGCTAGATTAAACAATTAATAATAAGTGTTAAATAATGGAATGAAATAAAATTAGAAAAACCAATATTGTTTCCTTCAAGAAATTAAGTATTTTCTATTTATGTCTATGAAATATTTGCATGTAGATTTAAAACATAAATCAGTACAAATGAAAAAAGAAAGTTTTCATCAAATTGAAAAAAAAAACTATTTAAATGGAAATAGAATGTTCTATGTTCCCATCCTATTATCAAATCAATATTTATCTATATTTTATGTGATAAGTGAGATTTTGGAGGTTTTTTCCTTTTACCTAATATTTTGAAGGCTTTTACCATTACATGGTAGCTAGTTTACCATTAAACAACACTCTTGCTAGGGTTTTCCAAAATGTTATTTCTAGTTTGTCATTGACCTACTCCCCTAGTTCCTAGTGTCATTTATTACTTCATTAAGTCTTTTGCAACATTAAGTTATCAATCCCTTGATCTTCTACTAGTGCTCACTTAGAAGAACATTTTGCATGTGCTTAATTAAATGGCTTAAGTGAGCACACAGTTTATGGTTCACATCACTTATTATGCCTTTCAACATGATTCCATGAGTCCATGGATAGTTTTATAAAGGTTAAGTTAATTGTCATGAAACCAAAAAAAGGGGATAGGTGTCAATGTCTTGCTTTTAAAGGGATTCCACGAGTCTACAGGATGATTCAAGAAGATCTATATGTGACTTTTAGAACCATGAAATGGAAATGTGGAATCATCTCAATGTCTCCAATGAGTTTTCTGTCAAAGGCTAGAATTGTAAACAACATAATGATTCTACAAGTCCATGAATAGTTTTATAAAGGTTAAGTGAATTTCCACAGAACTGTGGAAAGGGGACAAGTTTCAATGCCTTGCTTTTAAAGGGATTATGTGAGTTAGTGGGATGATTCAAGAAGACCTATATGTGACTAGTGGAATTGCAGAATGAACACATCTGTTCATCTCAATGTCTCAAATGATTTTTCTATCAAAGGAAAAACTAATGAGGATTGTGTATCCTAGTGCACTAAAGTTTAAAACAACTTTAAAACACATTTTTCTATCATAAGTTACTCAATTTTTTGATGAATGTTTGATGGATGACTATAGTTATATTCTAGAATGAAATGCACAAAGCACTAGGCTCAAAAACTCATACCTCTGGAATCACCCTATAACCATTATATTTACTAAGATCAACAGCTGATAATTTGTAGGATTGTGAGCAATAGAATGATGACATGTCACACAATCTCATGAGGATTATGTATTCTAGCACACTAAAGTTTAAAACAACTTTAAACACATGTTTATATCATAAGTTACTCGATCGTTCATTGAATGTTTGAAGGATGACTATAGTTGTATTTTGGAATGAAATGCATAGATTTCTAGGCTTGCAAACTCAAACCTCCAGAATCACCCTATAATCATTAGATTTACAAAGATCAATGGTTGAGAATTCATTTGAGATGGAAAATTTGAATGACAACACTTCTCACATAAAGTGATCAATTAATGAAGGTACAAAAATGTAGGAAAACTATTGAATTTAATTCTAAGTGTCTATATAGAATTGCAATGTACTAATTGTGTAGCTTGAAGGTAACACATTTCATTCACTTTAATATTGAAGAAAAAGAAAAAAATAAGTGAACTTTTACTCCTAATTGATTCTATTTTTAAGAGAGAGCGTCAGCACACAATGAGATTGCTCATTATAGTACACTACCTAGGGAGATTCTAGGTTCTAGCATAGCCATTCTACGCCTGTCAATTTCTATGTGCTAATATTTTCAAGAATCAAAATATGGGTAAGTGAAAGACATAAATCCTATGTTTAATCATTTCTTAAATTCTTAATTTTCAAACTTTTGGTTCAAGAACCTTAAGAAAAATTAAGTACCAAAGAGGGAATTCACACTATACAAGCATGTCTACCACCACTACCAAACTAGTTGCTGGGAAAGGAAAAGAAAATTCAAATAGAAAAATAGATTATGTTCGAGTGCTTAAAACCCCAAGTTTCACAAATGAATACCATGATATTTATGATCCTAAAATCTATGGTAGGCTTACCTCAGAACTTAGATTTTCATGTGAGAATAAAGCTGCAAAGCAAATGAAAAATAGTAAAACAATGCCAATTAATAGTACCTTGAGGTTTTTCCTTGCCTAGAATTTATCATGGTTTGTGTCCAAAATTATGATGATAAAAAAAGTAATTTTTAATAGAGGTAGAAAAGAAGAAATGTTATCTATTAATGCAGAATAATTTGGAAAAGTGTTGGGGTTTACAACCAAAAAATTTGGAAACATCCACATTGTCCTAGAAAATTTTGCTAGTGATTATGAAGTAGTCGATGAAATGGCAAAAAATACTTTTCTAATTAAAATAGTTTGAGATAGAAACATTGAAATATAATCATAAGTCTCCTTATGATCTAGGAATTTTTAAACCATGGGTTCAAGATACTATTTCCATGCTAGCATTTTTCCTCAGACTAGATAACAATCGATAAGTGGTTCCAAGCCTCTTGGAAGTGGTATTTAATATCCATTATGTTGATTGGCATGCCAAATATAACTTTCTTGAGCACATTGTAGAATCCATGCATAAAGAATTTTTAATGATTAAAGGAGGTTCCAATAAGAAATTTAGGTTCACAACATACTTGTACATTTTTTTCTATTCAAGTTTAGTGGAATCTTAGAACAACAAGCTTCAAATTCAACCCTATACAAATGCTAAGGAAAAAAATAGCTCTAGTATATTATTGGACCACTAAGATAAGGATGTATGATTCTCGAAGGAACTACAATCATTTTGTAGACTACTTTTTGGCTCCATTGTATCAAAGAATTACAAATACTCCAATTCATAGATTGCTTATGTCTTGTAGAAATCACATTCAACTAAGAAAAGAAATACAATTGGTTGATAGGTACTTAATGAAAGAATATAATGTGCTAATATCTTATGGATCGGGAATAGAGCCATACAAACTCCCAATACATGTGACATAAAGGGTTTTTTCACTAGAATATCTAAGATAGATGGAGATTATTGATCAACCAAACTTTGTCCATCAACAAAAGAAGAGCATATTTCCTTTACCTTTTCATGTGGAGGGTTCACATTCAAGAGAAAAGCATTTAGTGTGGTACATAATATTTTGAATTTTTTTCAATTTGATGTTGTCTTTCACTAGGAGTATGATCCATGTGACACCATTAAATCAAGGATTATGGCCAACAAGAATGGTCCAAATAAAATTCAACATCATAGTAAACCCTTTCTTGAAAACTTGAGAAACAAGAATTCTTGGGATGAGGTCAAAATAGGAGTGGAGAAAATTATTGTTGAGAAAGGTTTTTTTTTAACAATTGTGAACAAAAATTATGAAATTGCACCAATAAAGAGAAGAAAAGAAGAAAACCAAAAGGTATGATAATTTTTATGAAAATATTTCTCTACCATCTACTAAAGTAAAAATACAAGAATCTCTTAATATGGCTTGTAGAGAAAAAAATTGGCCACAATAAAAAATTATTGTCATTTTTTCTATGAGGAAGGATTTAGGTGAAATAAAAACTAGTACAACGTTTGAAGAGATTGAAGAAGATTCTGAGTTTAGCAATTTGTGGAATAAAGAACATCCCTATGAATGTGAAAAAAATGATGATGAATCTAATGATGATAGGGAAGAACAATATGCAATAGAATTCAAATCTGGTTTAAGTGAGACCATAAAACAAATATATACTTCAGGAGCAACCATAGCCAAAAAACTAGGTTATGAACATCATGGTTTGGGGTCCAAAGGACAAGGAATTTAGATGACAATAGATGTAGACCCTAGAAAATATGGTGATAAGAGAGACCTTGGAGTTGATAAAATAGACCAAGGGAATACAAGTATAGTTGAAACAATTCATTTTGTTACATATTCAAATCCTAATCCTCATAGTCAAATACAATCACAACTAGGACATGCCCATGGTGGACAATATAGTGCAAAAGGCACTACCACTGGTGGTAATGGTATGGGTAGTACTAGTAGTGGTCAACATGTGCTACAACAATAAATTACACACAAGAGGTCAACAATACAAGATACTACATAGACACCTAGTGATCAAAGCATACTAAAGAGGCAAAGGATTATGACAGGTCCAAGTCCAACTATTAGTACCAATACAACTACCTTAATTTCCGGTTCCACTCCAAAGGAGTTATTTTTAGGCACTCCTCCAGTTAGTGTGGCTACAACAACAATGGCTAATCCTTAGCCTCGGGGTCAGTCTCAAATAATTGGAGATGTTCCCATCACTGCAAGTAATCCTTCACCATTCAAGCATTCCATTGTTTTGACATCCTTGGGTTTTCATTGCAATGATGAGTTTAAAAAGAAATCAAAAATGTATAAAAATAAAATAAGAAACTAATAGAGAGTTCATCTATTCTAACTTCAATTCCTACAACAACTAGGGTACTACCCACATTTGACCTAAATAAAGAAATCATGGAGTACATTTTTGTTGTTCCCATAGTTCAAAATAAACTACAGAATCAGATGGATCGCTCTAAATTTCAGGTGAGCAATTTTCAATTATATATTTTCATACAAATATTTTAATAAAATTAATGTATCAAAGAAGAACAATGAATTGATGTACACATCATTGATAAAGAAAGAGAGAGAAAAAAGGTTATAGATTTAAATAAAAAAGTCACAAGAAGACCTAGCAAATGAGAAAGAAAAAAGGAAAGCATTAGATAACAAGAGCAATGAATTAGAAAAAAGAATAAAAAAAATTTCCTCTAAATCTACAAGAAAAAAGGATAAACAAATAGAGATTGAATTTTAAATGAACTAAAGAAAAGGTCAGATGAGAGAAAAAAGAAATATGATGATGAAAAATCCACTTCCGAAAAATTAAAACAAGACCTGGCAAGAGAAAAACATTGGGAAAAAAATTGGAAGAAGAGAGAAAAATCAGTGAAAGATTGGTGATAGAGATGAGGGAAGCAACAAATGAAATAAACTCTTGTAAAAATAAGTTAACTACATTTTTTAGAGAAACAATGAGGCATATGAAACAAAAGATCTAGGAGGAAATAATGTGGAGGATTGATCATTTATATGAATTATTTCATTTTATTGATGATCTAATAGTACATAATAGGAAGCTCAAGAAATATGTAATGGAAAACAAAGATGTGATTTCAAGAGATAAAATTGAAAATAGATTTTTGCAAACAATATACAAAGCTAATGAAAATGAATTGAAATCAAAATGAATTAATAACTAGATTGATGCATCAATGAAGGTGTAATCTATCAATCAAAAGTGTTTGAGAATACATGAAACAAAATAATTTCTAGATTAGGCTACAAAAAAGATGATGAAGCTAGATAAAAGGGCAAGGAACTTCATAGAGCTTGGTTTGCCAAAGGCTTGTGACACAACTACGCAATGCATTGGAAAGTATGATTTTATAAAGAAGATGGAGGATACAAGGAATATTGATTTGGACTAGTTTCCTCAAAACCTAGATGAGGTGAACTATTTAGATTCCATCAAACCACTAATAACCTTGAATGCAACTTTGATTGAAATATTCAGGTCAAGTTCCAATTTCAATCATGAAATGTTAACAAATTTTCAAATCAGACACTATCAATTACAACAAATGGAACTTTCATCAAATGACCAATGGAGCATGCTACAAAAGCTAATAGAATGATTTCACATTGTGTCTTTGTCATATCTTTATTTCATTTTTGCATTTTAAAAATTGGGAAATTGAAATAATTGGAAATAGAATTTAGTATTTTATTTATGAAATGGAAAAAAATGTGATGATGAAAATGATAATTTATATTATGTAATTTCCCAATTTAAGAAATTATTGTTTATATGTGATTATTGGTTTAAGGTTACTAATAAGTGGACAAGTGTAAGAATGTGTATGCAGGAAACACGTTAAAGGATGAGAACTTGATTGAGGTAGGAACACTTAGCCAGATGACTATGATAAGAAAGGATGGAATCTATAATGCCACACACCAGATTGAATATGACATGCATATGAATGAAAAGTTGATGATTGCATTTATACTTGGCATGAGAATAATAACCAATGGAAAGAAAAATTCATGTGTTCTTTCTCTACTTTGTCTAATTCAAATTGCATATTCAATAAAGTGAATAAAACATTTAACTTGCATGAAAAATGAGATTTTACTTTATCATTCTCTTGGATAAATTCAAAATGTGATTGAATAGAAAAGTGATTTTATAAATGTAATGTGTGAAAAATTATTTGTAGGGGTATCAATATATATAAATATATATATATAGATAGATATATATATATTGATGCATATACATACAAAATTTGAATGAATTTCTCTAAATATTCACTCTCTAAAGAGAGCTATAGAAGATCATTGAAGATTTGAATACTGGTAACTCCCCACCAAATATGGATGAGGCCAATTCCCTCATGTAGGAGTGGATGGCCAACTCACATTATGAAAACTGCAAAAATTTAAAAGAACCATATTCTACCCAAAATAGCAAGATCAATTTGAATTAGGGAATAAGGGGAAAACATTGGTAGAAGAGGAAAAAACTAGAGAAAGGAGGAGGTAACTCGAGGAGTAGAAGGAAAAATTTGAGTGATACTGTAGAGAAGAAAAATCTACAAGCCAAGCTATGAGGTAAATCGAACTCATATGATTATCTTTTCATTTTTAAAGAAGTCTTTTCTTTTACATTCTATGCATTTATCATGCATGTTCAATATGTGTTATTATCAATTTGATGTGAGCCCTAAGGGTTGAGCTTATGAAGCTCTGTAAATATTTGATGTTTTCCATTGTCTGTGAATCTAAGGGGTCAAGGTTATAAAGCTCCAAATGCTTGTAACTATTAATGGACCCCATGTTGGGTCAGATCTCACTTCCACAATGCATCACTTGTGTGCATGAAGTTTATCTTTCATGGTCTAGGCCTATCATCCAACCCACATGCTTCTCCTTTTTAGTTTATGTTTGATTTATATGTATTGTGTTTACATCGCATTAGGTGATCAGCCAAAGGCTAATTCTTTGTATAAAATTTAAATTAAATTCATTATTTTTGTAAGCCTAATGTATGAATCGAAGGGTGGAAAAGGCAGCTTGTGAAGTAGAGGTCGAGCATGCTTAGCTGCTCATAAAGTTGGGGGCCTCACCACCCACTATCATGTAGTAGAGAGTTCAAACAATAGATGTTGTTATTGTTCCCTTAGTGAAAATTGTATAGGCTTGTATAGGCTATGGCATTTAAAAATCCATTGGCTGATAATATGACAATAGATATGCATGTAGATATATGTATATATATACATATGTAAATGAATACATGTTAAAATGTGTAGGACAACTGAGAGGGGGGGTGAACTAGTTGTTAAAAAAATTCAAACTTAAAACTTCAACACTTATCAATTACACAACCACACTATTTTTTTATTAAGTATTTTGAAACACAAATAAAATAAAGAAAATCAACACAGTGAACACCAGATTTTAACGTGGAAAACCCAATGAGGGAAAAATCATGGTGAGGATTAACTCACAATATAAAGTAGTTTTAAAACCAAATGTATAAGGCTCACTACCAAGGGCTCACTTCCTTGAAAACGACTCACTGTCTGGATACAAAAGCTCGCTACTTATAGAAAGGACTCACTGTCCAATAGAGATGCTCACTGCCTACCAAAGATTTACAAAACAGAGTTGGGATATATAGCCAAAATGAACTAAAAAAGTGCACCTAACAAGTGATGATGCAGTTCTGGTGATGCTCAATAAAATTCCTTAACACATTTCATCATTTTCCCTCTTCTTCACTTTTGTATTAACTTCACCAAATATTCACACTCATACCATCTTCAAAGACTTTTCAACATATATATACTTGATCTAATTGCAAGCATCAATTAAGTCAGCCTAATTAGATGCAATTCCTTATTTTCCAAAAATATCAACTTGTTGGCTTCAAGAATTTTCAAATCTTTCTAACAATAATTCAAACACTCAATATGCTACATCATGTTGGAAAATACCTAAGATAGCTCTCACATATATCCACATAACAAAATTGATTCTCCATAACATCAATTATGAAGGAGGTCGGCCAAAGATAGACTTCATTGCAAAAATTTATCAACACAAAAATGATGGTACACCATATGATCATCTGATTATGTGAAATATTGAATTTACATGCTCCCAACATCCATAAAACATTTCCCAAAACCATAAGTAGCTATAATCAACCGCAAAGGATTGTGGATCAAAATACCAAATCTACCACTAGAGGAAGTAAACCTGTTCTGCACACCAGTTTAGGGTACTGGACCAAACTGATACCATAAACAACATGTTGACATCAATGAAAACATATAGAATGACTATATTCATTCTTCCAACAATCTCCCCCTTTTTCATTGATGGAAACATGTGAAAAAATATTCAAAAAGCTCTCCTCCAATCTCTCTCAATTTCCCAAAATATCTCCTCATAAATTTATACTCTAACTCTCTCCCTCTTTGAGATCAATGGAAAAGATCAAATACTCTGATCAATCCCCCTTAGGAGTGCACCCATTCAACTCATACTACAACAATGAAAACCTTTTCTACTCCCCTTACAGAGTAAACCTATTCATTAGTCCATATAAATGAAGAATCTATGATTTCACTGGACTGATGCACCTTCATGTGCACCTAGTTCGGAGGGCCAATGACCCCCAACCTCTTCCTAAGATACTCAAAAGTATCCTTCAAAATATCCTTAGTAAATATATCTATAATTTGTTCCTTTGTTGTTACATACTCCAACCTAACTTCATTCTCTTGCACCTTTTCTCTCAGAAAATGATATCTAATAGATATGAGTTTTGTTATTGAATGCATAACCAGATTCTTTGAAATTTTTATTACACTTGTGTTGTCATGGAAAATAGAAATAGGCTGATCACATATCACTCCAATGTCATTCAAAGTTTGCTTCATCCACAAAACATATGTGCAACAAGATGCTGCAACAATATATTCCACTTCTACAGTGGATAAAGAAACTGAGTCTTACTTCTTACTCAACCATGAAACCAATCTTCCACCAAGAAAGAAAGAACCACCACTCATACTCTTCTAGTCATCTACACATCCATCCCGATCTGCATCGATATAAGCACTCAAGGTGAAATCAACACCCTTAGGATACCATAAATCATAATTTGGTGTACCTTTAAGATATCTAAATATCCTCTTTATAGTTGTAACATGTGCCTCTTTAGGATCTGCTTGAAATTTGGCAACTAAACATACTACATGCATAATATTCAGTTTGGTAGCAGTAGGATACAACAGTCCACCAATCATAGATTTGTATTTGTTCTGATTAGTTTTATCAAATTCATCATCTTTACTCAACTTACACCGGTTACCATAGGAATACTAATTGGTTTGGAGTCATCCATTCCAAACTTATTTAACAAATATTTTATATACTTAGATTGTGAAATGAATATCCCTTTGTTAGTTTGATTCACTTGAAGACCAAGAAAGAAATTCAACTCACCAATCATGGATATTTCAAATTCTTTTTGCATTTCTTCTGCAAATCTCTTACACATGCCTTCTTTTCCACCAAAGATGATGTCATAAACATGTACAACTACTATGAACATTTTGTTACTTTTCACTTTTAATTAGAGATTACTATCAACAGAGCCTTTATTGAATCCTTTCTTTTTCAAGTATCTATCCAATCTTGCATACCAAGCTCTGGGAGCTTGCTTTATTCCATGCAGTGCCTTCTTCAACTTGTGGACCATGTTTAGTTTGTTAGATAACTAAAATACTTCAGGTTGTTCCATGTATACTTCTTCCTCCAATTCATCATTTAGAAATGCTGACTTGACATCCATTTGATAAAATTTGAAATCCTTGTGGGAAGAAAATCTAAAAAACATCCTAATAGCTTCCATTCTATCCATAGGGGAAAATGTTTCTTCAAAATCTATGCCTTCAACTTGTGAATATACTTTACATACAAGTATTGCTTTATTCCTTACAACTTTTCCATTTTCATTCAACTTATTCTGGAACACCCATTTTGTACCAATTACATTCTTATCCACAAGTCTAGGCACTAATTACCATGTCTAATTCTTTTCTATTTGTTGTAACTCTTCTTTCATAGCTCTCATCCAACTCTCATCTTCGCATGCTTCACTTATAGATTTAGGTTCCATTTTAGAAAGTAAATGCAAATTTACCTCAACTACTACTCTACTTCTTTTCTTCACACCTTCACTCTTATCTCCAATTATTTGTTCCTTCAGATGATTTTTCTACACATACTTAGGAGTTTTAGAAACAAGTTCTAGCTCATTTTCTTCTTCTTCTTTAGTTGGTGCTTCTTCTTCTTTTTCCTCATTTTCTTCAAGTACTTATCCATAGATAGGATCATCAGGTTCAACTTCACTTATCTCAATAGGTTTGTACATGTCCTCATTAACTCTCAATAGGTTTTTTCTTATCCAAAAATAGGATCATTAGGTTCAACTTCACTTATTGATGCATCTATATTCTTTTCTAGTAGGAGAGTACCTAAGAAAAATTCCTTCATCACATCTAGCATCACAATTTTCAAGATTTTCATCATCTCTTTTAATGTAACATCTACTTCCAAATACCGTAAAGTAATTTACAATAGGATTCTTACCAATCCATAACTTAGAAGTAGTCTTTGTGTTGTTGCCTCTAATCTGAACTCTATTAAGAACATAAACAACAGTGTGTATTGCCTCTCTCCAGTACACATCTAGTACATTTGATTCTTTCATCATGGTTCTTGTAGCTTCTTGTATTGTCTGGTTTTCCCATTCAACCACCCCATTCTGCTAGGGGGTTCTTAGAGTAGAAAATTGTCTTTTTATGCCATATTGTTCATAAAATGTATTAAATTCACTAGAAGTGAATTCTCTTCCTCTGTCAAATATCAAACATTTTATTTTTAGATTTACTTCATTTTCCACTCTTTCTTTGAATACTTTAAATCTATCCAAAGCCTGTTTCTTTTCTCTAAGAAAAGAAACCCATTTCATTCGAGAATAATCATCAATAAGGAGCATGAAATACCTGTCACCATTCAGGCTTCCTATTCTAGTCGAATCACAGAGGTTAGTATGAATTAATTCCACCATTCTGGTAGTAGAATGCTCTTTTCCTTTAAAGTTGTGTCTTGTCTGTTTCCTCAACTGACAACTTCTGCAAATAGTATTAGTGGGATTTGTGATTCTAGGTAGACCTTGGACAACATCTCTTAAACTAATTCTAACTAGATTATCAGACTTTACATGTCCCATTCTTCGGTGCCATAACCAACTTTCATTGACTTGTGATACAAGGCATTGACCATCAGCTCCCTTCAAATGATAGATGTTTCCATGAGTTCTTCTAGAAACAACCATATTTCTGGATCCTTTTCTAATTTCATAGGTATTATTCTGAAACACAAGTTTAAAGCCATTGCTACATATTTTTCCAACACTCAAAATATTATGCCTCAAACCCTTTACATAAAATACATCATCAGTTTTGTGAACTTCATCAAAACTAATTGTACCTTTTCTAGAAATCTTAGCTCCTGGATCATCACCAAACATGACTAAACGAAAATCATACTTCTCAATTTTAGTGAACTTACTCTTATCACCGGTCATGTGATTATAACATTCATTGTCAATCACCCAATGGGTTTTCATCCTACTTAGCATGAAATGCAGTGAAATAGTACCTTCCATCCCTTTCTTCTTATCTTCTGAAATATTCTTCCTTGCACATTTTCCAGGATTAGCAGACACAGATTTATTTTCCAAAGCTAAAAACAAGATTCACTATCATCACCCTCATTTTCAAATTCATCATCAAAAATTTGAGCTTCTTCTTTAACAAAAATTCAACTTCTTGTATTTATTATCCTTTCTATCCTTACCCTTATAATTCTTGTTCTTCTTATGTACAACTCTATTTGGACATCTTGAAGCATAATGACCAATATTACCACAACTAAATATTTAAAGGGAAACATATCTTTATACTTTCCGGTACCTTTCTTCAACTTCTTGGTGAAGTTTTCTTCCAAATCATCAAAACCATCACTCTCTAGTTTGTCTTCAATCTTCATTGCCTTAAATGTTTTTTCTTTCTTTTCTTGTTTCTTGTAATTTCTCATCTCAAATGTTGTCAAGGTGCCAAATAATTGTTCTAAAGTGTACTTCTTAGGATCATACATGTCTTCAATAACTAAGATCTTATCACTATAGAAATCTGGTAGGGTGATCAATATCTTCTCAATATATCTTCATCTATCAATTTTCCCCTTTGATTCCTAACTTCATTTGCTATCAATTCAATCCTCTAGAAAAAAACTTGTAAAATATTCACCTTCTTCCATTTTTAAATTTACAAATTTATGCTTTTCCACTAGCTTCTTTGTCAATTTCACTCTTTCATTTCCTTCATACAAATATTCCAACTTCTTCTAGACATCATATGTAGTATCCAAAGAAAGAACCTTAGTTTTATCAATTTTAAATAAACCACTAAAAATAGCATACCTCACCTTCTCATTTTCTTCATAAGTAGAAATCTCATTTGTAGAAGTAAGACCACAAGTTGCGTATGTATACTTTGTCTCAATAGCCTTCCAGGTCTTGAAACCAAGAGAGATAATATATCCTCTCATCTATGCCTTCCAGTTGTAGTAATCAGTTCCATCGAACATAGGGATCACCAACTTATCTGCCATTAGATCTTCCTTAAGTGGTTAAGCTCTATACCAAGGAACCAAAGCTCTGATACCACTTGTTAAAAGAAGTAGGACAACTAAGAGGGGGGGTGAATCAGTTGTCATAAAAAATTTAAACTTAAAACTTCAACACTTATCAATTCCACAACCACACTATTTTGTTATTAAGTATGGACATGAAACACAAATAACAAAAAGAAAATCAACACAATGAACACCAAATTTTTACATGGAAAGCCCAATGAGGGAAGAACCACGGTGAGCATTAACTCACAATATAAAGTAGTTTTAAAACCGAATGTATAAGGCTTGTTGCCAAGGGCTCACTACCCAACAAAGATTCTCACTTCCTACAAAATATTTACAAACTAGAGTTGGGCTATACAACCAAAATAAACTAAAAAAGTGTACCTAACAAGTGTTGATGCAGTTCTGGTGATGCTTAGTAAACTGACTAAACATATTTAATCATTTTCACTCTTCTTCACTTTCACATTCACTTCACCAACTATTCACACTCATATCATCTTCAAAGAATATTCAACATATATATATACTCGATCTAACCGCAAGCATCAATTAAGTCGGCCTAATTAGATATAATTCCTTATTTTCCAAAAATATCAACTTGTCGGCTTCAAGCATTCTCAAAATATTTCCAAGGATAATTCAAATGCTCAATATGCTACATCGTGTCAACAAAGACCTAAGATAGGTCACACATATATCCACATAAAAAATTGTTTCTCCATAACACCAATTATCAATGAGGTCGGCCAGAGATAGACTTCATTGAAAAAATTAATCAATAGAAAAATGTCGATACACCATAGGAGCATATGAGTACCTGAGATCTTGAATGTACATTCTCCCAATGTCCATAAACCATTTCCCAAAACCACAAGTAGCTACTATCAACTACAGAGGAATGTGAATCAAAATACTGGATCTACCACTGAAGGAAGTAATCTTGTTCTATACACCGATTCAAGGTACTAGACCAAACTGATACCATAAACAACATGGTGACGTCAATGACAACATACAGACTTCCTTTCTTCATTCTTCCAACAATATGCATTGGAATGTAGTCAAGTGAGCATAGTCTCACTTAAATCACTGTTAATTATTTATGTTACACATAAGTCAAAAGGATCAACTGCATTTGTTATTTTATTCATGTATTTTGGGGGTGATAAGTACTACAATGGATAAAACCTATGGCTTGAATGAAATAATCCCAAGATAACAACCCAAAGGTATAAGATATCATGGTATCAAGAGTTGATAACATGTGTATCATATCCTCTAGAAGTGTTGGATCAATGGGCAAGGCTGCTTTTAATTTTTACAATTATTTTGAACATGAAAAAAATAAATATGTTTTCTTAGATTGATAATAGATCAGATACTCTTGTATTCCATTAAGAGGTGATGTTTTCTGTTTAGATTCAATGACCTGCTTTTATATGAATCCATGACTATGAAAGAAATTGACGGCTTCAATGTATTTGAGTTTGGAAATATATGATACTATTAGTTCAATAAAACATTTGAATGAATTAATGTTATATTTCTTCTTGAATAAGAAAGTATACTTGTGTGAAAGATATTTTTGTTTTCATTTAAATATCATAATCTATACACATATTCATAATTTATTCATTTCTAGACATATAGGTGATCTTGCATAAATATTCCTTTAAAAATTCTCACTTACATGTGGTATACCTTCTGATTCATCTTGATTTACTTTACTTATTGAGAAAGCTATGTATGTTACGCAAATGAAATCAAATTGTAGTTCTAGAATAGTATTGAGTTACAAATACATTTGATAATTAGATGAATAGATATACCATGAGTGGTTGAATATTGTTGAATTTTTTTGAATGAAATGATAAATGAATTCTTGGTATACTACAGAACGAAAGAATTTTTATAATAGATGGTCTAAAGGGAGGGATACCCCTTCATATCATAAGCTTTATTTCTGAGAATGGGTGTGAGAGAGTAGATTTTCTTTTCCAAATTTAACCAGACTTCTATTTCATACAGCACAAGCTTGGCCAAGCTTTGTAGTCATTTGTTATTTATTGTGAATGGAACAGACTATTTTATTTACCCTCTCTTGGTTGTGTTGAATTTACCTAACATGGGACTTTCATATTCTAACAAAATAGATAGAAATGCATATAGTTAGGCACACACAGATTCCACCTTGCAAACTATATCTCTTGCTAAGTGTTCCGTACAAGGTCGGGTATTATTTGACTGGCTAAAGAATCTGAGGAAGAATTGCTTCATGGTTGGGTTGAAAGGTACCTCAATCACATTCTTGTCCACCAGTGGAGGTGAGTTGTCATGAAGGAATCATATCAAATTCTACTATTGTAATGTATCATTGATGTAAAAGAAACAAATGATGTATTTTTATGAAAATTCTGTAATTTGATGACTTAAGGCATTGAATTCCTAGTCAAACATGTATGTAAATATTGACATATGTAAGTGAATAAAATTATTTATTTTACATTTAATTGATTTATGACTTGAAATTGCTTAATGGAATTAGCTATGGAATTTGTGTCATTTCAATTGATATTCAGGATTTCAATGTTTATTTATTTTTGAGTTAAATATAGTTGGGTTGTTACATTTGGTATCAGAGTTCAAGGTTTAGCTCTAGGCCTATGAGCCCACAAAGGTTGAACTAGGGAATAGTGGACCCATAACTATATTTAAGCTACCTAGAAAATGACCAAGTTGAATTGGTTGCAGGAAATGGGAAGGTCAAATTTGGGAAGAAAGAAAGGGAAAACCAATAGGGCTATAAAAAATAAAATTGTTAATGAAGAGATTCTAAAACCCAAAGACCAACCTGAGATTCTAGATGAAAAAACTCTAGTAGACACCCTCACACATCTTAAGCTGGAAAGAGACAAAAATATAGAGGAGGCCAAGCAAACTCCTAAAATCAAGAAACCCTCTGCTTTTAGAGATTGGCCAATAGTATGTGGACCTAACATGCCACTGTTGACTAAGGAGGAGAGGGTGTGCCTATGTTCACGTCCTACCTCACCTAAGAGGGAAGAAGTAGACTCAGACGAGGATCCTGAGGAATTTTCTCTATCTAATAATGAGGGTACTACTTAGAGCAAAAAAAAAATTGTAAATAAGGATCAATGTAAATCCAACTTAAATATAAATAAAATAATTTTTTTGTTGAGCAAGGCATGAAGCTTGGAAGTTTGTCTTGTGTGATAATATGTATGTTTTCTTTTCTCTTCCTACTTATCTTGCATGTTATGTGCATTATATGCAATAGCTTAAGCATAAAACCTTGTTCTTGAACCCTAAACACGAATGTGATGCAAGTCGAGTGTAAGTCACTATGGTGACCACCAGATAAGATCCAAGAGGTAGTGGATAGGAAAATGGACCAAGTAAGAGGTTGGATAAAATTTTGGAACTCTTGAACTAACAAGAATCTTGAATGGATGATTTGGAACAAGAAGTTGGAGGAGTGCAGGAAGATTAGAATCTCAAGAATGAGTTACCTAACCAAGGAGAAGGGGATCATAATGGAGGTCAGATTGAGGAAGAACTAGTAAAGGATCTTAAGAAGGTAGCACCACTAAAGTTCAATGGAAAGGATATCAAAGACAGGGTGGAGGCCTAGATCATAGAGATGGAAAAATACTTTTATCTTCATAATCTATCAAATCATACCAAGGTTGCTTGTTGCTTATCAATTGTCTAGAGAAGAAGCTACTTGGTAGATAATGAGAAAGTCAAAGGAAGATTCCCACTAGAAGGGATTACTTGGGAATTTTTTCTTGAATCTTTTAGAAAGAGGTGGCTACCATAGCTTTTCTTTGACAATAAAATGACTAAATTTCAAAACCTAACCCATGGAGGCCTAACAGTAGTGTAGTACTGGGAGAACTTCACCAACTTTCTTAAGTATGTGCCTCAATACTAAGCCAATGAGCATTTCCAAATCTAAAATTTTATACTAGGAATAAGACCCCACATTGGAGTTGAATTGGATCTCCACAATCCTCCTACTATGGAAGAAGCTATCAAAAAAGTTATAAAGAAAGAGCAGAAGTTACAACAATTGTCTAATCTTCATAAAAGATTACACTCTAAGCCTCGATGCAAAAACAAAATATTTCAGAAGGGTTACAAAAAGAAAGGAAAAAAGTCCCATTAGATTAGAAGCCTAAAAAGAGAAGGCAGACCTCCGAAAAAGGAAGAAGGCAACCAAGGTGGAAGGAATAAAAAGGCTAACAAGGGCAATGACACCTACAATAGCACCCAAGGTCACTTAAAAGAAGATAAGTCTGAAACTTGAAGAGGACCATGTGATAGATGTTACACTTGTGGGGGAGATCATTATGCTTCTAATTTCGCTTAGAAGCCAAGGTCACAAAAGGAAGGAAACTAATAATAGACCCCACAACACAAGATTCATGCAGTAATGGAAAATAGGAAAGCAAAGTACCAGGCTTCTCTAATACAGTTAACAGGTAAGCTCTATGGCCGAACCATTTCCATTTTGATAGATAATGGAGCTACTAAATGTTTCATAGACCCTAGGATGATTTCAAAGCTTCCTATTCGACCTAGTTATATGAATAATTCTTGGTCTGTCTAGTATGTAAATCAAGCAGAGCAAGTAGTAGACTCTTATCTATTTTACAGTGAATTGGAACTTCCCACCTTCATGACCCAAGTTAACCTTTATGTTTCATCATTAGGATCTTGTGATGTAACCTTAGCAATCAACTGGCTGATATAGTATAAAGATATTGTAAATTGTGAGGAAAAGATGGTGAGATGTATAGATGACTATGGAAACCCAATTGAGGTACATGGCATACAATAGCCCCTGGAGCTTATATAGATCTCAACTATGCAACTAAAGAGATCTTAGCAGAAGGGTTGTGTCATATATGTTTTGCATGTCAGTGAACTTGACAAGGAGAAATTGTACCTTGATAATTATCCAATCCTTAGGGAATTCTGTGATGTGTTTCTCAAATACCTCACCAAGATGCCTTCAATGTGAGAATTCAACTTCTCCATTGACATAGTGCCAAGAGTTGAGCTACAACCTAAGGCCCCGTACAAAATGACCACCACAAAGATCTATAATTTGAAATCCCAACTATAGGAGTTATTATGTAAATTTCTTATTAGACCTAGTGTGTCGCCTTGGAGAGCACCAGTTATCTTTTTCAAAAATAAGGATGGAACCTTGTTTTTGTGTATAGATTATCGGATGTTGAACAAGGCAACCATCAAGAATTGCTACCCTCTTTTGAGGACTGATGAATCATTTGATAAAATGAAGGGAGTGATATTATTCTCAAAAATAGATCTTAGGTCTAGATCCCATCACTTGAAAATAAAGGAGGATAAACTAAAATAGCTTTTCAAGGTTGGTATGGGCATTACGAGTTCACTGCATGGTACCCTTTGGGTTGACCAACACACCTGCAACTTTCATGAACCTTATGAACAGTGTGTTTCAAGACTGTTTCGATGATTTCATCCTAATTTTCATTGATGACATTTTGGATTATTCCAAGACCATTGAGGATAGTCTTGCAGCAGCTAAGGGAAAAGAAGCTTTATGGAAAGTTATCCAAGTGCTCATTCTACCAGAACAGGGTGCATTACCTAGGCCACATCAACTCAATAGAAAGGGTATCTATGGACCCTAAGAAGATAAAAGGTATAGTGGAATGTCCAATAAATGTGTCAGAAGTGAAAAAAAAATTGGGCCCTATAGGGTATTATAGAAATTTTGTACAAGGGTTTTCTATAATAGCAGCCCCAAAATGTCTCTTCAAAAGAAAGGGAAGAAGTTCGAGTATGCCAAGAAATGTGATCAAGCTTTCCAGCTCCTTAAAGAAAAGCTCACTACAACTCCCATATTAGTTATTCTAGATCCTAATGGTCAGTTTTCAATTATCACAAATGCTTTAGGAGACAGAGTAGGAGTACTACTAATGCAAGAAGGGAAAGTGATAGCATATGAGACTAGGAAGTTGAAATAGCATGAAGTCAACTATGATTTGGAATTAGCATCCATAGTGCATGCCCTATAAATGTCGAGACATATGTGAGATGGGGTTAGAGAATTCCTAGCCTAGAGCAAGTGACAACCAACACTTCTAAGCTATAAACACAATCCAAACAAGAAAAAACAAACAATGCATGAGTAAAATACTCCCCATGCTTGAAATTGCTTCACTTCTCTTGTCTCTCCTTCTTATGTCAATAATTCCCTCATACTTTTTGTTGAAGTTGTGCAAATACTTGCAAATAGTATGCAAGAAATTTGGAGATAATGGTTGTTAAGTTGAAAATGGAAGAGGAAGGTTGCTTTTATAGACAACCTTTCGAATGGATGACTAAGATTAATCCTCTAGAAGGATTCCAAGATCAATGGATGAGAATGCATGAGAGGGAGGTTACAAAATGGATGGTTGAGATTGAGTCTCAGAAAATATCCCAAGATCAATGGTCCAGGATTGATGCACCAAGAATATGCTATTGTTGGAGGATTCATGACAGACAGACAAGCAAGCTATGACAGGCATGTAGGCTATGACATGAAATAATGATAGGACATCTTTGACTAGGTGGTGCATAAATAATTTATTTTAAATAATTTATTCAAAAATGGAGAAAGTGGAGGAAATGGACAAGTAGCAAATAAAAAATTCATTCAAATTATTTATTTGGAGAAAATGAAAAGAGGAGCATTTAATTAAATGGAGAGATGAAAATTAGACCTTAAATAATTAATTTAGATTAATTATTTAATAAGGGACGTGACATGGGATAGTTAAATAATTTTAATAATTATTTAACTATAGATGAAAGGTGACAAAATAATTAAATAAATAATAATTTATTTAACTATTGAAGAAGAGGGAGAAATTAGTGACACAATTAGTTTATTTAATCGATTAAGATAGAATAAAGATTAGACAGTGAATTCATTAAATAATTAAAAAATATATATTTAATTAATAGAGAAATATGATCGAGCATAATTGATTAATTAAAATTATTCAATTATTGAATGACGAAGACCAAGAAAAATGACGCTCGTAGACTTAGGACATTTTTCAGTGTCTACATTTTTTGCCCTCTTTGACATAATGCAATTCATTGCATTATGTCTTGGTTGGAGGTAAAAAAATGGGTTTTGAAGGGTGCCAAAACCCTTTAAAAAAAAACAACTGATAAAAATAGAAACAACATTACATATCAATTAGTCCAACGAGAACAAACCAATAGCCAAAAAGAAGGCATCCAGCCAACTCCACTACATATTGTTCAAAATCTCAACAACCTCCATTTCACTAGCAGCCATCTACACATTATCCACAATATCAAACAAATATAAACCAGAGGCCCCACCCTAATCTTTCATTTTGTTTCTAGTTCTGGCCCCCAGCCCACCAATTTTTAGCTCACCATTCAAAACACTACCTTTAACACCACCCTTCTCACCAGCGCAATCCACATCCATCAGTTTACCCACAGTAGTAGTATCATCAGCAAACACTGTATCCTTTCTCTTTTTCATAGTAATCATAGGGGAAATCACCTTGGCATATTTAGAAATAGCCAAAACCTTGGGGACATCTCCACTTTTCATCACAACATTCCACATTTTATCAATTTTATCCTCAAGGGATACGATTCTCCCTTCCAAGTTCTATTTCAAACTGATTATTTCTTCTGCCATAATATTAGCCACAATATTAAGAGATTCCATCAGATCATCAATTTGGCTTTGGATAGAAGTATCCTTAGCCTTACTAGCAATACCTCTAATTCTAACTTGAGTCCTATTAATCTCATGGAAGAACCACTTAAAAATTTTAAATAGCACATTAGCACTATCACGAGCCAAACCCAACACATCAACATCCTTTATATCAAATTTCTCAATCCCTTTCCCCATAGCCACATCCTTATCAGCAAATATATCCTTACCTTTTCCAATGAAGACATGAGTCTTCATATTTCGAATGGAGCAAGCAATTTCATTCGTAACAACCTTCCTTTTCATCAGCCTATCCACATATACTTTTATAGTGCCCACAGTATGTCCTCCACCATAGCCCCTTCCTTCCCCTACTTTTGTATCCCACTATCAGTACTTGGAGAATCCTCACCAAAGATACCTCCATATAGGGAAAGAGGGAAACCCTTCTTCAAGAGTTGGTCAACAGTTCTCAACACCCTTCTCTTCTGACTCCAATCCTTAGCCTCCTACATTTTTCTAGTCGCTGGGGAAGGAGAGGAAGCTTCCCCATAAATTTCATTTTTGTCCTTAACCCCTTTACAATAAACATTCATTTCCACCTCATCACTATTTTTTGTATAGCCCTCTTTGTCATCTAGCTTCCTTTTCCCAGTCTTACCTAGAACAGGGGAATTGGGGACCTCCTCAAAAGAGGCATACAAATCTGGGACATAATCAACATCATCATCCCTATCAGACTCAAACTTTTTGTTCAAAATAATCCTCCTCTTCTTAGATTTTTTAATAACCCTTTCCTCTTCCAACACTATCTCATAACCCTCCCAGGGTTTAGCAATATCTTCCTTCAGTGAAACAAGAGGTTTTTGCACATCTTGAACTTTTACATGTTCATAGATTAGGAGAATCAACCCCACATGTAGGATAGGGTTTCTATGGTTTTTCATATGATCCTTAATCCCCGAGTTCATCGCATTGTGCCAAAGAAATTTCATTCTGAAATATGCCCCAATGAAAGCAAGGTGAGGAAATATGACCATGAGTGTTGTGGTATGCCCCCTTGAGAGGATAGGTGGGTTCAAAGAACATGAATGTGCTCTCAAAATCAATGACAAGACTATAGGATGAAGGATAGAAGAAATGTTAGCATGGAAGGGGATGGATATTAGCGTGGAAGAGAAAGGAGGATGAAGATGGAAATTTAGATAGGAAATGATAAGGGAACCAACTTTCATGCCTACATTTTTATAGTTATCATCATTGGGCATCAAAATGTCACAAATTTTCCACAAACACCATGGTATGTCATATACCAAGGTGTGTAAGGTGACCATTTGGGAGAGACAAGCAGTCAAAAAGTCAAGGAATTCCCCAACTCATACTAAGGACCTAATTGTCCCAGTCTTTTACCAAGACAAACCACATACAACAAACAAAGAAAAGAGGCCATGTTCCATAATCATCCCTCTAAATCCATTGATAGGAAATCCTTGAGGAGACTAGTAACATGACCCAAAATCAATCAAGAAGATAAGACAATTCCAAACCAATAAATTCTTTGCCAAGATAGTGTTTGCCAGTTATAGTGATGAGATTATTTGATTGATTGATAGGTTGACAAGGATTGACAAAGTGATTTCATTGACCATGCCTAGCCTTAGGAAGGACACATCCTGATGAGGGTTAAATTGGTTGACCAAGCTGATAAGATTGATTGATTTGAAAAAGTTGATTGATGAAGATGACAATTTGATTTGATCGATAGGTTGACAAGGATTGATTGATAAGTTGAAAAAAGTTGAAAATTTGATTTGATTCATTGTACCTAGTTTCAAGAAGGACACATCTTGATCAAGGCAATATTGATTGACAAGATTGACAAGATTGGTTGTTTTGATGAAGATTGATTGGTAAAGTTGAGAAGGTTTGATTGATAATGATTGTGCCTGACCTTAGGAAGGACACATCCTGACTAAGGAAATATGGATTGACAAGATGGTTTGATTGTTTGAAAATTATTGATTGATATGATCAAGCAATGTGGTGATACCCACCTACAAGAAGGAAACATCATGTTTAAGGAAAAAGGACACATATGATAAAGTTGACCAAGTGATAAGTGTTGACAAGGAACCTAATTGCAAGAAAGACACATCTTGCTTAATGTGAATGATCAAATTGACAAAGTATAATCTCAAGAAGGACACATCCTGATAAAAGAAAAAAGATAAGACTGAATGACACAAATGATGAAATTCCCCATTTCGATTGAATGACAAGATCGATTGATTAATGATAGGATTATCGATTGATGAAAGATTTGGTTAGTTATGTCCATTTTTTCATTCATGATTTTATTTGAATGATGATTGTTTTCAAATTAAGGACATGACCAGACCCAACGAACCCTAAGGGACTTGACCTAAGGGGCCTTTGGGGCTCATTTAAAGATGGCCTTTCCTACATAGCAATGCGCAGAGACCTCATAGTTCGACACGACTTGACTTTGTTGTATTTGACAAAAGATGAAGTAATGATTTTATTTGGACAACCTAAAATGACTAACCTAATGCCTTGAGGGACCATTTAAGATAAGCCTTGCCTACATAGAAAATGTGTAGAGGCAACGTAGTTCAACCACTCTAATATAGACCAACATAGACTTGGACTCAGACTCAAACTCTTTTTTTGGAATTTTGGAAAGTTTTATGTTGTTTTTTGGATTTTGAAGTTTTATGATTTTTTTTGCTTTTGATGTTTTAAAAATTTTGATACCATGTTTTATTTCTGATGAATATGTAGGTCAACGAATTTCCCCTAGTTAGGTATGGGACCAATTTATTATCCGTGAGGGGATCAATGAATGCAAATGGTGTTCATGAAAGTGAAGGAGACTAAATGCCAATGGTTCTTAGGAAATGGGAAGGATGACGAAGCTTTATTATGGATGAATGAGACTTTTTCATGGATGATAACCATAAGGTTCATGAACAATGCATGTGAAAGATACCCACAATCAACTAGGAAAGCATGCACAAGGATCCAAGGACAAACATGATCTTGCCCCTAGTCAAGATGAAAACCAATTGATAGGTGATGGTGATGATGACAACGCTGTTTGATATGGGAAGGACACATCCCAAAATAATGTGAGGATGGGGAAAGAAATATCTCATTGATGATAATGTGACTAAAGGATCAAGGTTTGCAACAAGGTCGGGAACAAAGCCAATCAATGTTTTGGATGATGCATTAAAGTGCATAGCAAGATTGTATGGATTAGGTTTGTTGAATTTGAAATGACTAACCTTAGGACTAGATGGGATTATGGAGGGAACTTGGATAAGTGGATTAGAATCCTTAAACCAATGACAAGGGAAAACCAAGTCCAGCAATAGATATGAAAGGATAATGGATTGATTTTGGTAAAGGATAGGAGACATAAGGATTATTTGCTAAAAGAATTAGCATATGATCTCCAAGGACTATGTCACATAGCAACAATTTTTTTTCTCCAAGATATGATTTTAGATAAATTATGTGAAGTCAATGACATGATATTTCATGGATAGTGTATGATAGACATGTCAAAAATTTTCCCAAAGCATGATTTATGTTTGTGCCCCATTTCTTATCAAGATCAAGGTAGGTAGGAAAATGGATGGAAATGATATGGATTAGATGGATAGATGGAAATGTTATGAGAAAGGCATGGGAGATGAGACAACTTTCACCCAAGTGTAATGGTCCACATAGATGATTGCTCTTACACATGACTCATGTTTGTCAGGTTTCATCATGGTACTTATCCAAAGCACCATAAAAAATGGTTTTCACTATTGGAGGAAATTTTTCTCTTTACTTTTTCTTTCTTTATTTCTTTCTTTCTTTTTTAATTTTTTATTTCTTTTCAAGACTTTTTTCCACTTTTTATGTATTTTTTAGGATGATTTCCCATTTTTTTGTATTTTTGATATTTCAGAATGGCCTTGATACTTTAGATGATCACTGATTGTTTTGAATCCTTCAATGGTGTTGATGTAGATACTGGTGTCATGAAATGCCAATAGTGACCTTTATGGAGTAGTTCTCTTGCTAGGATCATAGCACTTGCATACAACTAATTGATGTCATTGTGATATTCTATAATACTAGAGTTGGCCTTATTGAAATACACACATCGTTATAGAGTTCCATTTGAGTCCTTATGAAAAAAGAGTTGTTGCCAAGATGTGACAAATTTTTGATGTGGGATTTTTATACTTTAGGCGACACGTAGGATTATGATGGATGATGGTAGGTGTGGATAGACTATTTGGTGTTTTGGATGTAGCAATATTTATTTTCCAAACTTTGGATGGTGGATGATGGAATTTGGAATTTTGATTGGGATACTGTTTGGAACAAACACTTTTATATGCCTTTCTTACTGACCATTTTGAAGGAGGTGGACATTTATTATATGTGGAAGTCCTCTTTTCTTGTGGATCCACATTTTTATTAACTTTTTAATTTGGAATATTTTCTTTTCTTGATCCATTTTTCTTTGGGATTCATTTTAACTTCATTTGTCCACTTGGATTTTTGTTTGATGTAATGGCCTTTGACATTTGATAATTTTGAACTTTGGATTTGTAATAATTCTCTTTTTATTAGTTCCAAATGGAAGGTTTATTCATGTTGGAATGATGGTTTATGGTGTGGATGGAAGGAGTGTCAGAAACAACCTTATGAAAAGGACTACTCATGGAATCCATTTTGATGTTTGTATCAGATAAAGTTCCCCCAATATTGAGGAGGTACCACTAACATCATTTGATTCTCTGTCTGAAGAACAACCAAGACCTTGACGTCTAGGATTTTCATAAAACTATATTGGTTCTTGAATTTCTTGCTCATGTAGGCCTAGTCCTTTTCCTTGATACTAGATGTTCTGAAATATTCTATTTGAAATGGGGTATCTGTTGTTTTGAAAGCAAGATGCTAACCCATCATTATTTAGCTGGAAACCATTACTCAGAATTTTCTCATCTGCAAGAAATCCTGCTTTGACAAAGGTGGATGATCCTAATTGATAGGACATTTTGGCTTTATCATTCATCATGCTTGTTTCTTCTTGATCATTTGGGATGTCGATTTGATCCACGGTAGCTTTTGTATCTTCTTCTTTGACTTGATCCATAGTAGCTTGTTTATGTTATTCTTGATCCATAGTAGCTTCTTTGTGTTCTTCTTTGAATTGATCCATGTCATTTATTTGATTATCTATGTGGCCAAAGGAGACAAGTGTACCATCTTGCAAAATGGAGGTGTTTGGAGTTTGGATAGGACCAACTTCAAATGTTTGATCATGGATGGTATAAAGGTCAATGAGAGGATCATTTTGGATTTCTTGTTCAAGGGTAGGACTTGGTCAAAAATAGGTTTGTCTTGGATGACATGATTGGGAATGAGATCTTGATGAAGGATAGGTGCATTTTTTATTCCATGATTATCTAGAAGGACTTCTTGGATGGACTTAAGAATAGGGTCATGGGATGGACTACTTTGATCTTGACATCAAAGTGAAGCTATGATGTCATGCTTTGAATTTTCTTTTTGACATGTATCCCAAGGCATAGGCAATGTGATATGATTTTGGAGACCATGACCAAATGTATTTTCATGACTAAATGTAGCTTGGGATGGAGTGAATAGGAATGGATTAGTGGACAATGGACTAGGATAGGACGTAGAGGCTTGGAATGGACTAGTGGAAGGTTGGTTTCCCTTGTCAAGGTTACAATAAGGGTGATTAATGGTTGTTTGTTGTGGATTAATTTCATGGGTTATGCTAAGGGATTCTTGATAGTAAGGGTAGATGGATGGAGGAATAGAGTTTATGGGTTATCGATAAGAGGCATAAATGGGTAGTTTACTATGGGTTGTGGTTGACTGGCATTTGAATTTGGTGAACTGTCTTTTCAATTTTATGGCTTGTTGGGCTTGACCATTTCAGATCAATTGGTATTCAACTTGACTAGCAAGCATATCAATGTGAAGTGAAGATATGGTGGTGGATGGTATGAAGCCTAAGAGATACCATTGCAATGCAAGGTATGCACCTATGCTATTTATTTTTTAATATAAGGATGCACCTAGGATGAAGATTAAGAAATGGTAGAATGATAATGACCCTATGACCAAAGGATATGATATGCAAGGATTATGATGACCAAAGGATATGAGACTAAGCTATGTTTTTATAATTTTTTGGATATAAGGGTGCAAGATGATCGTGCAAGGATGATTATGACGAAAGGATGAGACTAAATGAGACTAATGGATGCAAAGGATACCAAAGGTAGACCAAGATAGTGGAGACTAAATGATGCTAAGTGAATGATCAAAGGTAGTGGTGCAACTAAGGTTAAAATGAAATTAAACTATTTTTTTTGTATTTTTTTGGGATATAAAGATGCAAAATGAAAGTGCAATGTGAGTCCAAGACTAAGGGTTGATGGGATGATAATGAAGCTATGGTCAAATTGTATGGTATGAATCTAGATGACACTAGGATATGAACCTAAAATTTAAGAAAAATGATGGTAACCAAGCTAATGTAGGTCCAAGATAATGAAACAAAATGTCATTGACCTTTCTAATGACCAAGATGATGGATTTGACAAGATGAATCTAAACTAGGACACAAGTTTGAGACCCAAATTTTTGACCAATATGATAAAGAAAAAGGTTGATAAATTAAAAGAGGAAGGTCAATGACAAGTTGGATAAGTAACCAAGCACTGTCTAAAGGATTGATAATTTTCCTGTGTCTAAAACTTAGAAGGTATGTGCAACCTAAGACCTAAGATTAATTATGCAAGGAAAATGTGACCTAAGGTGAAATCTAAAATGTAATGCAAACCTAAATGAGGATGGTGGAATGGACTAGAAAAGGTTTGCAAGTCTCTGGTTTGGAGGTCAAGATCACTGTAATGATGAATTGGTTTAGTTTTGGACAAGGATTTTGTGAATTTTGGTAATTAGACAGTTGTGGCTCTGTTTCAAGTGGTTCTGGTTCACATAATGATTTTGTAATTTTGATGTTTTGACCTAGTTTTGATTTAATTTTTTGACTGTTTCTGATGAGATATGACTAGAAAACATAATAGACAATATCAAGCACTTTGTTTTGGGCTAGTTTGATGTTTGAATTTTTTTTTAAATATAAGTACAGTCCTAAGGTAGGAAAGGACTATATCCACTGGATCCCACTTTGGTTTCCCCAACTACACTTATCCTTAGTGGGTGACTTAGAAGCTTGGCCACATTGGCTACCCTCCACGACACTCACTTCTCAAGTCAACCAAGCTTCGAGCCCTCATGAATCTCCCATGACAGACTCTTCACCTCTACTAAGAACTACAATAATGTGGGTGCCTTAGCAATGACCGTTGATATACCAGTGAATAGAAGGGATTTTGGCTTCTAAAACAAGAGGGTTCTAGTGAATACTCAGGGACACAGCTCTCGAAAAGCATCTAGCAAGCCACTTAAGGCTTTAATCACTCTACTAGGGGCTCTTATACCTTTAAAAGAAAAGATAGGTACCTAGTTTCAAGTGACACTGTACAGAAAGGGAAAAAAAATCTTTGAGGACTTGAGAGTTTAGTCTTATCATTTTGTATATCAGCCCAAGAAAAAAACTAGTTGGAGTCATTCCCTCTTACAAGGCAGACCCCTCTAAGGTATAAACATAGAAACAGATGGGTTTGACTTTTTGATCACCAAGTTTGCACAAGGTGAGAGCATAATACCTACCATCCTTCAAACACTAAGACATGGTGTTCATTTACCCCCTAGTTAAATCCATGTGAAAGAAGAAATTTGTTCTTTTTAAGCACCAATTGAAGTGTTTGATACACTAAAAGATAGTCAATTGCAAGTTTATTTTAAAACCCATGAGTGAAAAATGCAGATTGTAGTTATTTTTAAGCCTTATGAATGTGGAAGATGCAATTTTTTGTTCATTTTAAACCCATGAATGGAGAATAAAATTTGTTCATTTTAAGACCAAATGAGTGACATATGCAAATTATGGTCCATTTTATCCTCATGAGTGTAAATGCAATTTGTTGTAAATTTTAAAACCAATGAATGAAATGCAATTTTAGCTCTTCAAAAAGTGTGTTGAAAAACACACAAAATATTTCTTATCCAAAAAAAGTCAAAAATCCTGCAAAACCACAAGTTAGATCTTCTTATTGAAAGCAACACGTTGAAAACAAAACACCAGTAAACCAAAAAAAATAAAAAATTGAATGAAAACAACAAACTAAAATAGTGATAACTTTCTCAAAATTACATAAAATTCAACCCCGTAAAAATCCATGGAAAGATAAGACATAGACCTTCAAAACCCAGAAAGCATTTTGAAAAATCCTACAAGACAGAAGTGTTATAAACAAAAGAAAATTTGGGTCTTAACAACTAAATCTTCAAAAGCTGCGAGCACTAAAATGACCATAACTTTCTCAAATCTTAATGAAATTTTAAACCATTTGAAGTTTTGAAAAGCTAAGAATGAGGCCTACAAAATTTAGATAATAGTTTTTAAATATTTCATGTGCCCATTTTTTGTGCTCAAAAGAAGATGATGAGATTTTGTATGAATTCTTGGTTGTAACCTACAAAACAACAAAAGCAAACAAGAAAACAAATGGATTTCTCTACAAAATTGTAGATTCACGTCGGGTTCACCAATGTGAGATGGGGTTAGAGAATTCCTAGCCTAGATCAAGTGACAACCAACACTTCTAAGTATAAACACAATCCAAACAAGAGAATACAAATAATGTACAAGTAAAATGAAAATATCAAACTAAAATACTGCACACGCTTGAAGTTGCTTCACTTCTCTTATCTCTCCTTCTTATGCTAATATTTCCCTCAGATTTGTTGTTGAAGTTGTGCAAATGCCTGCAAACAGTAAGTAAGAATTTTGGAGATAATGGTTGTTAAGTTGAAAATGGGAGAGGAAGGTTGCTTTTATAGACAACCTTTCGAATGGACAGTTGAGATTAATCCTCTAGAAGGATTCCAAGATCAATGGATGAGAATGCATGAGAGGGAAGTTACAAAATGGATGGTTGAGATTGAGTCTCAGAAAAGATGTCAAGATCAATGGTCTAAGATTGATGCACCAAGAATATGCTATTCTTGGAGGAAGCGTGATAGACAAACATGCAGGCTATGACATGAAATAATGATAGGGTATCTTTGACTAGGTGGTGTATAAATAATTTATTCAAAAATGGAGAAAGTGGAGGAAATGGAAAAGTGGCAAATAAATAATTCATTCAAATTATTTATTTGGAGAAAATGAAAAGAGGGGCATTTAATTAAATTTATCAATTTAATTAAATGGAGAGATGAAAATTAGACCTTAAATAATTAATTTAGATTAATTATTTAATAGGGGAGGTGACATGGGATAGTTAAATAATTTTAATAATTATTTAACTATAGAAAAATTAAAGAGCCATGAATAGATAAATAATTAATGCCAATTATTTAACTATATATGAAAGGTGACAAAATAATTAAATAAATAATAGTTTATTTAACTATTGAAGAAGAGGGAGAAATTAGTGACGCAATTAGTTTATTTAATTGATTAGGATAGAATAAAGATTAGAATGTGAATTAATTAAATAGTTAAAAAATTTATTTAATTAATATAGGAATATGATCGAGCATAATTGAATAATTAAAATTATTCAATTATCGAATGACGAAGACCAAGAAAAACACACTCGTAGACTTAGGACATTTTTCAGTGTCTACAACATAATCTTTTGGGAAAGCCATTTGAGCTCAAAATAGATCACCTAGGATTGAGATATATATTCACTCAACCCAACCTCAATGCATGATAAAGGAGATGGCTAGAATTCCTTAGCAAGTATGACTTTGGAATTGAGTACATAAAAGGAAAAGAGAACCAAGTGGTAGATGCTCTTAGTAGAAAAAGACATCTGGAGGCTATGACCTTTGTGAGATTCAACTTGAAACAATAGGTGATGCAACACTTGCAAGGTGATGAGCATTATGCAAAGGTGAAAAAGGCTCTCAGAGAGAATTAGTCAGACCATCGATTCGATGGGTATGAGTTTGAACCAAGTGGTGTCTTAAGATGCCATAGACTAATGTATATCCATATCATGGAGAGCTTAGGAAGATGGTCCTAGATGAGGTCCACAATGCCCCATATTTAGGGAACCTCATAGTTACAAAGATTATCGCAGAATTGAAATTCTTGTACTTTTGGCCGAGACTCAAGAAGGACATAGCGGAATACATAGCTAGATACTTGAAGTGTTAGCAAGTCAAGGTTGAGCACATGCATCCAACAGGGATTCTTTATCCCTGTGATATACCTGAGTACAAATGGCAAATGATCAGTATGGAATTTGTAGAGGGATTAACTCTAAGCCCCTTCAACACTATTCACTCAACTTATCCCAAAAACACTCCTAAAGGCTTATAGTCCTCCAAAACTGCTTTTTCTCAATATATTTTAGAGAAGGTCATATAGAGACCTACAAAACACCTTTTGAGATCCTCTTCCAAACCTAATACACCATACCAAAATATTTCATGAGGTTTCTTTGTGACAATATTGAAAACCAATAGATTGCCCCTACTCTTAAGACACCAAATAGCCCTCTTTTACAAAGGAGGTACCCCCTAAACACCTAGTTATCACCCAAACTCAATTGAAAAACCTTAGTTGTGATACAAAATCTCAAAATCCACTCTCATTCATCAGTGCCATGACCGCCATGATACTAAACCACCAAACCCTCATTCTTCAAGAAAATGGCAAGGGTTTATTGTAACTCCTATCACTTGGGATTATTTAACCAAAACACTACATCTAATAGATCAGAAATGGTCTGTACAAACTCAAAAATCCTTTACATAGATAGTTCATTCAACATTTTGACAAAACCCTACCTTAACACCCCATTTTCACTTCAAAAACACAATTTTTCCCTAGGGCATCACCCTAAAACCAACAACTTTCTTTCTATTCCTTCTAAACCATATGAACACCTAACCTACCATGTGACAAGTCATTCCACCAAGGTGCAAGCCATGATAGTAGGTAGAATGACTTAAAACATTAATGAAACCTCAAATAGATCCTTCATTGGTTTCCTATAGGCATATTTAGAAAATTAAAGAAATCTCCCTCAAATCCAAATAGTAGACTCTCAAACGTGAAAATATGAGAGCTAATTCATGCCACTACAAAAAAAAAAAGAGATTCAGAGCATTTAGTATCTGTACGGGTCTGTATAGTCCCTGTGAAGTGAAAAATAACAATAAAATTGCAGAAAACTCATTATATTTCATAGGAATGTTTCAATACAATTTTCAACAACCGTCTGAGCCATGTAGAGGATTTTTATACTTGTTCTATCCAAATTATAACCATCCAATGACTGTAACTGACTTTTAAACTTCTATGACCTTACATCTCCTAGGAAAGTTGCATTTTTGTAACTTTTTGACACACTACCAAAAATGACTCAAAATCACCCAATTACATGGAAAATGGTCTCATTAGACCTTATTTAATATTAATAAACCAAAATTACCCCATAACACCCTAGACTCAACCTACTGACTATCAAATGTTCAATTTTGCAAATGATAGCTTTGGTGCTCCTGCACCACCAAGAAATTTGTCCAAGAGATCTTTCGTTTGCATGGATTTCTAGAGACCATTATATCTAACCAAGATACATGAATGAAATCCAGGTTTTGGATGACCTTGAATGCTACATTGGGAACTAAGTTAAACTTCAGTTCATCCTATCATCCTTAGACTGTTGGTCAAACCAAGAGAGTAAATCAATTTGTAGAAGATCTCCTTTGGATGTATTGTATAAATCAGTAGTATAAATGGGAAGAATACCTACCATTAGTGGAATTTTCTTATAATAACTCCCATCAGACATATTTAGGAATGGAACCTTTTGAGGCTCTATATGGGCAGAAGTGTTGCACTCCTATCAATTGGGACAGACTGGAAGACAAGATCATAGTGGGTCATGAGATGTTAAAAGAAATAGAAGAGAAAATGAGGCTTATTAAGAGAAAACTAAAGGAACCAACAGATAGGTAAAAGAGCTATAACAACAAAAATAGAACCTTTAGAAACTTTACAGTCAGAGGTAAGGTATTTCTAAGAGTCAACCCACATAAGAGCTCTATTACCTTTGGGAAGTCATCCAAGCTGGCTCCAAGATACATGGGCCCATTTGATGTGCTCGAAGTAATTAATCTAGTTGCTTATAGACCTGCTCTACCCCTTGCTCTAGCTCGAATCCATAATTTTTTTCATGTTTCTTTATTAAAACCATACCACTCAAATGCATCTAATATACTTGATTGGAATTCTTTATAAGTGGAGGATATAGGTGTGGTGCTAGTGGAGCCCAATAGAATTATGGATAGACATAGTTTGTCAAGTTACAAAATAGGGACATTGTTGAGTATAAGGTCCAATGGGACTAGTATCATGAGGAAAATTCTACATGGGAGGATGCGGAACAAATAGAACTCCTTCGCTCATTTGCTTTCCTAGAAAGACTATTGATGATAATATTTTCATTGTTGCCTAAAATTTTGGATTGATGTGCGATGAAGTTTTGGCTTGAAACAATATAATTAATGATTATCTATAAATTGATGCATGATATTTTGATTTGGTACACCATGATGTTTGATTTGGAAACAATGTGAATTGAAAATCATATGTAAAACCAATTTGGCTTGATTAGACATTGGGGATGATGTCTCTTTTAAGTGGGGAAAGATTTCATATCTTTATTTCATTTATGCATTTTATTTATGAAATGGAAAAAAATGCGATGATGTAAATGTTCAAATGAATATTATGTAATTTCTTGATTTAAGAACTTATTGTTTTTACCTAATTATCGGTTGAAGGTTACTGGTAAGTGGAAAAGTGTAAGAATGTGTATGCAGGAAACATATTGAAGGATGAGAACTTCATTGAGGTGGGAACGCTTAGCTGGATGACCACAGTAAGCAAGGATGGAATCTGAAATTCCACACACTACGATAGAATATGGCATATGCATATGAATGAAAAGTTGATAATTGCATTTATACTCAGTGTGAGAATAATAACCAATGGAAAGAACAATTTGTGCGTTCTTGCTCTAATTTATCTAATTTGAATTGCATATTCAATAAAGTGAATAAGAAATTTAACTTTCATGAAAAATGAGATTTTATTTTATCACTCTCTTGGATAAATCCAAAATGTGATTTGAATAGACAAGTGATTTTATAAATGTAATGTGTGAAAAATTATTTGTAGGGGTATGAATATGTATACTAATGCATACACATACAAAATATGAATGGATTCCTTTGAATATTTTCTCTCTAAAGAGGGCTATAGAAGATTGTGGGGGATTTGAATACTAGTAACTCTGCACCAAATATAGATGAGGTTTATTCCATCATGTGGGAGTGGGCAGCCAACTAACATTATAAAAACTAAAAAAAATAAAACTCATATTCTATCCAAAATAGTAGGATTGATTTGAATTGGGGAATAAGGGAAAAATGTTGATAGAAGAGGAAAAAAGTAGAGAAAGGAGGAGCTAACTCGAATAGTAGAAGGAAAAAGCTAAGCAATACTGTAGAGAAGAAAAAAAATATCTAGGCCAAGATTTGAGGTAAATCTAACTCATATAATTATTTTTTCATTTTGAAATAAGTATTTTATTTTACATTCTATATGTTTATCATGCATGTAAACAATATACATTATTATCTATTTGATATGAGCCCTAAGGGGTAAGATTATGAAGCTTTGCAAATACTTGATGTTGTTGATTATTTGTGATCCCAAGGGGTCGAGCTTATAAATATCTAAATGCTTGTAACTATTAATCAATCCCATGTTGCGTTGGATCTCATTTCCACAATGCATCACTTATGCACATGAAGTTTATCTTTCATGGTCTGGGCATATCGGCCAACCAACATGCTTCTCCTTTTTAGTTTATGTTTTATTTGTATGTATTGTGTATACATTGCCTTAGGCGATGAGTCGAAGGCCAATTATCTGTGTAAACTTTAAATGAAATTCATTGTTTGTGTAAGCTTGTTGTATGAATTGAAGGGTGGGGAAGGTTTCCTGTGAGGTAGAGGCCAAGTGTTCTTAGCCGCTCATAAATTTGGGGGCTTCACCACCCACTATCATGTGGTGGAAAGTTCAAGTGATAGATGTTGTTATTGTGCCCTCTATGGAAACCCATGGAGGCTTGTATAAGTAAGACATTTGAAAATCCATTGTTGAAACTTTAGCCAAGCATATGAAAATAGATATACATGTATATAAATGTATATATATAAACATATGTAAATGCATAAGCATTGGAATCTAGTCGAGTGATCATAGTCTCACTTAAATCACTGTTAATTATTTATGTTACACATAAGCCAAAAGTATTGACTACATTTGTTATTTTATTCATATATTTTGGGGGTCATAAGTACTGTAATGGGTAAAACCTATGGCTTGAATGAAATCATCCCAAGACAACAACAAAAAGGCATACGATATCATGTTATCAAGAGTTGATAACATGCATATCATATCCTCTGGAAAAGTTGGATCAATGGGTAGGGCTACTTTTAATTTCTACGATTATTTTGAACACGAAAAAAAAAAATTCTTAGATTGGTAACAGATCAGATACTTTTGTATTCCACTAAGAGGTGACGTTTTATATTTAGATTCAATGACCTTTCATATGAATCCATGACTATGAAAGAAATTGATGGTTTCAATGTATCTGAGACTGGAAATAGATGATATTGTTATTTGAATAAAACATCTAAATGAATTAATATTATACTTCTTCTTGAATATGAAAGTATACTTACATGTGAAAGAGATTTTTCTTTTCATTTAAATATTAGAATGTATACGCATATTCATAAAGTATTCATTTCCAAGCATATATGCTACCATGCATTAAGATTCCTTTATACATGCTCACATACATGTAGTATACCTTCTAATTCATCTTGATTTACTTTACTTATTGAGCAAGATATGTATGTTATGGAAATTGAATCAAACTGTAGTTCTAGAATAGTATTGAGTTGCAAACACGTTTGATAATTAGATGAATAGATATACCATGAGTGATTGAATATTGTTGACTTTTGTTGAATGGAATGATACATGAATTCTTGGTAGACTATAGAATGAAAGAACGTTTCTAATAAATGGTCTAAATGGAGGGATACCCCTTGCATTGATAAGATTTACTTCTAGGAATGGGTGCCAGAGAGAGTATATTTTCTTTTCCAAATCTAACTAGAGCTGTATTTCATATGGCACGAGCTTGGCCAAGCTTTGTAGCCATTTGTTATATATTGTGAACAAAACATACTTTTTTATTTATCCTCTCTCTATTGTATTGAATTTAAACCTAACATGGAACTTGCATATTCTAACAAAATAGATAGAAGTGCATATAGTTAGGCACACACAGATTCCACCTTGCAAATTGTATCTCTTACTAAGTGTTCCATGCAAGGTCAGTTTTTCTTTGACTAATAGAAGAATTCAGAGAAGCATTGCTTCATGGTTGGGTGGAAAAGCACCTCAATCATGTTCTAATCCACCATTGGAGGTGAGCTATCATGAAGGAATCATATTAGAATTCTATTATTTTTATGTATTAATTTAAAAGAAACAAATAATGTATTTTTATGAAAACTATATAATCTTATTTGACTTAAGGCATTGAATGCCTAGTCAAATGTGTATGTAATTATTGACATATGGAAGTGAATAAAATTTATAATTTTAGATTTAATTGATTTATGACATGAAATTACTTATTGGAATTAGCTATGGAATTTGTGTCATTTTAAGTGATATTCATGATGTCAATATTTATTTATTTTCGAGTCAAATCTAGTTGGGTTGCTACACTCTATGTATTCCTTCATTTCAAAATCAATACAAAACTCAAATTCATTAATGTGTTCAATTATCTATATTATTTTTTTCTCAGTTGAAGACAAACTCTAGTTTCTACTACTAGATACACATTAAACAATTGCTAATGTTATTTTTTGTGTATGCTACTATTGTTAATATATTATTAAGCATCAGTTGAATGAGGAATCACTGATTACATTTAAAACCTATTAGTATGACACAATTAAAATATGAAATTATTAATAATATATTAATTTATTCAATCTGATTAATAATTACATAGAATACAATATAAAATATCACCAACTATAGTTTGGAATATGATTCATGAAATGTAGTATAAATACCTAAAAATTGCTAAATCGCTTCCATTTTCCCACTAATAAGTTGGTCCTCACTCTAACGATGATATTGAGAGTCGTCTTGACTCTAATTCTGGTCTTCAATTTATTTTCCCTACATACATCTGCTTAACTACATCTCAATTTCAAGATTCATTGTGTCACTATCATTTGTGCCATTTCCACTAACATTTTAAATGTTGCACAACCCTCTTCTTTCACATATGGACTTCTAGATTGTGAGTGCCATTTCAAAAGGAAAACTTCAAACATTGGGACTAGTTGTAAACATCCTCAAGCAATTTTCCAAATTCTTGCCTAGTTTGTTTCTTATCTTTGATTTCAAAAACCCCAATGCACTTAAAACTCTCTCATCCTCTACCAACCCCAATATCATTTTTTAACATAAATCAATAAGTTTGAAATATTCTAATAATTTGAATCATGCAATATTTCACTCTAAACAAAGGTTTCCCAAACACTTGATATTAATCTTGCTTCCATGGGATTTTCCATGGAGTCAAATTGGTCAATTATACTTGCTACAAAATAGGAAGCTTATTCTTTAAGCTTAGTTTCATTTATGATTTCTCCTATTGTTTATTCATTGTATTTTTAACTTTTCAAAAAGTGTTTAGCCAAGGTAATTACCTTTTTATGAAAATAGTCTAGGTTATGATGGTTGACTGGCATCCAAAATTGAATATATGCAATAAACATGGCTTCAATTATTTCATCTCGAGGGAATCATTCATAAATCTTCATGGAAAGAGATTTTTCAATAGATTTTAAAATACCACTTATAGATTAAAAATGTCATTAAAAGATTCCTTTGTAATAAATAATTCTCTGGTAGAGCACCAGACCATCATACAATAATGCATTGGTATCTCAAATCCACATACAAAGACACATAACTACCCACTTACATCAAACTTTAAATAATTTTTAGGATTATTCAAATCTATAATTAACTACCAAATTTTAAAATTTGGAATTTGAAATAGATAATCTGTTAGATTTAGATATAGATTAGTGAGGGTCATGCATGTCATTCTACAGGTAGTTTAGTATATTCATAGATATGCATAGTTCTATCTTGGGATTTCTTCACAATATTGTTCATCTCATCCGGAATGGGGAGAAGAATAGGTAAAGGAAAGAGTGTATCTATATTGCTTAACCTATGTAGTATATGTGATGATGTTCATGCATTACTCCAATCAAGGATCAATATTTTGAAAAAAAACTTGTTGTGCAAGTCCATGAAAGGAGATCCATCTAGTATCAACATCCTTAAGAAGCTTGTTTCCTCATGTTATTCCCTTATCATAAATTTTAAATTCTACAAAACTTTTGGGACTTCAGAAAAGGTATGCGTAGAGCTCATGGACTAGATTTTTAACTTTTGATACTATAGGAAACTTTCTTTCAATCTTAAATGCTAAATTCATTTTGTGGGCCATGCAGTGAATGCCAACAATGTATGGTGAACAAGTAGTTTGTAACTTTATGCAAATACCACTCATGTGACTTTGCATTACTACAGTTCCATTAGCTCCTACACAAAACAGCTTTTTTGCAATTGTCAAGTCATCCATACCTCCAATTTCATTCAAATACAAGTCTTAACTAGTCCAATTAGATTTTGATGTCAAACTATCCTTCATTTTATGAACGTGCAAAGAAGATGAGGTTGAAAAACATTTTGGTGTATAGTATACACATGCATGTGTATAGTATACACATGCATACATACCCAAGAAGTATTATCTACTTCACTAACTTTATCTAAAGATAATGCAATGAATTTTGACTCTTTTATTTTCTCCTATAAATATTTTTTTTCCACCTCAGCAAGACAACTTTCCCATTCCCATCCAAAGTTTCTTGACCAATGTGTGCTAGGAAATTTAGGAACACCCAAAAGAGATAATAAATTAACATATTCTAGGTAATCTGTCATAGAATGCCCTAAAGAAAAAATATGAAAAAAAACACTCATCTAAATAGTTTTTTCTAGTTGTGCTCCTCCCATTATCTTTCCAAATTGATCTTCAATTGAAACTCCACATGTAGCAATCTTCATCATTCTTTGCATATTCTAGGATATACTTGACATGAAGACATTCTTCCCTTGATTTCCATCTTACCACTGATTTTTCCTTTCCATCTATGATTTTTTTTCATAAACTTTATTGATATGCTTTTCTATAGTGTCAAGCTTTAGTTGCAACTTCTTGTCTCTTTTATATTTGCAACTACAAATTTTACACTTGCATTTTGTTGGAGGTTCATCTTTGTTTGGAGGTTCATCTTTTCGAGGTGAAATGGGTCCTCAAACATAGTGAAATTTTAAATTTGTTGGAAAAATGTGTCTTGATACACAATTTTTTGAATACTATTGGTGAATATGTAGGTGATTTAATACACGCTTTCGAGATTCTAGAAAAATATTAATTAGTTTGTTTGAAATGCGTAATTTGTTATGGTGAAAATTTTAGTTGCATATGCCTCATAAAATAAATTGATGGTGAATTGAAATGCATTTAATTGATAATTCATAAAATCGAGGTCATTTGGCCACCCCATAGGTTGCAATTTATTCACCAATTTTGACTAGGCTGATATGAACTATTCGCCAATTGGAAAAGAATCGTCACTAAAAAGATTCCTAAACTACTCTACAAAGTAAAGTGAAAGCATAAGAAAATTGTTAGCTTTATTTTTATAAAATTTTAGTTCTATTATAGTTAATGTTTAGCACATTATTAAAGTTGTATGTGTTTAAGGGTATGTCCTATATTTTAAGGTTTAAATGGTATCTGAAATATTTTGGTTAAGAGATTAAAATGGATATTGGTGTAGAAGTGTGTAACAATAATTATGAATGTATATATATATTTGTAAATACCTATTTAGACTTAAACAATCGAAAGAGTGTTCTATAATACCAGTCTTGTTAAATAGAATGAAACAAATCCATGTGAGCCAAGAAAATATATGAGAATGTGTAATGTCTCCTATTTGGGAATTACCCTAAAATTTACCCTAGAATCAAAAATTTAATTAAAATAAGAATTGTGAGATAGCTAGATATATAACTTACCAATTAAATTTCTTTTAACAAGATAAATCTTGATTTACATCCCATAATCATATCTAAAAATATTTCATATGTATCTATAATTCATAAATCGAATATTTCTATTAGGGTTATTAATCACACATATGAGTACAAATAGGTAAAATCATCATAACTCATTAGATAAGCCATGTTACATCTATAATTATTTTTAGTATTCAATCACAAGAGGTTTACATGAGGGAGAATGATAGGTCAACCCAAAGAAAACCCCACACTAAGCCCTGTTATCTCCAAATAGTGCACCCTTGCTAAGTAAACTTGGCCTATTGGTGAAACATTGGAAAGATTCCTCAATTGTGGGCTCAGATTTTGGAAGCTAACCTCCAAATTAAGCTGGCTCTCATGATACTCATATAAAACTAACTAAACTAATGTTTTCTAAGGAAAGGGTAAGGGGAAAGCATGAAAATGAAAACTAACACCTAAGGTGATGCACCAAAATATTAATCTAAAACTTGTAAGGTTGCTTTTACACATATTTTTAATCAACAAAAAGATTCTACATGCACTACTCAAGACTTATATGCTTTTGAATCAATGTTTCATAAGAAGATTATAACACTCAAAATCCTAGAAGGAATACATACACTCTTCACAACTTGAACTACCTGCATTCCAAAACCACTTACAACCTACAAACATACATATTTCTTCTGCATAAAGGTGCTAATAATGAGACACAATAACAAGGATGAGATACTTCACATGAAATTGCATCAATCACTTAAACACACACAATAAAACAGAATTTAAGAAGGCAAAACTTGCTTAACATTATTGATCTCCAAAGGTGTAATATTGCTATACATGTCTGTAAAAGAGTTAAAAATGCTATCTCCTATTGAAAAAACTCCAAAATGAGCTACAATACATGCTGGAATAAGAAAGAACTAACTTCAAAAATGAAGTTTGAAGTTATTTATTCTTTTCCAAGTAGTTGCACAGAGATAGGAAACTCAAACTCCCTTGGTCGTGCACAACAATAAAGCCTATTTTTTAGCCCCTTAAAAGACTCCAAAAATACTCTAAAATGAAGAAAAGGTCAAGCCTTGATCTCTCCTACCATAAAGGAACCTAAAAAAGCTCCTAGATGCTTTCAAACCCCTCCAAAACTGAGTCAAAATAGTTCCTATATCTCCTAGACTTGTTGGATAACTTCCCAACTTCTCCTATATGCTTTCATTTATCTTAAATCCTCAAACTACCCCCTTTGACCATATCTTGAAACAATGCATCTTTAGTTGTGCACTTATATAACACTTATCAAATTTATTTATAATTTATCACTTCAATAATTCTTTTACATTTCAAATTTGGTGCAAAAATAAAGGCATCTAACTCAACCATGTTTTGGGAATCAATGCAAAGGGACATTTGACTAGACTTTGCAAACTATGCAAAAGATAACCACAAGGCATTCAAATACATAACATGGGGTATTAATTCATGCTGAAAATATTTAAAAGAAAGGCAAAAAATATCATTTGTTTGTCGACCAATTTATGGAAAAAGAACCCTAAAGAAACCAATAGCCACACACTACATTTTGTTTCATTTTCATTTTGCATACTCTGGAAACTTTGAGCCGTAACAAAGGGTTTCAACTAGGACATTCATAGAGGTTTCTATATTTTCTACACAAATTCTACATTTAAGCCAAGTTGGGTAAGCTCTTTTTGCATAAATTTTCCTTTTTTCCATCATTTTCTGTGAATAAAATGCTTGTTTTGAGCTCTATTATGCAGAACATGATAAACACGTTTTGGTTTTATATACTTTTCTCTTCATGCTCGGTCTTGATATACTTCATAATCTTATTTTTGAGAAAAAAAAAACAAAACTCCTCTGCATTCAACTCTTGAAGGAACAACTCTCAGTCACCATTAACATTATGTGTTTTATTTCATTTTGCTCGATGCTTTGACTCCTTGTGCAAGAAATGGTGATGAAGTCTTGCAGGTTTATATCCATTTTGTAGGACATGGTTTCAATATTATATACCTTTTTTCCTCAATATCACTACTACAGGTACTTTGAGGGTTTCCACCTTATTATGGTTGAGGGTTTTACAAATAAATTGAGGTCTCTTCATGTTCTAGGAACTACTATCTCAGCCATGGCTCTATTGTTTTTTTTTCATATAACTATTTTCTAGTGATCATTCATTCCTTCATGAGGAGAGCTACTTCACAAGCTAAGCAGCTAGAATACTTTTATTTCCCTATAACCCATTGTGCAATCAAAGTTATGAAAGAGAAAGTTCCTTTTGATTCCTACTATCATTACTAATATCGCCTTTTTTCTACATAGGACTTATTTGTACCACTAAAATTTTGTCCTATTCACAACCCTTTTGATTGTCCTTTAAAATTCTATCTTTTACCACTGTGAACAATGTGATTTTAGTACTTGCAACCTCAAAAACCTTATATTGAAAAACCTATGACTATCTTCTTAATCCTTATTCTTAGCTTGTCATGCAATGAGACCCTCAAAGAAAGCTTCAAAACCCTATTCTTGGTCTTCTTTAAATGTAGTGACTGCCCTACTTCCTTTGAGCTGCTCACTAGCATTGCAGATTTAAGGTTGTCCTTTGCATTAGTTAGTTTAAAAACATATGTTGTAACAATATCTACACCCCTTGCTAGGAAAAAATTTCATATATAGTCCTTTAATCTCTATGCTTTCCTTAGTATTCCTTCAAAGGTGATGGTTGGACTATATTCATCATACATCTTGCAATTGTCATTCACATCTCCTATGTCATGTCTCCTTGGCACAATTTTTGACAAGATTCATCAATCTCAATATCCTTATAGCTTTTATGGTGAAAAGACTTTTAAAAGGTCCTCATGATGGAAATCTCTCAAAAGGTCTTCATGTACTCTTGCATTTCTAAAATATGCTATCCATGCATAACATTGCAACATTCAATTACTAAGATCTGCTCTTTATATTATCTTTTGCATATTTCATAATACTATCTTTAAGATAACTGTCATGAAGTTTCATTTTATAATGAAATTGATGATTGACCTTATTGAGACTTTCTTTTTAATATCCTTCAAGTCTACTACTAAAATCACACTAGAAAAATTTCTTTAAACAATAGTAGGGTTTCATCCTTTCCTAGAAAGGATTTTCCCCTAAACACAATGTAGACCCACTTGATTATGGCTCTATCATACATAGTTCATTTACTTTATTATTTTGCAAGATTCTAAGACATCCACCAAGTCAATGTCTTAGAAAATTCATGACTATCCCATTTTTCACTTATTTAATCCCATTGAATAAGTATTTTTCATTTATGATAGTGACTTTATCCAACTCATTGTCATGAGTGATGAGAACTTGCTCAATGAAGTGATAAGTGTGACAATTTACACTCCTATCCCTCTTAAAAACTAAGAGGGCAGCATGCTGGGTTCAACCATTGTAGGAGCCCATTTTCCTTTACATGCTATGATGTCAAATGCAAAATAATCCAACAATGAAAAATGTAGATATACGCTCACAGTGAACAAACATATTAGATAAAACAATAAAACTCATATTTTGATGGTGTTTGATAAGGATTTGTTTTTCCTTGATATTTGTGATGATTTCAAATCTGATTTAATGCCTTATGAGAGTAAATTACATGTTTGTTGATGTTTTATATGAAGAGAATATGTATCTCGAGCTCTAACACCAACTTTTCAATCTCTTGCAGGTAACTTCCAAAGCATTAGTGAAAATTCTAGAGCAATAATAGTTCATCCTTGGGGTTCATCATTCAGTCAATGATAGATCCCTATTCCTTTCATATGCTTTTCCTTTCTTCAAATGTACAGTTTACATATTGTATTGCATTTAATCAAATATTCCTATAGCTTATGTGGGACACCATACATTTATAATTATGAATAATAGACCATTTTATGCAAAGCTTGTGCAATCTTTTCTCTTGTAAGCACTTGCACAATAAACTATAATTCATTTGATAATAATTTTGTGCATATAAAAATGAACACTTAGAATAATCGAATGTGTACCTTTCATTCTTTTCATGATCATTGCCATCTTAGCTCTACTTGATTGAGCTGAAAGAAAAATTAGGTAACATTTTTAGCGACATTTGCTAAATTCTTACCTACTAAGCATCCTATACCAGTTGCTTGAACTTATCCATTGGGCACAAAGTCAAAAGGAACTAGAAATACTTAATAAATAGTCTTGCATAATGTTGTAACTCATGAAAAATAGTGCATAACACTTTAAAATATTATTCTACCTACCAAAAGACTCAAAAAAAATTGACTAACTATGTAAAACAACACTTAGAGGAAATAAAAATTCACCTAAAAATGTCCTAAACTACCCAAAACTAACCATGAAAGAGGCTACCTAAATAGAACTATTGACTTGTTCATGAAATTAGCTACCCTTTCTTAGCATATTGGGATTATTTTCATGCTTGTGAGTCAACCAAAATAGATGGAGAAAGGTGCAATAAACCTTTACCTGTTGCAACACTTCTCCAAAATAGAAAACAAAATCACTTACCCACCTAATTTGGTTGGAAAACCAGGTGCCTTCAAGTGGATAAATGGACTGATTGTGCTTGTCTTGAAGAACCTCTTAATGCTCAGGATCAATTATCACATGAGATGGCTTTTCTTTGTTCATCTCTAGCCAATCTAGGTTTCTAATAGGGCATCCCATTGATATGACAAATTTTGAATTTCCTTTGCTAACCTGTTGCTTTTGGAAAATTGTCCAATTTCCTTGGTGATTGAAAAGAACTAAATATTGTGGCTCACCTTTTATCATGGAATTCTCATCTTCATTTCCTTTTTGTTCCTCATAAGTCTCCTCTTCAGGAGGTGTTGGATCGATGTACAAACTTGAACAAAAAAACTTCTAACTCATCCTAAAAAATGTCTTCTTCAATATCTTCTTTGCTTCTTTGAATAAGAGGACTGATTTTTAGGCTTAATGCAACTCTCTTCAATATTTGAAACCATAAAAAATAATCCTCTTCATGGAGCAAGAGCTCTAATTTAGGGACTTTCTCAACTTAATGGGAAACTTCATGCACATCAATATCTACATCTCCCTGAATTGTGTTGCCTATGCTTTCTTCTTCATAAGTTAGGTTTTCAAACTCACCTTTGTCATCATATACCAACAACTCACCAATATCTCCAACATCTTCTTGTTGCTTTGAATCTTCATCCTTGTCAACAAAACAAGGCAGCTCATCAAATGAGAAGATCAACTCTTCCTTCTAATCCCCATCCATTTTCCTTGCTCCTTAATGTTCCAACTGATCACCCTCAACTTCCACTTGCAATTTTTTTTTTTTTTATTAGTCACACCATTCACAGGCTCATAAATAGTAGATATTTCTTTTAATTCCTCATAAATCTCACAAGTTCTTTCCACTTGAGGAAGATCCTCGATTAGTTTTGAGTCTTGAATTGAAAACAAAAACTCTTGTTTCACTACTAGCTCGACCTCCTCCTATTTGGAATGATTGAACAACTCCTAAAAAGATTTGGGGAGTGTTGATAGAGGATTGGATAGTATAGGAGACTTTGGTAACTCTTGAGGAAGAGAAGAAGTGATTTGTTTGAATATTTGGATTGTTAACACATGCTCTTCCAACTTAGCAATTTTGTCATAGTTTTCCATGCTAAATTTAGCTCGTAAGAGAATTTAAAAGGGATACAAATGGGAGATGGGGGACTAAATTTTGACATGTCAAAAATATGGTAATGGAGAAGGAGCTCTAAGACTTGGAACTTTAGAAATAGAATCTTTGTTAAAGGATTCAAGAGGTTTACCTTGTATGAAACTTGATATTTTATACTTGAAAGCTTCCTCTTTCATATGTTGAATCATAGTTCTAAGAGGAGCTAGTTTAAAAATAGAAGTGTAAGTAGTTGATTCGGTTTCATACCTTTGGACTTGTGAAAGTAGGTGTTTTATTTTCTCTTCTTTGGCTGCAACCTATCTAGCAAGAATATCTTCTTCAAACCTTTCTGCCTCCACCTCTTGTTGAGGAATATGAGCTTGATGATTAGGCTCTTCCTTCTACATATTATACTATTTCTCTTTTGTGACAGCCTCTAATTTCCTTTGCAAATCTAATGCTATCTCCCTGATACTCATGTTGTTAGCATCTTGAGGCTAATTCAGAGAGTATTCATGTTGCTTATGAGCAAAATGATCTTCTTATGAATGATTATAAGCATGGATAGGTTGCTAGGATGGTTGAATAGGGGTGAGAGGGTGGTGGGAATATGGAACTTGTTGATAACATCCTATAGAAAAGGTGTCTTGACTAAAACTAGTTGTTGGATTAGTCTAATATAGATAGGAAGGAGGTGTAGGAGCAACATTTTCATGATATGATGGGTTATAAAACATATCAACACTTTGTTTGAATTGAAACCAATAAATAATCTTTCTAGAGCTGCTAGGTGTGTAAACAAAATGCCTCCAAAAGGATAAAACTATTGTTGTACACACCAAAAAATAGTAACAAAATGTATAAATTGGACTACGAATTAGTTCATAGTCCCACCAGGCATGCCAAAAATTATTGTATCCTAATAGTGCACCCTTTTCGAGTAAACTCAGCCTATTGGTAAAACATTGGAAAGCTTCCCTGATTGTGGGCTCAGATTTTGGAAGCTAACCTCTAGAGTAAGCTAGCTCTTATGGTACTTACCTAAAACTAACTAAACTAATGTTTTCTGCAGAGGAAAGGGTAAGGGAAAAACATGAAAATAAAAACTAACTCCTAAGGTGATGCACCAAAATGTTAATCTAAAACTTGTAAAGTTGCTATTACACACAAATTTAATAAACAAAAAGCTTCTACATGCACAAATCATGACTTATATGCTTTTGCATCAATATTTCATAAGAAGATTATAATACTCACAATCCTAGAATGAAGACATACACTCTTCACAACTTGAACTACTTGCATTCCAACACAACTTATAACCAACAAACATACATATTTATTTTGCATAAAGATATTAATAATGAGCCACAATAACAAGGATGAGATAATTCACATGAAATTGCATCAATCACTTAAACACAAACAATAAAACAAAATATAAGAAGGCAAAACTTGTTTGACTTTATTGATCTCCAAAAGTGTAATACTACTATACATGTCTGTAAAAGAGTTACAAATGATATATCCTACTAAACGAACTCCAAAATGAGTTACAATACATGTTGGAAGAAGAAATAACTAACTTCTAAAATGAAGTTTGAAGTTACTTATGCTTTTCCAAGTAGTTGCACAAAGATAGGAAACTCAAACTACCTTGGTCATGCACAACAATAAAGCCTATTTTTTAGCCACTTAAAATATTCCAAAAAGACTCTAGAATGAAGAAAAGGTCAAGCCTTAACCTCTCCTACCATAAAGGCACCTAAAAATGCTCCTAGATGCTTTCAAACCCCTCCAAAACTGAGTCAAAATAGTTCCTATATCTCCTCCACTTGTTGGATAACTTCCCAACTTCTCCTATATGCTTGGAATTGCTCATAGATCCTCAAAATACCCCCTTTGACCATATCTTGAAACAATTCCCCTTTAGCTTTGAATTTATATAACACTTATCAAAGTGATTTATAATTTATCAATTCAATAATGCTTTTACATTTCAAATTTGGTGCAAAAATAAAGGCATCTGTCTCGACCATGTTTTGGGAATCAATGCAAAGGGGGCATTTGAACAGACTTTGTAAACTATGCAAAATATAAGGACAAGGCATTCAAATACATAACATGGGGTATTAATTCATGTTGAAAATATTTTTAGAAAAGGCAAAAAATATCATTTGTTTGTCAGACAATCTAGGGAAAAAGAAGCCTAAGGAAACCCACAACCACAAACTGCATTTTGTTTCATTTTCACTTTGCATACTTTGGAAACTTTGAGCCACTAATAGAGGATTTCAAATAGGACATTTGTGGAGGTTTCTGGATTCTCTACACAAATTATGCCCTGAAGCCAAGTTGGGTAAGCTCTATATGCATAAATTTTCCTTTTTTTCCATCATTGTATGTGAATAAAATACTTGTTTCGAGCTCTATTATGCAAAACATGATAAACATGTTTTGGTTTTCTATAATTTTCTCTTCATGCTCGGTCTTGATAAACTTCATAATCTTGTTTCTAAGAAAATAAAAACAAAAATCCTCTACATTTGGCTCTTGAAGGAACAACTCTCAATCACCATTAACATTTTGTGTTTTATTTATTTTTGCTTGATGCTTTTACTCCTTGTGCAAGAAATGGTGAGAAAGTCTTATGGGTTTATATCTATTTTGCAGACTGTGGTTTCAACATTCTATACCTTTTTTTCCTCAATATCACTGCTATAGGTAATTCATGGGTTTACACCTTATTATGGATGAGGGTTTTGCAAATAAATTTAGGTCTCTTCATGTTCTGGTAACTACTATCTCAGCCATGGCTCCATTTCTTTTTTTCATAGAACTATTTTCTAGTGATTGCTCATTCCTTCATGAGGAGAGCTACTTCACAAGCTAAGTGTTGTTCCCTCAGCACACATGCTCCATTTAGAATGGGGACCCTCTTTTATTTGGCCTTGTTGGGTTATTTTTTTTGTCACCTCATTTTATGTGCCCCATTTTGGTGTCCCAAGTGGTCAGCGTACCCTCGAAATCCCATCTTAAAGTGACCATGTTTGACTACTCATCTTTGGTCAAGCCCTGAGGCTTTTTAGGCTTTCCTTGGTAGTTTCCTTTTGCCAACGGCTCTGGTCCCTTTCAGACCCGACCCACCAAGTTTCCGTCTTTGGGCTTCCTCTAGGGGTTCACAGTTCCTGAATGACAGAAGGCTACTGCCTTCCCAAACCCCTGGTCCTGGATCATCCATTTCCACTAGGTTTCAATATGCGTGAAGTTTCGGACTGCATTCGTTCCCTCCAGGTCCAATCTCTTGGGCCGTCGTTCCCAGATTTCCCTTCACCGTTTCCAGCGGAAAAACCTCACCGGTGCTCTTCCCACTAGAGTCTAGGTCCCTTATTGCTACTGGTATTAAAAGAAAAATCTTTAGTGGTTGTTTTAGCACATCTTTCTGACCCTCAGATCCTAGACCTCCCCCCACCATTCACTAATTTCAAATTCACCAACCAATAAGTCAGCCGCACAGGAATTAAATGAGGCCATTAATTTCAAAGAGGGTATAAATATTAGGCTTCAACCTGTCATTTTAATTTGTCAAGATTGTAGAGGAGGTCAGAACATTTTCTGAACGAGATCAACTCATCCACCACTCACAGCCTGCTCATCTAAGATCATCATTGGACCTTCCATTGTTGACCCCACCTCTTCTTTTGTCAAGCTTTCGAGGTAGGTCCACTGTTTGTTACACCGATTTTTTTTATCATTTTACGCATAAGATAACGAACAAGATAAGCTAAAAATGAACCCATGTTTTGAAATCCTAATAAACCTTCAAATTAGCCTCCTTTGATCAAACCAGAACTGAACTTCACCACTGCCGTTCATCACTCAGGCATGGTCATTTCCTCCAGGCCCAGGTTTTCACTTAGCTGTCGAGAACTCACAAAAGTGAACAATCTTTCAAAACGGCATATTTTCCTTTTGGGTCCAAACCCTCAGACTGTCGTCATTTGATTGTCATTGGAATCGAAGGTTTGAAACTTTGGAGACTGGCCTCTATTTTTCCTTCTAGGGACCGAAACCCTAGACTTCCATGTCTGGAATTTTGCAAAGTTTTCATTGTTCCCAAATAGTGGAGTGATCCTGTTTGCCCGACCCTTGGAGCCCACCTTGAATCTCGTCATCCAGAGCTAAACACTTGGAATTCAACCTTTCATCATGACCCTAAGTCCTGGTCTGTGAACTTCCGTCCATGGAATTTCGTCGCGGATTCACCTTTTTGTAATGGCCATCTAGTGACGATCTTCTACCTCTTGGGCCCTGAGCCTTCATTCACCATGAAGAAAAAAGATCAGATAAATCTAACGTCCTCACCCTCATCGGGCTCTGACATCCAATATTTTGTCTCACCTTCGCCAGTTCAGAAGGGGAAAAACACACCTGCCTTTCTGACCTCTTGGCTCTACCCTCCTGTTCGCCAAGAGAAACTTCACATGGAAGATGGATGTCCAAGCCTTATGTCAGGACTGGTCTATCGGGCCGCTTCATCCGGGTTTTCATCTCTAAATTTTCATTCCAAAATGTCATGGCATCAATGACTTTCTGCCTCTCTGGGGCCAAACCACCTACCATCCTTTAGCCTTCTGGGTTTTAGACCCCAGAACTCCATCTTCCCCAGGTTGTTTGAGACAACAAACTGCATATGACTTCCTAGCCTTACACCTCTGACAGCCCCAAAAGTGACCTAAATGGCCTCAAATTTGAAAATTAATGCCTACCCACGTGCTCAAATTTGGCCCTCTTTGAGTTGGGCCTTTCAAACCATCAAAATATGAAGATAGGAGAAACCACCCGGATCACCTCAACCTATTTGCCCCTTTCAAAACAACATTCCTGTCAGGGAATTCTAGCCCCCTTGGGCTTGGATTCTCTGAGATCCCTTAAAAATTGATTAACAACATCTAAAAGGAAAAGATTTAACTTTGTTAGTCATATGATGTCTACTTTGATTTAGTTCATAGGATTTTGGGCTAACGATAATTTTTTTTAAAAAAGGTTGTACTCGTGTTCATGCTAGCATGATATATGGAATTGAGCATAGGACCCTCGGGGGGAACTGCAAAGAAGGACAAAGAAAATAAATCGAGCAAGACTCCTCATGGGAAGGAGGATAAAGACCAAATGAAGTTCCAGTTCCAGGGCGAACCTCTACGTTTGAAAATCACCATAGACTAGAAGGAAATCACAGGCACTAATATCAACCATGTCAATATTGATGAGTTTATGCAAAGGGTCGGAATTCACCCGAAGACTGACAATGCTAGGTTAATCAGGTAGAGTGGAATCGTGAAGGCTGTATGATTCCCCCATCTCTCATTGCCCCTGAGCTACTCATGGCCTATCGATAGGCCTACCAACCTGAGACAAGGACCATCGTTGATAGAGATGGGAATATTCTAGCTGACATGTCGGCCGAAGGAATTATAAAGACCTTCCACATTCCTACCTTTAAGGAAATCAAAATTCCCACCATAGAGGAATGTAAAGCAGCATGGGATGACAACATGATGGGCTACAAGAGATTAATAAATCAGCACTGGCTCAAGGAGAAAAGGGGTAGCACTGTGAAGGTTCCCTAAGAACTTTACTGCAACAATTTCCACGAAGACTACCATGACTTGGTCACCATATTGAGAAGGGTGATGGTCCTTCCCACTGTGGCATTATTTCAAAAATGGATGGTATACTTTGTTTAACAGATCTTCCGTGGGAACGAGGATGTCACCACAAAAGCCTCATTCTACTGGGGAGGTATGATAAGTGACTGCTTTGATGAGTAGTTCATAAATGTAAAGAAGAGCTCTAGATTCTACATGACCTCCTATATGGACTATGCAATGGTAGAACAAAGGCAACATGGTGGATTGTTTGTGGCACCTGATGAGGAGGCAGGGCAAAGATTGAAAGTCTACGATAGACATCCCTAGCTCCAATTCAGAAACTTTAAAAAATAATACTGCAGGGTGAACGACGCCTTTATTGGTCACATTATCCAGCTACTTGGAGGGGATTTTGAGAGGAGAGTCTCCCACAGCACACGGGTGTTCCTCAAACAGTATGCCTTCTTGTTTATTCAATTCCCCAAGTTCACCTACATTCACACCCAAGGTTTCACTGAGAGTCTGAACAAGCTACCCCAGTACCCTAATGACCGAATTATACAATTGGAACTCTCTCGGTAGTTGCAGCATGTGCACACCATCCTTAGAAACAAAAATTTGGTAGGGATCTCTTATCCCTTGACCTTCAGTCAGGACATGTATAAATTGAAAACTTCCCAGTGTGTTGGGAACTCAGAAAAGGAATTGGCAGAATACCACTTCCAACTACACACTGCTCGCCCATGGATGGATCTGTATAGGCATGTGAGAAAAGTGTTGGGACCAGAGTACGCCCACTTGCATCATGTCGAGGATTTTTGGGCAAACTAATAGGATGAAAAAGAGGTGTGTGTCAGGCACTACATGAGGATGACTGCATACTCCGTAAGAAGGGTGTAACTATTCCCTATACTAGATCAAGTTGAGGAAGAAAAAAGCACCATCATGGATCCCCAATATAACGTAGTCTCCAATTTGTCGCTACCTAAAATTGATTGGGACAAACAGGAGGTCAATGACCTTGACATTGTGACTAAACCCATTGTGGCCTGAACTAAAGAATGGGTTAAAAGGAAAGTTGCCCAGCTGAAGTGAAAAGGAGTGGTCCTAACATATGAAGGACTCAAAAGTGAGCATAGTGCCAATGAAGATTTCACCACTATCATTTCAATGGGTGAGACATCCAAATCTCCTCCTATCACCAGATCAAAGAAGAGGAAAGGAATGAAAATGGAGGATTATCTGGATCCCAAGGTATACACAAGGAAAGATTCAGGAGGCTCACCTTCCAAGAAGCCCAAGCAATCAGAGGGCACCATGGAGCAGCCTATAATCCAAGAAGGTGAGGAAGAAAGGACAGATCAGCTGGAACCTCATCTGACTCCCCCTATCTTGACTACCCCATCGTCTATCTCCTTGGCCATGGTCACCTCGTCCCCATCAGCAATAGATATCTCAATCCATCTTGCCCCTTCGCCTCTGGCGGGGCCCATAATAGTGATTGAATCCTCCTCTATTGCGACTACTCCACCTTCCTCTACCACCATGTCTCTTACTCCATCACTCCCATTAGCCACGGTAATAGCACTGATGCCCCCTCCCACATTGCCTGAGGCTTTCTCAAAACACATGCAAAATCTCCCTTCTGAGCTCTCCCAAATCTTTATTGACCCCACCCTTCAGGCTACCTTACTGCAAGTCCTCGCTACTGCTAAAACTTCACACCCCCCAATAGGACCACTAGCAATGGAGGCCACGATGTTACTTTCTAAGGAGTGGGAGAGACAGGAACAAGAAGCATCAAAGCCAATTGAAGAGGAGGCCGATGAGTACCATGAACACCTAGAGTACGAACATTGAAAATTTGACAAGGTGGCCTACAAAGAGGAAGGAATGGGCTCTTTCGAAAGTGGAGATGAGGAGGAGGATGTTGGTGGTAAGGTCAAAATACAAACCTTCAATGACGATCTTGAAGAAGAGAAGGCTCGACAGTTGAAACATGATTAAGAAGAGATAGAAAGGTCACCTCCCAGAAAAGGTAAGGAGGGCAATAGGATAGTGGAAAATGTAGAAATCCCTACAGGGGAAAAACAACTAGAGATTATGCCACATCCTCCTAGAGAAGAAGAAGATATAGAAGAAGACCAACCCTAGGAATACATGTACAAGGATGAATAGATTGTAGAGATAAAGGAAAATAAAATTTTAACAAAAGGAAGTCCCTGAGGGAAATTGATTACTAAACCTCCCATCAAACGCCTCACATTCACCCAAGATTATGATGAGGAGGAGGAAGAAAACACCAAAATGAAAGGTGCACAAATGAAACTCCGAATGGGGCAAGGCGAAGGTGATGGAGAGTCACCAAAAGGAGACTTTTCCATGCCTGAGTGGGTGGAGAGGCTACTTGAGAAGAAGAATTACACTCCTGAGGATCCGACAGCGAGGCTAGAGGCTATCCTAGCCCAAGCACAAGTCTCAACCAGGAAGGAGAAGCCCAAAATTAGATCCAAGGTAACCATGGATGCTTCTGGGTCCCGAACCATATAGATAGCAACACCCATGGTAGGTCAAGACAGTGTGAGCTACAATGTTTCCACCATTAATTTGGGAACTGCTACCATAGAGCATAAGGTGGGGCATCTTGAAGAATCAATAGCTACAGTGGTGCACCTAATAAAATAGGACAAGGTTTCAAAAGAAAAACTTAAAGCATAGGTGGCTACCCTAAAAAATTACATCCAACAATGGTCTTCAGTGGATGACATGCTTACCACATCCGTGGCTCCACCCCAACTTCTGTCCAGAGAACAAATTGAAAAATTAGAGAAGAGAAACAACTTGGACAAGACTACAGAGAGATAGTTCCGATAGGTCCTGTATGTCGGGGACATGGGTAATAGTCAGGTTGTTCAGACAACCAACAAGCTCTTGGATCTACAACAATCTCTGAAGAACACAAAGAAGCTCTACACTGACTTCCTTGCAACATATGATTCCACCTATCCAAAGATTAAGGCCATCCTCTGGTTACCTAAGCCCACATGGGAAAAGGAGCTTGCATTCAAAAGAGATGATCACTGGCTGGTGGACGTATGGACGCAGAATTTTGGTAACAGAAGGGACAATTTGGAACAAATAATAGACAAAGTGGATCCGGACATCGAATGGGTCAAGGAAATTAGGGCAAACTGCGCCCGATATCTTAAGCTGATGACAGAGTATGACATGCCTGCAGTACAAATGGATCCATAGAAGATAAAGCCTTATTTTTAGAAGAAGATGGAGGATGGGATGTCCAACAAGATAACAATGTAATTCATTAGTTTCGCCGCCCGTGCCTTCGCCCAATCGGAGTTGTTCAAGGATGAAGTCGTAAAGTATGATGAAGACTAGAAGAAGCTTGAGTATAATGCAAAAGAATGGAGTTACCAGATATTGCAGTCTGAGATTATTGAGGTGGACAAGCTCCAGCTGGTCATTCTAAAATTTATGGATTATGCAACTTTGAAGAAGTAGGAGGGCAGCCCTATTATCAGTGAAGAGCTTCTGAAGGAATAGCTACAGCAAAAAGAGTAGTCAACAAAAGACAAAATGCTACATTGCTATCACTAAAGGACAAAATAGGAAAGGGGAAAAGAATGTAATTTTAAATTGTAATATATTTGGGGGTAGGTGAAACCCTATTTTGTAATGAATCTTGGCCACACAATGAAAATCAATCTTGGCCATTCATTTGGTTTTTTGGGCACTATAAATAGGGGCTCTCCTCTCATTTCCAAAGAGAGTTGAGTTGTTGTAAAGGCATGCTGCTAAAATTTATAATGAAAATATATTGACTTGGTGTATTTTTTTATTTCTCCACATGTTTCATAGTTCAATATCCATTGTTAGATGCTTTAGTTAGATTCACATTGCTGTTTTAGTTAGCTATATCCTTGCTTTGATAGATTTTAATCATGTTGTTCTGTGATTATAGAAATTTTTGCTGTGTTGATGCCTTCCAGCCCATACTTTTTGTTGTTTGCTACTGGTAAATAGCCTTGCAAAGCTAGCCTAGGCTGAAATTTGAAGTTGTTCTTTGAATCTTTGTCTTTATTCATACATGTAAATGGTGGATGAATGGTAAAATATTTGTAGACCTTTGAAAATAGCATAGATTTCACAATACTGTAGATTTCTTGGTTAAGTGGAATCCTATTTGAAGGGAGTTGTCCATAGTAGAACCTCCATGATCACTGTTCACAGTTATTTGGAGATCCAGGAACCTTCTCTCTTCCGTGCTCCTTTTCACCCTTTTATTTTTTTTAAGAAACAACATCTGCTAAGGTTCATTGCACATTGTAAAGCCAAACTTGAAGAAAACGTCAAAGTTTTAGATTGTTGTTCAAACCTATAGCAAAGTACACTTTAATTCCCATCTTGGAAACTTCAGATCTAAAGACCTACCTCACATCCAACTACTTAAGTCCACCCTATGATTACCAGCAAAATCACATCAAATATCAACTGAGGAGTTCCATGCAAGTCATAACCTAAAACTCGAGAGACCTTGGGGAGATTTTCAACAGCTTGCAGTTGGAGATTTCCTTTCAAGATAGGTAGTGCACATACACATTAACTATGTTGAAAAAGTGTGTAAAAACACCCATCAACAGAACTAGTGCTAGAAGGAGGGCCTTGTGAAGCTGGATCAAATCAGACCATTCTCCCTGAAAAGATTCCAAAGAGTTTTGCGGTCAACACCAAACAAGGGAGAATTCCAAGAGTTGCAGCCTCCTACAAGGGAAAAATGAACTAAGGAAACATTGCTTCTTCCCATTCTTCCATTCCACCCACTTCCCTTCCACCTTCACCCTCATTTGGCTTGTGTTCATCTTCCACCCGACCATCCAAAATTGCATTTTCACCCCCCATCCCTGACAGCCAGGAAGTTACCTCTCTCTCGGCATTTCAGGCCCATGGTATATTCCAAACAGTCACAGACTAGGCTATTGTCCTACCATAGGTGCGACTCCAAATTGTTGTTACTCAACAATAAGTACCACCTCCACCTCCTACCATCACTTGGTTGGCACAAAATCCTTTGCTGATACACTTTGCCACTTACCATGACATGCCCATGAATCCAGAAGTCTTATGTTTTAAATTTAATCCTCGTGACCTACAAAGGACAGCGGAAGAGCACATCAAAATTTTTGAAATAGAAATTACCAAAATACAAGTTGATCATGAGGATGTTGCATGCCACATTTTTCCACATTCGTTGGGTGAGGAGGCCTTTTATTGGTACATCAATCTATTGAAGGGGTTCGTTACCTCATGGGACCTCATGAAGAATGCTTTCCTGCAAAAATATAAGATTTTGATCAGCCCCTTGGAGTTATATAGGCAGTTCATGTCCATCAAGAGGGAAGTTAATGAACCCGTTGGATTCTTTAATGACCATTTTCATCGCGCCTTCACAAGACTTCAGGACCCATACCTTCATAATGATGTCACAGCCCTCCCAGTCTGCTATGTGGCGCTAGACAACCTTATGTTGGCCTTGGTAAAGAGGATGCATCTGCCACTCACTTCATTAGTAATTACCTATATAGAGGTTGTTATTTCCAGTGCAAATTTGGTGCAGAATATCTATGGTCTGCTACCTTATTTGGGACCAATAGCTCACCCAATGCAGGTTCAAGGGCTTAATCAAGCATTCGCTCACCAGACCCCTCTTATGAACCAGGTGTCTCAGCTACCCATCGTTTCACACCCTGAACAACCAATGAATTATGCACCTCTAGTGCCTTCTTATTTGTAGCCTTAGCAATAGTAAAGCTACCCTCAGGCTCCCCAACAAAAATAGGTATATTCTCAACAACCACAAGCACCACTATTTTTTCCAGGACCGGAATTCCCTCTAGTGCATCAGAATCAGCCGGTAGCCCTGCCTGTCTTTCTCCAAAATCTGGCACCACAGCCAAGTAGCACTACTGAGAAAGACAAATTGGAAGAGATGACAGAGATGATAAAGAAAATTTCCATGAAAATGGCATACTTAAAGAATATGTTGCAGGAATCCCAGCATAACCTCCAGGCCAATCTTAATCGGGATGGCTGAGACAACAAGGACAGTAGGGACAATCGAGAACCAAGCACCTCTTCCAAGTAGAATTATGATAGAAGATAGAATCCAAATCAAAGCTTTGAGAGAACTTCTTAGAGAAAAAACTGCATGTGGAATACGAGGCCCAATAATGGAGGTGTCCCTACTCCTCTTGATTAGCTGGCTAACAATGAAAGAATGGCCATTGGGGTGTACCTTGCCGAGGTAGCCTTGTCTGGATGGTACCAAATTCACAAGACCAATAGACACTCCAAGTTGGATTGTCCTGAATTCCAGATAGCCACAATTTTTTTCTAAATTGAGGTCCAAAATGTTGTTGATGGTACCAGTTGCAGAGACATTCTTTTGTCTAAGCCTTATGACTCCTCCTATCTCATGGTAAACTAAGCGTCATTTCTACAAAGCGACCAAAATCAACCAGAGGTCGATCCCACCCATGTTGAGGGTGAAGAGGTGCAGGAGGTAAGTAATGAAAAAACCTTGGCTCAGCTTTTCGATTCAGTATAAAATGGTCTAGTGGATGAGGAAGAACCATTTGTAGATGAATTTCACATGTTCCACCAAAGAACAACTCCCTACTTCCTCAGGAATAGGTAGGCAGGTGGACCCTTTATGACCTCTACTCCTCCAAATAATTTTACTACCCCCCCTAACCCTAATGCCAACAATAACCTTGGGCTTCCCCATATACCCACCCAATATCTCAACAAGGATAGGCCTCAAAATTAGGCACAAAATCAGCCTCAAGGCCAACCCCAAAATCAGTCAAGTCAAAGGGAAGTCCAACTTTCTAGCCCTGCAATAGGTCAGATCTTCAGCTCTGAGATTGAACAAACAGGTGAATATGTGGTAGAAGAGTTCAAGAAAGTAAAAATCCCTTTATCTGCCTTCAAACTACTCAAAGTCTCTGTTGTAAGGCACACCTTATTTAAGGTACTCAATGGGACCCCATCCTCTAGCATGACACAGGAGGCCTCAGCCAAAAGAGTTACCTTTGAAGAACCTAGGAAAGAACCTATGATATAGGATAACACAGGGAAAATGAAGGATGTTCCCTTAAATCAATCTATAGGTAAACAATTGGAAAAGGAACTAGACCAGAATAATAGGTAGATTTCCAAGGATCAATCATCTAGGTAGATTAAAGATAAAACTAGTGATAAAAAAAAAGCTCAAGAAGCTCAAGTAGACACACCTATGAGCCTCTTCCAAGGGAGATTGGAAACTCCCCCTTTCCTTACCACCATTTAGATATTCGGGAAAAACTTGCATAACTGCCTGCTTGATTTAGAACTATCTGCCAATGTTATGCCACTGGTAGTATGAAAGGCGCTTGGGATTACCCCCACGCCCTCAAGAAGGAAAGTGACCCAGTTGGACAAAACAAAGATCAACATCATGGGAGAAATGAATCAGATCCCAATGCAAATTGTTGTACATCTAAGGATACAACAAGTCATTGATATTCAAGTGGCTAACATTCCTAATGCATACGGGATCATCTTAGGAAGTGAATTCACCAGAACATTGAATGGATACGTTGCCACAGACCACTCTTGCATGTGGTTGCCATGGAAAGGGCTGCCAAATCAAATCTGTGTAGATTGTGAACCCCATATGAAATATATGATCACAGAGTACAACAACCTAAACAAGGTGTTATTTTTTGAGGCAAAATTGGGAAATTACTATCCCTTCACCTATCAAGATGAATTCAAACCCCAAGAAGAGTATGTCGCAGAAGTACTCTTGGTGCAGTGCAGCCCTCCAACCGGCCTTACTCAAATGCCTCCGAGTACAGAAATGCTAGTAGAATCAGATGATAAAATTGATGAAGGCGACAATTGGGGACTACTTAGTGGTTTCTAGGAATTCATGGAAAAGTGTGCAAGGGATCAACTCCACTTGAGTGTCCAAATGGATTTCCAGAATCTCTTACTACCAAATTGGTGCAAAATTCACAATGCTGCCCACTTTGAGTTTGATTGTTGCTTGTGCCAAATAGTAGTAGAGCATGTCAAAAAATAAACTATTCCTCAAAAGGAAACACCAAAGGAGGTGTTAGTAGAACCACCTACTATTGAACACGTCGGGCTACAGGATTCTCAAAAGATTACGAGAGCAACCACCCAACCAGAAGGAAGTAAGAACCAAGTCAAACCCAAAGTCAAGGAACTTTCCAAGTTTTGGATGCTTTGATTTGATGGATCCAAATCAAAACAAGGATTCGATGTCAAGTTCGAGGTCATCATTCCAATAGGTAAGACCTTTCTTGCCACCCATAGATTGCAGTTTCAATGCACCAATAATGTAGCATAATACGAGGCATTAGTGCATGGTCTTCTTATGGCCTTAAAGAAAAATGCCAAAATGTTGCAATTTTTTGGGGACTCTAAACTCGTAGTCAAACAAGTTAGAAAATTATATTCCTATCATGATAGAAGACTTGTGAACTATAGGCATAGGGTTTGAGATCTCTTAGAAAGTTTAAATGCATTCAATATACAGCTGATCCCTCGTGCTCAAAATCATACAGTTGATGCCTTGGCTCAAGCAACCAGCACTTTGCAACCCCTTTCCTTGTCTGGGCTCAAGCAATTTACAATCAAGTAGACACCCACACCATCCATCCTAGATAATGTCACTCACTTTCAGGTTTTCAATGACGATAAGCATATCCTCAACTTCATCATGAGTTATGATGTCTTTGCGACCCAAATAATTGGTGAAGTTGATCTAGAAGAGACCGAATTGGACATAGAATGGGTTATCAACCTCAAAACCAACACGATTCCCAAAGGCATGGTTTAGCTCGAATGCATATTTGATTTGGACCAGATTAGAGACCAAGACCAATAGACAAAGAAGGAATCCATAAGCAACCAATACAATGCTCACAACCTTAGAATAGCTGGGGAGACCAAAAATGTGTTTATTGGAAAAGTGTGCATGCCTGAATAAAAGAAGGGAATCATTGATGCTTTGTGAAACTATCACGATGTGGTGGCATGGAGCTACGAGGATCTCAAGACTTATGACACCTCCATCATCACACACACCATCCCTCTGGAGATAGAAGTGAGGCCATTCTGCTAATGGCAGCGCCCTATTAATGCCTTATTAGAGCCCATCATTTACAAAAAGGTATAGAAATTGCTTTCAGCAAGGATTGTCTTCCCAGTCAGGCATTCCACATAGGTAGCCAACTTGGTCCCGGTTAGAAAAAAGAATGGAGAAATCAGATTGTGTGTGGACTTCCGCAATCTTAATAGAGCTTCAAAGAAGGAAAACTATCCAATGCCTTCATTGGATGAAGTGCTCCAGATTGTCAACGGCTCCCAAATGATGTCCTTCCTCGATGGGTACTTTGGATATAACCAAGTTATGGTGCAGTATGAAGACCGCCATAAGACAACGTTCACCACTAAGTGAGGGACCTTTGCTTACAGGAGAATTCCTTTTGGGCTAATCAATGTTGGTGCCACCTTCCAACATACCATGGATATCACCTTCAAATATCTGATTGGAAAATTCATAATCATCTACATGGATGATTTGACTATGTTCTCTAAAAGGCAAAGTGATCATTTCTCAGATTTTTGCAAGGTATTTTAGAGGTGTAGGGAGTTTTGAGTTTCCCTTAACCCAAAAAAATGCATTTTTGGCGTGACTAAAGGTAGATTTCTTGGACATATCATTGCAGAGTAGGGAATCTATATACACCCTGAGCATATCCACTCTTTGTTGAAGATCCCACCACCAGGTAGCAAGAAATAATTAAATTCCTTCTTCGGAAAGATCAATTTTGTCAGGAAGTTCATCACAGGTTTTGCTAAAATTGTTAAACCACCCAATGCCATGTTAAAACAGGATGCCAAAATCGAGTGGACTTTCAAAGCCAAATAGGCTTTCAAAGAAATCAAGAGGTCCATTGCTGAGGTACATGTACTAGTAAGCCCAGATTATCTGAAGTCATTATACATCTATTCATTTGCTTCAAAGAATTCATGTGCTAGCATTCTTACTCAGAAAGATATTGAAGGAAATGAGCACCTGATCACCTTCATGAGTGCTCCTTTGAAGGATGTTGAATTACGCTACCACAACATGGAAAATCAAGCATATTCCCTCATGTTGGGAGTGAAGAAATTTAGGCATTATATCTTGCATAACAAAGTGTTCGCCATTGTCCCCGAACAATCAGTGAAAACGTTGCTCATGCAAAAATGAATTGGGTGAACAAAGAGCCAAATTGGTCACCCTGCTCCAAGAATATGATAATCCAACTGATGAGGTTGGTGAGAGGACAGGCACTTACCCGAACAATTGCTAAAGCAGTAGAAGAAGCAGGACCCGAACTCACTATGCAACAATACCAGCTCGAGGATGTTTCCCTAGGAGAATGGTATAAGGACATGGTTTATTATTTGTTGAATCATAAGTGTCCACCTCACTTACAAGGAGTCTAGAAATGTGCTCTTATACTAAAAAGAAATAGTTCCATGTTGCAGGGATCCATTTTATACAAAAGAAATCATGAAGGCATTTACTTGAGATGCTCTGGCAAGGAAGAAGCAAATAAAGTCTTGAAGGAGTTTCATGATAAGTTCGGCACTGGTCATGGATCTAGGTCCTCCACTACACATCAAATATTAAGAGCGAGGTATTATTGGCCAACTATCTTCAGGGATGCTCATTTCCATGTTCGCTCATGTAACACATGTCAGACTACTGCCACTAAAGAGAAGAATGTTGTTGTCCCACTATAGGCTGTGTTGGAGGTGAGACCGTTTGTGCAATGGGGGCTCGATTTCATTGGTTTGGTAAGCCCTCCATCATCCACAAGAAACAGGTACATTCTTACCACTACTTATTATTGTACTAGATGGACATAGGAAATTGTATGTAAGTAATGTACAACTGAGGTAGTTACAAATTTTCTAGAAAGTTTTATTTTAAATCACTTTGGTTTCCCTTATGCATCAGTGTGTGATAATGGGCCTGCATTTTCCTCGTTCAAATTTTCTAATTGGGCCTTTGACTACAAAATAACTCTTAATTTTTCTTCAAATTACTACCCTCAAGGCACTACTGAATTTGACACCATTTTCCGACGGTCGTTCATCGGTCACTCAACAAGTCTTTGTCGGAAGAGCGAAAAAATGGTGAAAATCTTTTTGTCATTGTTTTTTCATTGAACGTCCAATGACGAATTAAACATCGAAGTAATGACAAAGAATCGTCGATCGACGGCATTGTGAAATGCCTCGGACATTCATCGAAATATCGATGAAAACTTTGTGTTTCCACCGACGAATTACACCAGAAGTTTGTCGCCAGTTCAACAAAATGGAAAAGGAGTAGTGTCGAAACAACACCAAATGTTCATCGAATTTGTGACGAAATATCCAAGTAGTAGCATCAAAACAACACCAAGATTTCATTGACTTTGTGATGAAATTAGCAAGGAGTAGCATCAGAAGGACACCAAAAGTTCATCGCAATGGGCAGGGAGTAGCGTGGTAGCAACGTCGAAAGATTGTCGAAATTGTGATGAAATGTGCAAGGAGTTACGACAAAATCTTTGTCACAGCTATAGAAACTTCGTCGAGCCTTTCTGTTGATCCATCGATGGTTTTTGTCGGTGGTTCACGTCAAAATTGTGATGAAGCAAAAAAAATTTTAAAAAAAAATTATTCGTGGAAATGTACCATTGCAGAGACTGACGACTGATCATACATACAGACTGCATATTGGTTTGATGCTTTAAATGATGCATTTCTTATATTGAAAAGTGCATTACCTGATTGAGCTTCTCTTTGTTTCAAGAATAGTTTAATATTCTCTAATTAACAGGGCCAACCACGTGACGGTGGAAGCTCATTTGGTCCCTCCCCCTCCCCTCACATCACTCTCAATTCCCCATACCCAATCATATAACATTAATCATTCATTCATCCATTAATAACATATAACATTCATTCATTCATTAACATATAACATTCATTAATTAACATATTCACATTCATTCATTAACGTATAATATTCATTCTTTCAGTTTGTACATATTATCAAAAATATGGTTGTCATGATATGATTACAATCACTTTGTTTTTGTTTATTTTTTAAAGCTACAGAAAGCTAAAGTGGAGTATCATTTTCTAGATCAATATTTGTCCCCCCTTTAGTTGTTTTGCCCTCTGCTTGCAATCTTAATATATGCGTAGTCATCTTCTCATGACGTGGACGCCGCTTCAAGGGGGGATCTGCTGCAATAAGAAAGAAATGTTAAACTGATATGTTTTATTATTATTGTTACAAGTATTTCATTAATTAAAAGAATATTATAGTGGTTCTCTTTACCTGATGGGTCCACATCATGTTCTTGAACTTTTGTTATAGACTCATGCTCAACATGTTGAACACCCTCTAAATCCTAATTTGTAGTTGAAACATGAAAGGTTACATTAATTAATACACCAATTGAAATTAAATATGTTTAAGAGAACATGAGGGTGGTCCTCTTTACTTGATGGGGCCACATCATGTTCCTGATCTTCTCTAGCCTAATCATGCTTAACACGTTGATTACACTCTACATGCTCTAATGTTGAAACACGAAAGGTTACATTAATTAATACACGAATTGCAATTAAATATGTTTAAAATAAATTTAGAGTGGTCCTCTTTACCTAATGGGGATAATCATATTCCTGATCTTCTCTAGCCTGATTATGCTCAACATGTTGATCATGCTCTACATGCTCTAAAGTACTGGGATGCACACCATGACCTTCATCTGCATGTTTTGCTCCACCCTCACCAGGTTGCATTCCAATTTCATGTGCAGTATATCATTACTTGAATGTTTAAGACAAATGGGCATGTAATTACTTAATGATGGAAATTAATATTGAATAGATTGCACAAGTATTCAATTTTAAATTAACTTTATTGAGTTTATTTACCTGCGTGTCAAATGCAATGGAAGATTGTTTTTGCCCAATCAAGACTCTTAGGCGTTTAGCCACGGCTCCATAGCCTTGCTGGAAGGAAATCTTCAGGTCCTCTTTTGTGGGAACTCTATTGAATTCAGAGCCCTACATTTTTGCAGAAGATCATGAATTTTGCTTCTATGGTGTGATAAAACCAAAATTGTTTTCAGTTTATTATAATTTGGATGCAATATTTCATTTATTGATACTTACAATTCATGCGGCTAATTTCATATAACCACCAGAGCCAAGTTTGTGTTGCCGTGCTTTTCTAGTCTTTCCTTTGTTGCCTTCGATGTGTCGGGAGCCTATGAAAAGTTTGAAATACGTTAGATTATGTAAAAAGAAAGAGTAATCAGTATATAATTACATTGTTAATAGTATCACACATAGCATACTACTTTTTTTAAAAAAATTAATGGCATTTCCATAGCATACAGACATTGAGAGCATATAAAATACAGAGTTCAATCCATGAATTATAGAAAATAGATTTTTGTTGGTTATATTCATATCGCTGATTACATTGCACAAAACATACTACAACTACATAAATATCAGATGGTGACAGTTGTCTATGCTACCACATTTTTCATACATGTCTACCAAAGCATTTTATCAAAAATTCACGCCTTGCTGCTATGGCTAAAAGCCTAAAATAAGGTGCTTTCAAACAAGCTATGGATGCTTGGAAAAAATCTATCAAAGCATAATAGTAAGCAATATAGATAAGGTAGTGAAATATTTCAAAACATGCCTCAAGAAATGTGGTCTCATGGTGATGGAATGCCACGCGACAATCCATAGCAATTTGCTTGTCATGGCATTCGTTATGGCATTCCATCACCATGAGACCACATTTTTGAAGCATTTTTCAAATAGTTCACTTTTTCTATGCTACCACATTTTCATACATGTCTACCAAAGCATTTTATCAAATATTTCAACACCTTCATGCTATGGCTAAAAAGTAAAAACCTCAAACAGGTGCTTTTGAACAAGCTATGGATGCTTGGAAAAATTCTACCAAAGCATAATAGTAAGCAATAACATAGACAAGGAAGTGAATTGTTTGAAAAAATGACTAAAAGAAATGCAGTCTCATGGTGATGGAGTGTCATGGCGTTCGTCATGGCATTCCATCACCATGAGACTACATTTCTTTGAGACATTTTTTTCAAGCAGTTCACTACCTTGTCTATGCTACTGCATTTTTCATACATGTCTACCAAAGCATTTCATACAAGCCATGGTCTCATGTTTTTTTTTGCATGAAAATCAGCTCAATTTTATTCATGTTTTTTTTACAGATTTTAAACATGTTTTTTTAGCGATTTTGAAGTTTGAAATAGAAAAAAATCATTGACGAAAAAGTCAATGATTTTTTCAAAAAATTAGGGAAAAAATCGCCTAGATTGCAGTTTTTTTTTAAATCTTGATTAATTGGGATTTTTTGTAGATTTATGCTTCTATATCACATACCTTCCTTGGCCCGATGGTGTCTTTCCTTTTTTCTTTTTAGCCTTCTCCTTTCCATCGGACACCAGGTCCTTCCACTCCCTCTCCGGAATCATGGGGGGACACTCGTACATTTTGTTCTTCTCTAAATGTGACCTATATTGGTCCCTCGCATACTTTAGATAGGTACCAACTTTCTTAAGGACCTTGGTTCGGTTAAATGTTTTATCACTGAACAACACAACTAAACGGTTAATGAGCTCATCTTTTAAATCTTATTTTTGGGCATTCCACCGTGTACGTATGGTGGGCCCAAAGAGCTCCAATGTAATATCACTTAGATGTTTATAAAAAATATCATTTTCTACAAAATGATCATGGGATCAATAATCTAAAAACAGTGATCAATAAGAAAATTTCAATTGGATTATATAGAATAATAATTAAAACATTTTAAAGTACCTGGGACCTTCTCTATCTTTATGGGAATGAAATTCTTGGTCACCACAAGTGTGACCGGCAATGTTCTCGTACTACTAATATGGGAAGATCCAGGAAATGTTGCTAAAACATCAACAATACCGATGGCCTTTGCATCCCCAAGTACATGTCCCAACGCATGTTTTGGTATGTGTTCGCTACCAAAGGGTGCGTTAACGGATGCTTGCATGGTATGTGTTACCAAAATTTCAGACGACAATATAGGCACAAATGATTGGGTCAGATAATTTGATGTATGCATAGGAAGATCAAGATGGACACTTGTACCAACCCTTACTCCTTGGGAAGCACTTGCAGTACCCTGATCATGGTTAGGAGCATCATGAGGAGGAAATAACCCTATAAAAATAACACATATTTTAGTTCATGACATAAAAGAGTATAAAATATAAAACCATGAATGAGCTTATGTTATAATTAAAAACCTCATGACATCTTACTTGCAAGTTTTGTAATCTCTCTATCAATACCTTAACCCTCTCTATTATCTCATATGTTTGAGGCATTTTGATCATCAACTGAGTCATTTCTTCATTGCATATTTTCATGAGCTTCTTTATCGTATCGAAAGGGTTTGTTGAATAAGCCATGTCATCATCAAAAAATATTGACTGCACCTCACTATGGATGCTCTCCTCTACTACTAGTGCCTTTCCTCGATCAGTCAACTACAACAAGAATATTAAAAACATTATCGAAATTAACCCAAAAAACTTATGAAAAAAATAATAATAAAACATTTTGCTCGTATCTAATTTGTACAATTACAATGAGGTAAACCTGTTGAGTAGAAGCGCCTAAAGATACATTGTGATCTGTGCTCTAGGCCAGAGCCTTTTTCGTATGATCAATGTCCCCCTGTGACAAAAATTAAATATAAAATAATATTACCAAAATGAAACCAATAGACTTATGAAACAAAACATAAGAATAAAATGGTATATTGGAGTCATTAATTGGAGGTTGGGTAAAATGGTACATAGTACATACCACCCCCATAGTAACTGTGTTTGTAACTAAGCGATTCAAATTGTAATTGATTAGCAACTCTTCCCCTGCAGTTATTGATTTTATTGCACATACGAATACACAGTTTCCCTCGTGCGCCTCGAATATGCAATTGGGTTGCTTGTTTGTTGACCCAGGTTGTGTACTATTTATAAACCCTGCAATATTCCCTGATGCTTTTGACCTTCCATCAATGTACATAGCCACTCCTTTATTTCAATCCTTATCTTTTAGTTGTATATAATTTGCTGACAGTGCATACCTACACATACTTCATGTATATCAAACTAGTTGCATCCAGTGTTTGTAACTGTAACAAGATCCAACATACTTCATCAATTCAGTAACTTTGTTGTAACAGACCTTTATGTCATCCATGCAAAATAGGCCCAAACCATGTAATGACGATGGTGCTATGTGATATATCCTCTCGTTGACACAAAAATGGGTGTTTATTGGAGGAAATTATTTGGGTACCCATTGTTTCCGTAGATGTTTTTACCTCAAGTGCACCTCGATGTCGCCTATGCTCTCATCATCATAAGAACATGACCGCCCTTCAGCAAGAAAAAATTCTATGCGTTTATAGAATTTTCTTCTAATCTTTTGACCTCTAGTTGATCTCCCTCTTTTAGACATACTACATGTCTCGCTTTCCTCTTCTCTTCCTAAATTTCCCTCACTCGAGGAAGACAAATCTAACAAATACCTATTTGGTGGTACCTGCACTCGTAAGGATGTTGGATGAAGTTCTTTCACGGTGATGTGATCCCAAGGTGACATTATGATTAATCTATCATTTCATTGCTAGAATTTCATAGGTTATAAGGTAATCAAGTCTTGATAGATTGTAAGCTATTGTTACTACCATCCAAATGTGTCCATCACATCAAATATTCTTAGTGTTTTAACTCCCAAACTTTGTAACAAGTGTTAAATGTGATTATGGTCCACCAGTTACACAACCAAGGCCTCAAATGTATAATCTAATTGTAATCAAAGGACTTTTTCTCTTCATTCAAGGAAATAAACTTGAAGGGAAATACCACCAAGTGGTTTATTGGACACCTACATGACTAAAAATAGAAGAAAATTAACATTTAATTTCCATATGTCTAAGTGGTTAATGGGGAGGGAGTGTGTACTAGGCCTGGTTAAGTCATCATAAGTTTACGCTTTGGCAATAATTTTTTTTAAGTCATATTAAATATTCCTATGTCTAATTGCTAGGAGATTTTTGGTATGTTTTAAGGTAGGATGATTGATGAAAGAGCCCAAAGACTAGCCCGTCCCCATGGTATCTAGGTACAAATAGTAGCGGTCTTCTCTTATATGGTTGGACATCATTTAAAGAACTTAGCTAGGAATTATTCATTTAACCTAAGGTTTTCTCATAATGCCATCATTGGAAAAGTATGATCAAATTCTTCTATTATGAAGAATTGGTCTATGTGCCTCTAGTAATCACTATAAATGTTTGTAAGGATAAAATGACTAATTGCATCAAGTAGGAGAGAATCAACTTTGAGTTCTTCAAAGATTATATTCCTCTATTCATAATTTTTAAGGGTTGTGTGTGGAGGAGGTTATCACTACCAAGAAGGGAGGAGACCTTTCCTTGTATTCTTTTATAATTTTCATTATTCTTATTTATTTTACACCTACATTTACAAATACACATACATATGCATTTACTGTTTTCATTTATTTCTCATGTAGTTTAATAGTTTGATATGATGGAGCCTCAAATTTAAGTCCTTGGTTTCCTTTTGTTACTAGTTTGTCTTGATTATTCGGAAGGTACCTGGGGCAGGAATTTTGCTTTGCTTCCATGAAACCTTGGTGTTCTATCTTTGGGTTGGGTCTTTCTGTCATTACCTTTAGAGCAGGGGTTCTAAAAATAACTTATGTCCCATTGAATCATCTAGGCCAGGCCCCTTTTTAATAAAAATGCTAAATATTTTTCTTGCCACTTTTATTTATTAAAGTCTAGGTCAGTCTGTGCCCCACGCTTTTAAAACAACATTGAGTCATCGACTGTCATTGCCCTAGGCAGTGTCCCTTTCCCCTTATTTTCTTCTAAGTATTTTTAATGTTTTGTAGGGGTTATTTTGATGACCGTCAATTTCCCTACGGTTGATTTTGACTGTTCCCAGCGATCTCGCGATGACACCATTGCTATTTGTTTGGTGATCATGATATCGCGGGAGGGTGCCACATGTCCCAGTTTACCGATGCTGAAAAGAGTAAAAAAAAGTGTTTAATATGTGTATCAGACTTTAGTGCATTATGGAGCAGGTTACTAAACCACATCTGAGATGGACATCCTCATGATCAACAGCGATGTTTTAACTTTGCTGAAAAAAGCTACTCGATGGATAGGTATTGATGTTGCTCCCTATTATGTATGATCATCATCACCGATGAAGGGAATCAATGGTTGCCCACTATCGCATGATCCTAAACTGAAGGGAATTTAATGATCACGATATTGCGGGCGGGCGCTACATGTATTTTTTTGGTGCTGCGTATTATGGTGGGTCCTTGATAATGAAATGGATATGTTGTCAGCTTCTTTGAAGGTGACCATTCGATAATCTGACAGAAATAAGAGGTCGATGGTGTAGATTTAAATTTGCATCAAATACAATTGAAGTCGTTGGCATAGTGTGCAAGTAAGCTTTAATGGCGGATGAGACATCTTATGGCCATTTCTCATAAATTCTAAGTATTTAATTTTAGGCTATCTTCACCACAAGGGCATTCAAGTGTTTTTGAAGCGGTCCAGAGCCAAAGATAGAGTTTTTTCAAAGCAATTACAACAGGGTGTGAAATCTCGTGAGTTACTTCCTTTATCACTGTTTCTGTTTGAATGTGATTCTTGTGGAGGGTTGTTTTGTTTTGGTCAATGGTTTTCTGGATTAAGGTTCTAGGCTTACTGGTTCTTTTGAATTGTGGGAAATTGCAAAATTCTACTATAATTTCATTTTGGGTAGCCCTAGTTTGTTCACAAATTTGATCTTAGGAGAAGCCTTGGTTGTTTGAAATGGTGCCACTAAAGTAGCATTCTGGCCTTATTGATTATTTGCAAAGGAATCTATAAGACGATTTCCATGACCAATTCCCTTTGTCAATAAATGACAAGAAGAGGGGTTTGATCTTAATAAATGGGACAGCCTTAGGTGAGGGATTAAGATATAAAACCTATAACATTGCAGATGCTAGGGTACAAATGATGGGCTTAGAAATGTTTAGGAGATGGTATGGACAATGAAATATGTCTCATCCTTTTTCAAATGGTTGGAGATATGATATGGGAAAACTTGTGGTGCCGAATGTATTTCTTGATGTTGACCTACTCAGGGTAGTGAATGCACAATATGATCCCATCACAAGGATTATCAGGGATAATGATGGCGGGGTTTTACTGAATATAAATGCATATGAGATTCAGAAAGTTTTTGAATTAAGTGAATACAACTCATTTTTGGTCTGGATATACCTTGAAGAAATGAAGCAGGAATATGCCAGGGAACAACCTCTTTTCAGATTAAAGTTGCTTCCTCCTCATCTAGCCAGGGCGGGCAGTTCAATGATTCACATTAGCCCAACTAACTGGGAACCTTTTAGGTTGAGTTGTTTTGCTAATCATTTCTTGGTAACTTTTTATTCACTTTTCCAAATTTAAGGTTTCATCCCTAATACCATGATGCCCATTGCTTATATTTTTGTGGGGGCTCAAATTCAGCATCCTAACTTTTCTGTATTGTACGACTATGCTTCTTTCCTTGCTAAAAGGATACATGAGAGTTAGTTGAACTTGTATGTGGGGGACACTGGTACTCCTTTCTTTTGGTACTTCTTATTAATGCATATGTTCATGTACAAGAATGCCAATTTATTCTTAGAGAAAATGGAGTTGAGGCAGGAGATGAATAGAGAAAAATTACCAGTGCAAGCTTGGAGTGCAAACTTGTCTTACAACAAGGGAGATGCCAATTTTGTGTAGTTTGATAATTGCTTTGCTTCCAGGCTTAGAGCTAGACTAATGGTGAATGTACCAAGGATTCCTAAGGATTTGTATGACTTCCTTTGACCCAAAGTGATGAAGCCTAATTTGAAGGTGTGTCATAATTGGGGTGACATCATTCTATACCTTGTAAGCACTGTCCTAAGAGTTTATGGTTTCTAGGGAGCTCCTCATATTCTCGCATATAATGTACCATCAAGAATGGGATTTGCAAAGGTCATGTAGCAACTAGGTTGCATTCATGAAGATAATTTGACAAGAAAAGGAAAAGGGACTTTGTTCCTTGATTATACTGTTGTTTCAAACTTTGTTTTTTCCAAGGGAGGATGTGTTCACTTTGACAGATATTTTGATGACTACCATTTGAAGAGTGGATCTAGGAGGCACCATGACCCTGAGGGATTCTTTGCCCTATTTAGGCAAAGAATTAAGGGTGGAAAGTTTTCTCATGTTTTCAATTTTCCTAAGGATTTGATTAGAAATGAGTTCGATTTGAGCCAGCAAGAATTAAATAAAGAGAAGTGGATTGCTTATGAGAAAATGTTGGCCATGGTGCATAAACTGGATCCAAAATATGATCCACTAATGGAGTTCACTCCATTTCATAAAAGAATTGATTTCTTGATGAATAATTTTAAAGAAATTACGAGCACCTTGAGAACCAAGAAAATAAACTTGGAACTAGACTGGGGAATTCAGGGATTAGAGGTGAGGCCTAAAGAAACAAGGCTGACCTATCAGCCACCAGTGGACAAGCATCTATACAAGAGGAAGAGAGATGATAACAGTGATGAAGAAGGAGGAGATAAAAAAGGGAAACAAATAATGAAAACATCATCACAACCGGGTCATAGGATTAGGAAACCTGGGGGGATAAAGATTGTGGATCTGGATTCACCACCTAGAAATGACCCTGTAGAGCTGCCATTAGATCCAAGCCTTAAGAGGTGAAGAGTTGAGGAGTCACAAGAAGCTCTAGTGGATGAAATAATCATAATTGATCAGGACATGCAGGTTGGTATCCCCTTCCCTCATAGATCAGCACAATTGGTGCTAACTAATATGGATATAAAGGGGCAGTGTGTACAAGATGCCAGGATGGTGGCTTGCAAGGCATTCTTCGATGATGATGCCTTCGTGAAAACTCTTGTGTTCTTGCAGTTGATCTAGAGGATGAAACTTGAAGAATATCAAGATAAATGCAAGACCAAGAGGGAATCAAGACCTGATAGGTCTAACCAGGAGAATGATGATGAAGTCAAAGCTGAATTAATGGAGCAATTCAAAAGCATCACTCCTGATGATGGAAGGAAACTTGTATCTCAGGCTGGTGTCTTACTCCCTAAATGGGACATAGCTAATGCTATAGCATTCAATTCTATTATGTAGTCTAAACATCCTATGCAAAATAATGAAGAAGAATTCAAGGCAACTCTACAAGACTCTTCCTTTAGTGAGGAATATGAAACTTGAGCCATATGGGCACTGGCACCTCAAGGTAGAAAACCAAATGTGGCTAATATTAGCCCAAGTCTAAGGGGTGGGCTCATTATCAAGAGAGATTCTAAAACCTCAACAACAGAAGCCACAAGCCTAACACTAAATGTGGCCAAATTGGCCCAGAAGACAACTGAAAGAGATGAAGCTAAAAATAAAAGCCTGATGGAAAAGTACAATGCAATAATTGGGGAGTATAGTAGAATGAAGCAGAAAAATGTTGAGCTACAATCTAAAGTAAATAGATTGAGATACAGGTAGGTGGGAGAATCCTCCAGTACCTCTGCTATCAGAGCATTACCTACTACTTCGGGGTCATTTCCCCTATTATCCCAATCATTTCTACTCCTAGATCCCCAATTCAGACACCTGCTAATAGCCTTGTACAGGGTCAGTCAAAGAGGAAGATGAGTATTCTGCAAATCCTACCAAAAAGTAGATGATGAATAAAATCATAGAATTATAGGTTGCCCTAAGGGTGAGTGAGGATGGTGCTATGAATAAACATAATGATGTGGTTGACACTATTTTGAGGCATTTAAATGAGAAGGTTGATTCTAGATTGCCAGCTGTACATTCTTTATATTCTTTATTCTTGGGTGGAATACAAAACATTAACAAAGATCGGGAAGTGGTTCTACCTCTGGTTGAGAAGTCGATCCCTCAGGCCACTGATTTAGATGTTATGTTTAAGGCTTCCAGATTTGATGTAAATAATAAGCCCCAGTCATTAAAGCCTACTCAAATCTTTGTAAAATCATTGAAAGGATTCTAGGCCCTGCCTGATGATTTGAGTAGGAAAATTAGAGAACTAGTAAAGAGTTTTGATGATTGGAATGACACTTTTCTGCCAAATGTAATAGATGCACAAGGAAATATTAAGACACTGCAATAGTGGCAAGATAGGGCAGAAGAGGTTATTAATGCACAAATCAAATTGATTTGTGATGACTCAGACCATGACTTGTTGGTAAGCAGCATGGATAAAATAATTAATACCAACATGTTCTTAGAGTCATTTGAGAGGGAGGCCAACCAGGTTGTGGTGAAATTCATGCCTTACAATACCAAGGTGAGGGAGATGGTGAATTTTAATTGGCCAATGGATGAGGAATATCAGAATTGGGTGGACAAGTACTTAACTGAAGAGGAATGAAATGGTGTCTATTACTGGCAACTGGCAACTGACAGCTCAACAGTTATATTATAGCTGATTATGGTTTTGTTTCCATGGCAGCTTTGGGCACAGGTTCTGAGGTGTAACAAATGATGTAGCTATTGTGTAATGAGTAGAAATAAATGAAAAGATGCTCTGAGACTTGGTGGTTTTGATCATAGTTTTGAATTGGCACATAGCGGTCCAATTGAACGGTGATGTGTAATTTCTAGCCCGATGCTTGTTGCTCCTTCATTTTCAATAAGAAAGATTTCAAGGCTGGAAATAAGGGTTGGCAAGTCAGATATTTTGAAGGTCAAGTCTAGGTATAGTTGTAGAGTAGATTGTAAGAACCTTTTTGAATGTTAAGGCAATTTAGGTTTGGGGTTATCTTGTAATGGGTTTTAAAGTTATGGAGATTTGATGTTTTATAAGCAACACTAGCATTTGAGCTATGATGTTATATCTCGATCTCATGTCTCTCCTCTATACAAACATATCATAATTTTGAATAGAATAATCAAGGATTATGACATTCATCTCATTTCTCTTATGTGTGTGTTTTCCATTTTGGCTTTAATTCAAAGAATAATTAAAGTGCTTGGATGGAGTCATGGATGGGTATGTTTGTAGAGGGATTTAGTAAGAAGTATTGGGCTGGGATAGGAAATGACACTATTGTAATGCAATATTTCCAGGGATCATGCGTGCTAAGTATTTAAATCTGTTGTTGAATAATGAATGTTTGTGAATTTGACTCCCCAATGGTATATGGCACTGATCTAAATTGTATGAATTTATGAAACTCCATGTCTGTATTTCTTTGCTTAGGGCTTGCCGCCAAATTGCAAATAAGATGACTATCATAAGTTATGAAATAATGTTTTAATCATCTCATGCTCCAAGTAGTTGATATTATTGGTGAAAGGCCAATTCATTTTAGTGGTATCCTATTCTGTTGAGCTATTTGTGGGATTATCTGTGAATCGTTAATGATTTTTTATGAGTTTGGTGTAGAGATCATAAACACATTATAGGGACCACCCTCCTGGGTCTTCCAGATCCCAAAGTGTAGGAGGTTATAATTAAAATCCTCGTCAATTGGTCCAGGTCCTTCGAGCTACCCTTGATTGGAATTGGAAATTCCATAGGTAGATTAGAAGACCAACCTGGTTTATAGGAAAAAACACCAACATGATCAATTTCATATTATATGTGTTGAAGACTTTACAATTTCAATTACATTAATTTATGGATATGTTGTATTTATAACACTACAAAACCATATGCTCTTTGCATTTACACTTGCATTTAGAAATACACATTTATATACATAGATATAGATTTCTTTAATGATATGTTGCAGTTATTGTTCTAGGAGAGCATCCAGTAATTACATTTACATTTACATTTAAAAATACATATACATACATATATATATGTGTGTGTGTGTGTGTGTGTGTGTGTGTCTGTGTGTATCATTTATATTCAGTGTTCAGAAATAACCCATTAGGTCTGCACATGGATACAAATTCATAAAATCAAATCTCTCATACATGTTTTGTTGAAAACTACGCCCTATTCATGCATCCTACAATTACAACAATATCCTCGAGGCCTCTTACATAAGCTACAATAATCAAAAAAAGTGTAAAAGCCACTTTATATCATGTTTGGACTACAAAACCCTAAAAAATAGGGTAACTCAAATTATGATTTGTTGGTGAGCTGTATGGACAAAATCATTAGCACCAGCTCATTCTTGGAGTCTTTTGAAAGAGAAGCGAACCAGGTGGGAGTTAAGTACAAACCTTATAGTGTCAAGGTGAATGAGGTGATCAATTTTGATTGGCCAAATGATGAAAAGTACAAGGCGGTCCAATTGGCTGGTGACACGTGTGCTTTCTGGCCCGATGCTTGTTTGCTCCTCCTTTTTTCTATAAGAAGGATTTCAAGGCTAGAAGTACGGGTTAGCAAGTTAGATATTTTTGGTCGAGTCTAGATGAAGTTCCAGAGCAAATTGTAAATTCTATTAGTTTTAGGGAAAATGCAATTTAGGTTTTGAGTCATTCTGTAGTAGGTTTTGAATTCATGGGGATTTGATGTTTTATGACAGTACTGGCATTTGAATTGATATGATTAATTCAAACTCATGTCTCTCCATTGTATAAGCATATCTGAATTTTGAATAAAATGATCAAGGGTTGTTTCGTTCATCTCACTATTGTGGTGTGTATGATTCTTGTTTTAGGTTTAATTCAAAGAATTAATTAAAATTCTTGAATGGGATTGTAGGTGGATATGTTCTGTATAAGCTATCTTATTTTTTTAGTCTTATCTTATACCATTTTACGAGAATGGGGGTGCCAATGTACAAGAAGATCTTTGGAAACTAGGCATGAAAATTGAAGGTTAAAGAGAATAGGGGTGCCAAACTTACATTACTCATTGCCCTTTGGTCATCAATTTTCCGTGAGTGCCCTCAAACTCGTCATCGGCACTGGTATTGACCTTGTTTTCACTCCTCCAAACTCTTCCTCGGCGCTAATATTGACCTTGTTTTCACTCCTCCAAACTCTTTGTCCGCATTGGTATTGACCTTGTTTTAACTCCAAACTCTTCCTCAGCGTTGGTATTGACCCTGTTTTCACTCCTCCAAACTCTTCCTCGGCACTGGTATTGACCTTGTTTTCACTACTCCAAACTCTTCCTTGGCACTGGCATTGACCTTTCACTTCTCCAATTTGACGAGCTACAACCTAGTTTCATTAGCTTTTACAATCTGTTAATTAAGTTCAAATTTTTGGCACCATTTAGTTAGGTTTTAATATTCTACAATATAGTTAAGTATATATTAGCTATATTTTACATAATAAATAATATAATTATTCAACTTATTATAATTAGATATTATATTGTTTAACAAAATTATTAAATACATATAAAATTATTATAATTAATAATTAATAATAAGTATATTTTTATATAATACAAAATATAATTAATATAATATATATTTAATATAATAGTAATATATATTAATATGAGAAAGATAAACTAAATTTTGAATGGTTGTTTCATGTCAACAATTGAAGGATGGCATGTGTCCTTGGGAGTTATGCTCAAGGTAGCATGCCATTTGATTAAAGATATGATAGTTCTCCTTTAAGACCTCTTCAATGTACCCATTGCACACTTAAGGAGACAAAGATAAATATAGGGAAGAAAATATAGAGAGAGAGGGAGATAATGACAAACATACAAATAGAAAGGGAGACAAAGAGATGGAAAGGGGTAGAGAGATAAAGAGATAAGGATGAATAGATAGAGACATAGGGAGGGTGATTTATATCTCTCTCTATCGCTTCTATATCTCCCACTATCTATGTACTCTCTCTATACATGATTTTTAGCAAGATTGGGGACACTAATAGAACCTTCATTATTTTTTTTTAACAGACTAAGAAATGTATGAAAATTTGACAACATGAAAACCATGAAAATAAAAGTGAAAATAAAAATTTGACATAGTAAAAATGGCCAATCATGTGCCAAAAATGAAAAGAACCATTTGTTGTTACTCTAATATTTCAACCACATACTAAATTACCAAGTGCATTTTATAAATGTATCATGCAAGGAGCACAATATTGGGAATCAATGTGAATGATTCTCATCAAGAAATTAGACAAGCTTTGAGATTGAAGGACCCAAGCTCTTTGTAGGTTTTCAATGAAGATTTAATTAGCCACTAATAGGAACAATAAGAAAATAGATAAATGTGAAAATAAGATTCAACTATTGGTCCATTTTTGTTCAATATAAGTTATATTTTAAATCATTAGTGTTGTTTTTATAACAACAAATAGATTTTTTGTGTTCAAATATTAGTCCATATGTGTTGTTTTTTATAAAATAGAACACTGAACAAACTTTGAAGTTCCATCACTACCTATAACCTAAACCATAAACCATTAACTCCTTAACCCTTAAACCCCAAACCCTTAAACCCTCTACCCTCTCTCTCTCTCTCTCTCAAGCCTCTCCCTCCTATGCCCTCTCCCTCTCTTAGGTCTCTCTCTCTCAATTCTCTCCCTCCTACCCCTTCTCCCTCTCTTAGGTCTTTCTCTCCCTCCTACCTCCTCAACCATAAACCCTTAAACCTTCTATCCTCTACCCTCAACACTCTTCCCCTCCCCCTTCCCCCTCCTAATTCTCTCTCCTTTTCTCTCTCTCTCTCTCTCTCTCTCTCATGTAGAGCAAAGGAAGAAACAACAATACTTAAAACAATTCAATCCTTTACCAAAATCACTTCAATTTCCTTGAATTTCTTCATGGCTACAAAGCCCAACTCTTCAAAACTTGAATCTAAACCTTTATAAAATTAAAATCAGACCCTCATACATCTAAAAAATCATTATTTTGATAGAAATAAACCAATTACACAGCCTTATTCCTCTGTTTTATCAGAATTACAAAATACTTGCACCAAAAACCCAAATTTCGCTTGAAGGGAACCAAAACACTAAATCGGGTGTAATTTTCAAGAAAGATTTAATCACAAAAAAAAAATTTGAGCGCCCATTTTGGCCATTAAAAACATATCTCATTTTTAGGTATACTTTTTTTGGAACACATGCTTGTTGTCCGGACTTTTTTTGTTACGAAATAGGTCGAAATAAGGAGATATGTATGCAAATGGTCACCTATAACTTTCACAAACCAACAAATTAACTCAATATCTCCAGTAATAATTTAGAAGAGCTTATTAAAAATATTTCCTCCAATTTGTAGAAAAATCCAATGGTTAAATTTGGAGAAACATGATTTTTACTGAAAATTGTTACCCTAGCAAGGGTTTTAGACAGTTTTGAGAAAAACGAATATATCTTGAACAATTCTTAACTAAAATGCATGAAAAAAGAAATATTTGGATGGTGACTGATAATATTAACTTTCAAAATCATTCTTACACATTTTAAAGTCTGTGCAAATTAGTACATAAGCCTGGAATAGTCAATTTTCTGGAAAATGTGCATAAAAACAAAGTTTTTTATTATTTTCTTCAAGGTATCAATCACCAACGACCACAAAAGGAGTTCAAAATCCTTTTTAAAGGAATTTACACCATGGAAAATCAATTTCCAACTGTTTTCAACTTCTTATTATTGATTAGTCTCTAATTACCTCTTAACAACTAATTGTTGCTTAATGCAACTTTTTACATTTTTTGCAATTTTGAACTTTTGTGTTGACAACTTTTGGATACATTGACATATTTTAACATTTTTTTAAATGACCTCCTAAAATAAATGATAAATGACTCAAATAACCTTAATAAAAAGTGAGAACACAAAAATGGAATCAAATTCCTAAATTTCCACAATGAGGCATAATTGTGTCAAGGTGCTCCTGCACCACTCTCTCTCAAGGGGAGAAACTTGAGAGAGAGAGAGGGAGGGAGTGGGAGAGAGATACAGGAAGGGAGGGTTAAGGGTAGAGGGTAGAGGGTTTATTAATGGTTGAGGGTTTATGGTTTAGGGTTAAGGGGAGAGAGATAGAGGGAGTGAGTGAGTGAGAGAGAGACCTGAGGGAGGGAGAGGGGGTAGGATATTGAAGATACTTGAGAGAGAGAGAGAGGGAGGGAGTGGGAGATAGATAGGAGGAGGGAGGGTTAAAGGTATAGGGTAGATGGTTTAAGGGTTTATACATTGCTACCCCAATTGTTGTATAGATAAGAACAATATTTTTTCACAATGATAACAACACTTGTTTCAATGAGTGTCTTATTTTATTAAATGACCATTTTTTTTTTAAATGATATAATTATAGTGGAGAGTTGTGATATTTTATTTGAAACAAAAAAAATACTTATTTCACTTCTTCATGAAATATGTCACTTCTTTATGAGTTATGAGAGAGGGGAAGGGGAGAGAGAGAGGAATGGTTGTCACTGAATCTTGGCTCACCCAAATAGTTGATCATTGCACTAAGATGTGCATATTCAATCAAAAGTTAAAATTCATAAAACTCAGACTAAAAGAGTGGATTATCCAAGTCTTTAGAAACCTTTTCAAAGAAAGGATCTCCTTGAAAGTAGAATGGCTAAGATCCAAAAAGACATCCTAAATTATTTTTCTTATATCCTAATAGAAGAAGAAGAGAGGAATCTCATAATTCAATTGATGGTGTCTATAGTTTTAAATAAATCTATTGGAGACAAAAAATCAAGGATTAAATGACTTAAATAAGGTGTAAAACCAAGTTTTTCATTTAAAATGCAAAATTATAAGGCAAAGAAACATAATATGAAGATTGAAGATGGAAAGAGGGAAAGAGGGAGGAGTGGAGAGAGATATGTAGAGGGTTAAACATAGAGGGTAGAGGGTTTAAGGGTTTAGAGTTTATGAGAGAGATAGAGGGAGGGAGGAGGAGGAGAGAAAGACCTAAGAGAGGGAGAAGGGGTGGAGGGAGAGAATTGAGATAGAGTGAGTGAGTGAGTGAGAGAGAGACCTCAGAGAGGGATTGGTGCTAGGAGGGAGAGACTTGAGAGAGAGAGATAGAGAGAGGGAAGGAGGGGGAGAGAGATAGAGGGAGGGAGGGATAATGGTAGAGGGTAGATGGTTTAAGGGTTTAAGGTTAAGGGTGGAGGGGATAGAGATAGAGGGAGTGAGTGAGTGAGAGAGACCTAAGAGAGGGAGAGGGGGTAGGATATTGAAGATAGCTGAGAGAGATGCAGGAAAGGAGGAGGGGAGAGAGATAGAGGGAGGAGGCTAAGGGCAGAGGCAGATGGCTTGGCTAGTTTAAGGTCTGTGGTGGAGGGATAGAGACAGAGGAGGAGGAGAGGAGAGAAAGACTCCAAGAGAGGAGGCGGGTAGGAGGAGAGACTTGGAGAGAGACCCGAGAGAGGGAGAGGGGCAGGGAGGAGATACTTGAGAGAGAGAGAGAGGCAGAGGGTTTGCTGGGTTTGGGGTTTCATGGCTAAGGGTTAATGGTTTAGGGTTTAGGGTTATGGGTAGTGATGGAACTTCAAAGTTTTGTTCTGAGTGTTCTATTTTATAAAAACAACACATATGGACTAATAGTTGAACACAAAAAAATTATTTGTTGTTATAAAAACAACACATAATGATTTAAAATACAACTTATATTGAACAAAAATGGGCCAATAGTTGAACACTATAATTTCTTGAAAATCCCACATTTAATGGGAAAATACATGTTATTTATTGTGCTCACCTTTTATATTTGTAATAGGACAAACTATTAATATAAAATTATCCAACGCTTGTACTGATGGAACATCAAATTTTGTTCCTAATGTTTCACTCATCACCTACCTTATGTCACTGGTCTTTCATGGTGTTGGAAAATTTCTTAGGGCTGGGGTTTTAGCCTTGTCTTCATCTTAAACTCTTGTGTTTACATAATGCCTTGGTCGGGATCTATTTCACCGTTACCTTTTTTGAAGGGTTTTAAAAACATCTTATGCCCATCATTCCATCTAAGCCTAGTCCCTTTGGTCTTAATATTTTATTTCCTCTGTGGGTTTTATTTTCCTAAGTCCTGGTTGGCCCTGTGTTGAACGGTTTTAAAAAAACTTATGTCATTGTTTTCCATCCACCTAGTAATGTCCCCTTTCCCTTTAATGAATGTTTTATTTTTCAAAAAGATGAAATTTGCGCTGTCCTTGATCAAAATTCCTTCAAGATCAACGGTTTCTTGCCATCCCGTGATTGAGAATTGTAGGATGGAGATATCGCGGGCGGGTGACATGTGTCCCATTTGTGGATCAAATTTGCATGATTGTTCATCAACTGTCCTTTGATCTGAGCCATTCCCTGCCACCCCGCGATGGTGCTTTGGTTGATTGCAAAATCACAGGCGACTGCCATGTGGACTATACAAGGTGGGGCCTGAGGAAATTTTCCATCTGCCTAGTAATGTCCCCTTTTCCTTTAATGGATGTTTTATTGTTCAGAAGGATGAAATTTATGCTGTCGTCAATCAAAATGCATTCAAGATCAACGGTTTCCCACCATCCCATGATCGAGAATTATAGGATGGTGATATCGCAGGCGGGCGACACGTGTCCCATCTGGGGATCAAATATACGCGACTGTTCATCAACTATCCTTTGATCAAATTTGTAGGATTAAATCACACACATGGTGATTTTTGTCAGGGGAGCTTAGCTAGAAGACTTTCCTCAATCCAGTTGGTCATAATTTTCCTCTAAGAAGAAAGTCGGCAAGACCTTGCAAATGTCTTGCTAACTACCAGTGCATTTTGTTCAGTAGGCGTCTGTGTTGCCTATCGGAAAGACCTCAGGGATGTCACGGCGAGTGGAGTTCACATGCAAACACATGTCGGCAGGACATCAGTCATCATCCTGGGGACTGGGAATTCCCATCGGCATGAAAGTTTCCTTCGGAGCTAAGGAATCCATGTGTTGTCTTTCTCTTTCAGGAGAAGCAGAGTAGCAATATTTTGTTTGCATGTTGTTGTGCCAAGACACATGTCAACACTTACTAACATCATTAAAACGTAAGTTTATAATTATAAAAATTTAACATTAGAATTATTTAACATTTGAAATATAAAATTTAAATATTATATTATAATAGTTTATAATTTACTTATATAGTATTTTGGATAATAGAAACAATTTTGATTGATTTAATATTTTCTAAGTTCATTATTCATTTTAAATCTTATAAATATAATTATATATCTTTAATCAATATTATAATTTAAAAATATAATGAATATTGAACATCTTAGATTTTAGTATAATTTAAATATTAAAAAATTTAATGTATAAGTTTATAAAATATAATATATATTTTTTAAATAAAGATTTAAAGATTATTATATATGTATGTAATCAAGGATTTAATTTAGATTGTTAGCTTGTTAGATCAGTAAACATCCAAAAATCCAAAGAAATAACGAACCACAAAGGAAATAAAATGAAAATAAAAGGAACAATGTTACCAGAAATCTTCCTCTTCCATGCTTCACCTTCGTTACACCTCCTAGCTTGCAGTAAAATGTGTTGCCCTCAGATTCATCTTCTTGAGCAATATAAAATGCCTAAGTCCTACAACAAGATTTGAAGGATTTGATATGCCTAAATGACTATCTACAAACCAATGCCTATGTCTAAAATAATGCCAAAATTGAAATACTAAGATTGCCTATGACCATGAATGTGTGAGAGTAAGTAAATGCCTATAGTAATTACACTAAATGTGTGTCTCCTCAAAAATGAGAAGAAGATGGCATTTTATAGAAAAGGCCATTTCGAACGGACGGACGAGATAAATCAATGACAAGAACCTAAAACGAACGATCCAGATTACACCTAAGAATCCCTAATTAGGGTTAGGGAAAAATCCTTAATTGAACAGTCAAAATAAAATCGGATTGACGGTGGAGAATAAATGAGACAAATTAATTAGATAATGAAGATTTTTGAAAAATCAAGAAGATAAGATTTCCTGATTTGCCAAATTCAAAAAATCAAAGAGATAAGATTTGAACTGAAGATAAGATCTGGAAAATCAAGAATCTGCCCGATTGCTTGATTTTTAGAAGATTAATTACTAATTTGAATTAAAATAATTCAAATTATTGATTTTGAGAGATAATAAATAATCTTTTTCAAATTATTTATCAAAACAGACTGACAGTTAGGATTGACATGACATTTTAAATAATTTAATTTATTTAAAATGAGAAGAATATTAATTGGTAATTAAATAATTAAATTAAATTATTTAATTTAGGAGATGAGATTAATTAATTAAATAAATTAATCAATTTATTTAATTAAGACAGTTAGTGACATATTTAATAAATAAACAAAATTTATTTATTTAATAATCAATAAGAATTAAATGCAGAAGGGGGAATTAAATAAATTAAGAAATTTATTTAATTAAAGAAAGACTTAGACAGTTAATGACGTATTTAATAAATAAATAAAAATCTATTTATTTAATAATCATGAAGAATAACTGACATGAATTAATTAAATAATTATGAATTATTTAATCGATAGTCGAATGTGGATAAGGACATAATTAAATGTATTAGGACCGAGAAAGTGGTAAAATGAAACTACTTGGGGCCCTAGGTCATTTTTAAAAGGTGTCTACATTTTTCCCCTCTTTGTCATAATGTAAACATGTTATTGTGACAAAAGAAATCGTCAAAATGCCCTAGTGCAAATAAGATGAGGAAAGAATTTGAAGCAAAGGAGGGTTATGGTATGGCTGCTGCACCTCGAGGAGGAGACAGGAGGCAGTCAGAAGAACATGGGTGTGCTCTCGAAATTAATGAGAAGACTAGAATATGAAGAGACAAAGAAATGTTAGTGCAAAAGATATGGATGATGATATGGATGCAATGCCTATATGAGATGAGTGAGAGAAAATGACAAGACTAAAGAAGATGCATGTTAGTTCCTAGACCAAATCCTTCAAAACATTGCCATAGGACTTTAATATTTATTGCTCTTAATCATCATTGGGCAGTAAAAATGACACAAATGGACAACAAACACCATGATATGATGTAGACCAAGGTGTGCAAGGTCATCCACTTGAAAATAGACAGTCACAGACAAGGAATGTCCTAACTCATACTAAGGGCTGAAGTTGCCCTAGTCTTTTTTGTCAAGACAATCCACAGACAGCAGTCAAAGAAAATAAAATAGGCTAGGAGACGTCATCGTACCTCTAAATCCTTCATGGGACATCCTCGAGGTAGCTAGTAACATGACCAAAAGACAAGACAGTAAAAATATAAGACAAAATAGCCAAGATAGCCAAAAGATAAGACAAGAAAGACCAGAAAGATTAACAACCATGTAACTTTGTTTGCCAATGTTTGTTTGCCAAAGATTGAATTTATGTCAATTTGACAGTTTGGACAGTTTAAGGGTTTTTTCAATTTGATGGTGTTGCCGGTTTGACGGGGCCTATTGTCAGGAAGGACACATCCTGAAAAAGGCAAAGGACATTTTGATGAGGTCCAACTCCAAGAAGGACACATCTTGAAGAGGGCCAAAGAGTGATGAGATTGACATTGTTTTGACTAATATGTTTTGGCAAGTTGACTGATGTTGACTGTATAATTGATTGGACTATGTTGTCTAATTTTGACCAATTTTGATATTGACGTTTCAAATGACTGTCTTGTGTCTGAGTTTGACTATGTCTGACTTATTTGACTGATGTGACAATTGTGACAAATACTATGATTTTATTTGGACCAACCTAAAAGGACTGACCTAATGTCTCAGGGACTCATCGACTGATGGCCTTGCCTACATAGCAAATGCGCAGAGACAACGTAGTTTGACTATGACATGGACTGACTGACATGACTAACTTTGACTCCATTTTTAGGATTTTGACATTGATTTGAATGTTTTTGTGTTTTTCTTCAGGACATTTTATGATTTTTAGGTCTTTCTTCAAGACATTTTATGATGTTTTTATCTTTTTTCAAGACTTTTTGTGATATTTTTTGTCTTTTTTCAAGACATTTTATAATGTTTTTGGATTTTGACATTTAAGAGGATCGTGACAAATGCATATGACTGATGCCTACACATGAGAATCCAAGGACAAACATGATTGTGCCCCTAGTCAAGCTAAATACCCATTAACAGGTGATGACAACGTTGTTTGACATGGGAAGGACGCATCCCAAAACAAAGTGAGGATGATGACGATAATGTGACGAAAGTATGGAGGTCTACAGTCAGGCCGAGAACAAAGTCAAGTAATGTTTTGGATAATGTGCTTGTATGGATTAGACTCGTTGCATTTGGAATGACTTGGTTAGGGCTAGATAGGATGATGGAGTTTCCTTAGACCATTTGACAAGGGAAAGCCAAGATAGGTGACAACCATAAAAGGACAAAAGGTGTCCTTGGTAAAGGATGAGAGACATGTGACTAAGGGAATGTCATATGAATTTCATGGACTATGTCATATAAGGACAATAAGACTATGATGGTCAATAACATGATGTTTCATGAATCGTGTATGACCGAAGGATAGACATGTCAAGAGTTTTCCCAAAGCATGATTTATGTGTGCTCGTTTTATGTTAAGACCAAGGTAGGTGGGAAAATGGATGGAAATGATAGGGCTTAGATGGATGTCAATGTCATGAGGAAGACATGGGAAATGAGACGACTTGCCCCCAAGTGTAAGAGTCCACATACATGATTTATTTTACACATGACACCTGTTTGCCAGGTTTTCATCGTGGTACTTATCTAGGGCGCCTGTTTGCCAGGTTTTCACCATTAGATGAAAATTTTCTCTTTACTATTTTTTTGAATTTTTTATTTTTTTTTGTGTCACCAAGATGCCTGTTTGCCAGGTTTTCATCAGGGTGATGATTTTTTGATTTTTGATTTTTTTTTGTATTTCTGATTTTGCGAATAGCCTGGATGCTTTAGATGACCACTCACTGTTCTGAATCCACTGATGGTGCTGATGTAGAGACTGGTGCCATGATATGCCAATAATGACCTTGCTGAAGGAGTTGTCTTGTCAGGATTATAGCACTTGTATACAACTGATCGATGTCATTGTGATAATTTCTGATACTAGAGTTGGCCTTATCAAAATACGCACATCGTAATAGAGTGCCATGAGAGTCCTTGTGGTAAAGAGTTGCTGCCATGATGTGACGGATTTGTGACATGGGATTTTTGGACTTTAGGCGAGATGTAGGATTATGATAGATGATGGTGGACATGGAAAGGTTGTTTGGACGTTTGGATGAATGACTTTTTATTTTCCAAACTTGGGATGGTGGATGACGAATTTTGGAGGGATAGTGTTTGGAACCAACACTTTTATATGTCTTGATTGATGACCATTTTGAAGGAGGTGGACATGTGTTATATGTGGGAGTCCTCTTGTATTGTGGCTCCACATTGTGATTGACTTTTGTACTTGACTTGGTGTCTTTGTTTGATCCATTTTTCTTTGGGATCCATTTTAATTTCATTTGTCCACTTGTCCTTTTTTTTGATTCAATGGACTTTGACATTTGATTTTGATCTTTTGACTTGTAAGACTTTTGTTTTTGTTGGTTCCAAAGGGAAGGTTTATTTATGATGGAATGACGGTTCATGGTGTGGGTGGAGGGGGTGTTGGCAACAATCTTATGACAAGGATCTCTCATGGACTCCATTTTGACATTTGTATCTGACGAGGTTGCCCCCAATATCGAGGAGGTACCACTGACATCGTTTGATTTACTGACTGGGGAATACCCAAGACCTTGATGTCTGTAATTTTCCTGAAGCTGTATTGGTTCAAGAATGCCTTACTCATGTATGCCTAGTCCTTTGCCTTGATATTGCATTCTTTGAAAGATTGTGTTTGCGATGGGGTATTTATTGTTTTGAAAGAAAGATGCTAACCCATCATGATGTCTATGGACACTATCACTTGTAATATTTTCTTCTACAAGAAAGCCTGCTCTGACAAAGATAGATGACCCTAGTTGATAAAGTGTCTTAGCTTCATTATCTTGTTGGACATATTCCTGACTGATATCTTTGGTCTGATCATGTGACATGTCAGGTTCAAATGATTCTGTTGGTTCTTCCAAGGAAATTTCAAAGCCATCATTATTTTTAGTGTCATAGAGTCCAATGATTTTAGCTATAACCTTATCATATTCAATCATGTCCCTAGTGGGAGATTCTTGTTATATAGGAATATCGTCTATGTGTCCCATGGAGGAAAGTGTCTTATTGTGGGAAGTGCCAATAGTTGAGGCTTGTATAGGGTCGTCAAGTGTTTGATCATGAATGGTGTAAAGGTCAAGGAGTGGATCATTTTGGATTTCTTGGTCCATGGTAGGGTCTTGGTCAAAGATAGGGTTGTCGTGGATTTGGACTTCTTGGTCAATGGTAGGGTCTTGGTCAAAGATGAGGTTGTCGTGGATGATACAATCAGAAATAGGGTCATGGGATGGATTACCTTGTTCTTGACATAAGGGTGACATTATAATGTCATGCTTTGGACTTTCATTTTGAAATGTATCCTCAAGTGTAGACGATGGGATGTGACTTTGAGTAATGACAGAATTTTCATGACTAGATGTGGCTTGTGAGGGGATGACTTAAAAATGATTAATAGATGAAGGACTAGGATAGGACATGGAGACTTGGACTGGACTAGTATGTGAAGGACTAGCATATGACATGGGTACTTGCATTGGACTAGCATGTGAAGGATAAGGGTAGGACATGGGGACTTGGACTGGACTAGCATGTGAGGGAAAAAGAAAGGACATGGAGTCTTGGACTGGATATGTCATGGAGTCTTGGACTGGATTAACTGTTGAAGGACAAGGATATGACATGAAGACTTTGACTGGATTGGTGTAAGGTTGATTGAAATAGGACGTGGAGACTTGGACCAAATTAATAGGTGAATGGTCAGAATATGACATGGAGGTTTGGAATGGACTATTGGACAGTTGCCTTCCCTTGTCAAGGTTAGGATAAGGGTGATAAGTGGATGTTTGTTGTGAATTATTGGTGGGATTTATGTCAAGTGACTGTTGATTGTGAGGTTAGACAGATGGTGGAAAAGTATTTATGTCAAAGCCTTGTGGTAACTTAGCCCCTTTGTCCAAAAGCATGGCTAGATACCTTTGAGGGTCACGTAAGACTAATTTTTTTACAAAGGAGAATATATCAGGATTTTGCTTTGCAGCTTCTATGTCTTTGAAATATACTTGTCCATTTTGGTCTCTTTCTATGAATGGCTCAAAAATATTTTGTGATGAAGATGGCATGTTCATGGAAGATTGCATGTTCATGTTGTGAAATGGGTCAGAAAAAGTTCAATGTTTGTTCGTGTCGTAAGTGTTATTGTCAATGTTGGGATAAGAATCTTGTCCAAAGTTTTCCATTTGTCGTTGTTGTCTTTGAAGCCTAGTCTCAACTGTAAAAGGGATTTTCTCAAATGAGAATGATGAGAATGACAACTAAATGCAAGGATGACACTAGCCTATTTTTTTTTTGAATTTTTTTGGATAAAGGATGACAATGCAAGACTATGTTTTTGGATTTTTGACAATAAGGGATGCAATATGACAATGTTGTCTAAAGAAAATGACTAATGCCAAAGGACAATGAAGACTAAGATGACAAGTTATGGCACTAATTTTTTTGTATTTTTGGAATAAAGGATGACAATGCAAGATAATGATGACGTTTTCCTAAGAAAATGATTAATGCATGATGACAAGGTTGTCAAGGCCAATATGAGGACTAAGATGATGATGTTTGACTAAGGACTTAATGTTATAAATGCCATGTCTAGGTTTACAATGATGACTAAGATGAACAATGCAAAGTCTAAGTTCAAAATGAGGACTGAGATTGTTTTCTAATGTCTTGTTGAAAAGTTTGAGTTGTCTAAGGTCAACTGTTTTTGTCCAGATTTGTGAATGTTGTGTATATTGTTTGAGTAATCTAGAAAACACTTGACAAGCACGATGTTTTGGTGTAAGCAAGCTCACATGAAACAAGTACAATCCTAAAAGGCCAATAGGCCAAGGGTTTGTATACTTGATATAGCCCACCTATTATACCTCGAATTGGTGATAACCACATTTCCTTCTCGAGAGAGAATAGCTTAGAATTTTGGTGACATTGGCTCCCCTCCACGGCTCATTAACGTCATTTGAGCACACCAAATTCAGATTCTTTGGGTAGTGACATCCCAAGAATTGCTATCTCTACTCAAGGGGATCAGTAGTGAATATCTTCGGGCATGATACTGTACCCTGCACTATATCAAGCAACGACCAATAGAACGGTTGGATTCTAAAATAAAGGTTTTTAATTCAGGAATTCCGTTCATGGGGCGTGATCCATGCAGCGAGAGTCCCCTTTCGGATCCATCTCGTCAGAACCACGCTCATGATTCTTGGGGTTTCCCCAAGAACCCACTTTTATATACCGGCTGGAAGTCCCTCAGTGTCAGGGTGCTACCAGTTTGAGTCATCCTGGGGTGAGTACTTTTTTTCACCAGAACAGGCCCAAGTTCTAGAGTCAGTAACCGTTTCTCTTACACCCAAGATCGCTCGAAAGCGCGAGGGGAGAGGATACTCCGATATACCAAATCGTGAAAGGTAAAAATAGATAAAATGGGTCTAGTTTTCTGATCACCGCGTTTTCACAAGGTGAGAGCACAATCACCTACCATTTGTTCAAACACAATCAAACAAAGAAAGCATAGGTTCGTTTTAATTGCACCAAATAAAATGTGAGTTACACTACTAAAAATGCAAACACATTGTTTTGTTATTTGGCCTTTGACAATCGAACCTACAAGACAATCCGTTAGTAGTTTAGTATTTTTCTTCAACCCATGAATAGTAACCGCCAACAAGCTGCCAATCTTGATTAGTAACAAAAAAAAAAAAAAACCTTTATTGACAGCAGCAACTTAAAACGGTGATAACTTGCTCAAAACTTATTGAAATTTTAACTGGTAGATATCTATGGAAAGCTAAAAGTCCAAACTTCAAAACCCAGAAAGGATTTTCCACAATTCTACACAAAACAAATGTTATATGCAAAAGAAAACGTGGGTTTTTTAAATGAAATTAAAAAAACAACAATCACTAAAACAACCATAACTTTCTCAAATCTTAACGAAATTTAAAACTGTTTGATGTTCTGGAAAGTTGAGACCAAGATCTACAAAATCCAGAAAATGTTTGAAAATATTTTATTCACCCATTTTTCTGTGCTCAAATGAAGGTGACGGGATTTCGTATGACGTCTTGGCTGTAATCTGCAAAACAATGAAAACAAACAAAAAAACACAAATTTCTATCCAAAGTGCCAGGTTCACCAATGTAATCAAGGATTTAATTTAGATTGTTAGCTTGTTAGATCAATAAACATCCAAAAATCCAAAGAAATAACGAAGCACAAAGGAAATAAAATGAAAATAAAAGGAACAATGTTACCAGAAATCTTCCTCTTCCATGCTTCACCTTCGTTACACCTCCTAACTTGCAGTAAAATGTGTTGCCCTCAGATTCATCTTCTTGAGCAATCTAAAATGCCTAAGTCCAACAAAATTCAAAGGATTTGATATGCCTAAATGACTATGTCTACAAACCAATGCCTATGTCTAAAATAATGCCAAAATTGAAATACTAAGATTGCCTATGACCATGAATGTGTGAGAGTAAGTAAATGCCTATAGTAATTACGCTAAATGTGTGTCTCCTCAAAAATGAGAAGAAGATGGCATTTTATAGAAAAGGCCATTTCGAACGGATGGATGAGATAAATCAATGACAAGAACCTAAAACGAATGATCCAGATTACACCTAAGAATCCCTAATTAGGGTTAGGGAAAAATCCTTAATCAAACAGTCAAAATAAAATTGGATTGACAGTGGAGAATAAATGAGACAAATTAATTAGATAATGAATATTTTTGAAAAATCAAGAAGATAAGATTTCCTGATTTGCCAAATTCAAAAAATCAAAGAGATAAGATTTGAACTGAAGATAAGATCTGGAAAATCAAGAATCGGCCCGATTGCTTGATTTTTAGAAGATTAATTACTAATTCGAATTAAAATAATTCAAATTATGGATTTTGAGAGAATAATAATTTTTTCAGATTATTTATCAAAACAGACTGACAGTTAGGATTAACATGACATTTTAAATAATTTAATTTATTTAAAATGAGAAGAATATTAATTGGCAATTAAATAATTAAATTAAATTATTTAATTTAGGAGATGAGATTAATTAATTAAATAAATTAATCAATTTATTTAATTAAGACAGTTAGTGACATATTTAATAAATAAACAAAATTTATTTATTTAATAATCAATAAGAATTAAATGCAGAAGGGGGAATTAAATAAATTAAGAAATTTATTTAATTAAAGAAAGACTTAGACAGTTAATGACGTATTTAATAAATAAATAAAAATCTATTTATTTAATAATCATGAAGAATAACAGGACATGAATTAATTAAATAATTATGAATTATTTAATCAATAGTCGAATGTGGACCAAGAACATAATTAAATGTATTAATTATGCTATGACGAAAGTGGTAAAAATGAAGCTTGCAAGCCTAGGTCATTTTTAGGTGTCTACAATGTATATTTAAAGATCCATATAATTATCTTTTTAACTATGAAATTAATATGATTAATTTCATATATAATTTTATCTTATCTTATCTTTTTAATAATTTTTTGGTATCCTACATAATTTGTTTTCTATAAGTATCATGTTGTATACTCTTTATATGGAATGTAGTGTTTTTTCATGGAGCTTAATAAGTTTTAATAATTTTTAGTCACTTTAAAGATTTTTATTTTTTTATAAAGATAGGTATATTTACACTTTTGATGGCTTATGTACAATTATGCATATTCTTTTATTTATTATATTTTTTGCAATATCATATTAATCTTGATTAATCACATTATTTCTGTCATTTTTATTTGTTTTGTTGAAAAATATTTTATCTTTACTTTACATCTATGATAATTTCAAAATTATCAAATTTAAAAGTATAAATAAAAACTTATTTTTTATTCATCTCTTGAAGTAGGTCCTAATCTTTTGTAGATTAATAACTATCTAAATAGCTATTTCTTTCCTTTATTTCTATAAATGTGTCTCATGTCTCTATTGAAATTTATGAGATGTGTATGTAATTCTTAGCGCAACACTCTTAGAGATTAGGATTTATTTTCACATTTATCTATTTTCTTATTGTTCCTATTAGTGGCTAATTAAATCTTCATTGAAAACCTACAAAGAGCTTGGGTCCTTCAATCTCAAAGCTTGTATAATTTCTTGATGAGAATCATTCACATTGATTCCCAATATTGTGCTCCTTGCATGATACATTTATAAAATGCACTTGGTAATTTAGTATGTGATTGAAATATTATAGTAACAACAAATGGTTCTTTTCATTTTTGGCACATAATTGGCCATTTTTAATATGTTAAAATTTTATTTTCACTTTTATTTTCATGGTTTTCATGTTGTCAAATTTTCACTCTTAGTCTTTTTAAAAAATAAATGAAAGGTTACATTAGTGTCCCCAAATCTTTTGCACAAATATCATGTCTGAGAGAAAGTACAATATATAAACTACGATTATAAGAGTATAACAACAAAATAAGTTTAAAAATGCTACATAGAAACAATGTTTAGAATAATTCAAAATAGACATACCATTCTCCTACAAATACTATGTATAGAAACCCTATAGGTGTAGCCACACTTTCACCATCAAAATCAATAGAATAAATTATCATACATTGTTTCTATAATGAATTTAGAGAATAAATTATAAGATTTAAATTCAATAATGAATTTAGAAAATATTAAATCAATCAAAATTGTTTCTATTATCCAAAATACTATATAAGTAAATCTTAATCCCAATCTTAAGTCTAACAATAACCCTAAATGAACACTTATCCTAATTCAACCTTAACCCTAACCCTAATTGAACCCTAACCCTAATTAAACTCTAGCCCTGATTGAAATCTAACCCTAATTAAACTCTAGTCGTAATTGAACCCCAACCCTAACCCTATTTATTCCTAACCCTAGTATCTCACAAATACAGGATCAAGACCTTTCCAACTCTGGAAAACCTTATTGGATAGTGATAAAAGCTACCTTATCTTTCATTAAGGTAGAAACTTTTTGTTATACAACATGCCCCTTGAAAATTGGAGATAGGCACTACAAAAAGAAGGTAAACACTAATGAAAATGGTCAGTGGTATTCTGGAAGATGTGATAAAACTTTCCCTGAATGTGATTATAAATATATACTTCAATGCAAAGTGGAAGACCATACTTCATTCACTTGGATTACAGCTTTTGAAGAAGTGGCAGAAGAAATTATGGGTGTAACAACAAAGGAATTAAACATTTTGAAGCATGAAAAACAAGATGATGTTAAGTTTTCACACATTATACAAAAGGTCCTTTTCAACAGATATATATAAGTTAGTTAATGCCATTTTGTCATGATATACTTCTTTGATATTGTCAATACTAAATCTAATGATTCATGAACATTTTTGCTTTTAAATTTATTGTTCTTGGTCGATTGTTGTTATAGACAAGTTGGTATGATTTCAAATTTCAATGTGTACCCTTATATATGGGAATTGAGATAAAAAATGACACAAACAATAATGAAATCAAATTGATTGCTTTCCAAATTCATATTCATGAAAATGTAAGCATTTTTTTTCAAGTCAATAGGCATCTTGATAAAGATAACTCTCGGCGTGTTCCATATATTATTAATTAATATAGGTATGCTAGTTATTAAATAATTAAATATATTTTATTTGTATTATATATTGAATTGTTAAAGATGTAAATGTCTTAATACTAAGTATATAGGAAAATGGTTAAAATTACATATTTTCAAAATAAAATATTAATATCTTTCTCTCTTAGCTCTCTCTCTCTCTCCTCTCTCATGTCTCCTTATATCTCTATCTTTGCCATCTCTTTCTCTCTCTCTATATATATATATATATATATATCTCCCTATCTCTCTATATATTTATTTCTCCCTCTATCTCTCTCTATATCTCTATCTATTTTAATCCCTTTTCATCTCTCATTCTATATTCATCTCTACCTCTATCTATAGGGAGAAATACAAAGGTGAAGCATTAGACCTTCCCAAAGATCCACCAATCTCAACACTACTCCCAATTATTTTGAGCATTTAAGTACATATTGTATTCTAGATTAGGAGGCATGTGTCAAAGCTCATATTTATTGATGCAAAATAGGTCCAAAGTCACAAATCTAAGGTAGAGTTAGTTATAGTTTTGTAGAAAATTTCAAGTGCCACATAGACCAAAGATATTCCAGTTTTTTAGGAAGATCATGTCATCAAATTTGGCACTTCATCCACATTTGTATCTTCATCAACATTAACAAAAGCAAAGGTATGTACTTGAATCCCTTGCATTTAAGTTTTTCTATATATATAAATATTTTAATATTTTCCCTCAAATCCATAATATATATATTAGTGTGTATTTATTTATTGCAATAAAGAATTAACCTAAGTATCACATTAAGAATTCTAAGTTTGTGCTTGGAAAAATGCATAACAATTTTTGTTGGATGTAATTGTTGTATAGTTTAAGAAAGCTCAAGAGAATATGAATAGGATTTTAAGGCCATATATTATGATAGCTTACAATTCAAAACAAGGAAGGAAATCTATTATCAATTTTAATCTACAATTTAATACCATATGAAAAATCACATGTAGTATTATCTAAAACTAATTCTTGACATATTAATTTTATAAAATACACTTACCATACAATAAACTTCTCCCAAGAAAGAAACCCTAAGTGAAAATTAATTGAACCCTAATTGTAGATTCATAACTCTAATCATAATCCTAATTGAACGCTAAGTGTAGATTCAGAACTCTAATCATAACCCTAAGGGAACACTTATTGAACAGTAATCTTAATTGTACCATAACCCTAACTTTGAACTATGATTGAACTCTAATCCTAAGCTTTCAAGCTAATTCTTGTCCTCAATTAGACCCATGCAACCCCAACCCTAATCTTAACCTTTGACCTATTTTGAACTCTGTGAATTCCTGTAATTAAGCTGCAACCTCATCCTCAATCCTAACCCAAATTGAACATTAATTGAACCCTAAACCTAACCCTATGTAATACCCCCATGTTTTCTAATACTAATTGCTACTATTTATTTCTCTTGTGTGTAGCGTGATACTGATTTGTATTGGTGATTCATTCATCGATTTGGTGTGTGGTTGCGTAGTTTAGTTGATTGCTACAATTGATATTTTTATTATGATTCATAATACTCTGTATGTAGGGTTTGGATTATTTTATTAGGTAATGCTTTCTCTCTAATGTTTTAAATGTCGATGTGATAATCGTAGGGTGATCATGTGATTTGAATTCTGTGTTATTTTATAATGCAATGGTTAGTAATTAATTATGATGCAGTAGTTTAGTATAATGTTATCTTATGATCTATTTTGTTAGAAATGTTAGTTACTATTGACATTGTAATTGTTAGAGTAGATTAGGTGAGAGGACAGGGTAGCATCATTCGTTCACGAGTGCCCTGCTACACTGCAATTCCTTCTCACGGCAGGATGTTGAGTTATATATATATGTATACATGTGTTGTTTGACGTTTGCTTGGATGCAGGATTGCAGGAATAAGTCTCGATTCCACCTGCTTCGGCAGGACAGGGCGAGCAATAAACTAGCCCAACGGGTAAAAATGTTGAAAAAGGGAGTAGGTTTGGAAGCGTCCCCGTCCCAAGTCGTCGTCTGTTGTGAGTCGTGTTATGACTGAGGTTTTCATTCTTGTTGTTTGTGTAGTGTAAGTGTTGAGGTATTCATTTGATTTATAGTTCATATTTATTTAATTAACTTTGTTTTATAAGATAATGGTTTAAGGTTGTTTAGTTGGTTGATTTAATTGTGTGTTAGTTGAATATTAAATTTAAATATATTATAAATTAAAAAGGTGATTTAATTTATTTATAAGAGTAAATAATTATTTTAAAGTAATAATGTTGACAATAATTAAATTAAATAAATATTGTTGAAGATAATTAAATAATATATTTTTATTAATATTAAATTAGCAAATCAAGATGCATAGATAATATCTTGTTTAAATAAATTATTTTAATTAAAAACTGTAGATAAAATTTGTGCTTTTAAAAGCTGAAAAGGACCAATAGGAAGGAGACTTTTTGAGAAAAGAAAGCAGGGAAGCTTTATTGAGTTTTATTTTTGATTTATTATTTTATGAGAAGATTATTCACACACAGAACGGCTACTCTGTTGTTTTTGGGGGATCTGGGAAAAGAAAGATTAAAAAAAGAAAAAAAGAAAAAAAAAGAAAAGAATTTTGGTTGTAGAAAACTGGGGGAGAAAATAACTGTTTTGAAGATAGATGGATTCGAGGAGGAGCTGCAGGAGGAATTCGAAAGGAGCTTTCAGAAGGGATTCTTCTTCAAACGAGGAACTCCAGGTTTTCTTCTGTTAAATTAGTTATTTTACTGTTCTATAAATAAAATATGGTATGTCGTATCTGAAAATCTATTTCTTTATTTCTTTTGGAAATGGTTTTGTGGTTGAAGACTTGGTTGCATTTAAAAAAATCTTGAATCTGCTGTAGAAAATTGTAGTAGAACCCTTTATGAAATTCTTCAACATAGTTTAGTAGGGAAAATTAGTGTGTTTGAAATATAAAATCATTTTTGGTTGAAGATTGAAATTGCATGTCAAATCTGTATTGGTTTATTGAAAATCTGTATTATATTGTTGTTCTGAATTTTCTGATTAAATATATGGTTATATGTACTTTTATACAAATTTTAAATATACATATGTTATTACTATTGTCTGAATTATTGGAATGAATATGTCATAAATTTATAAACTTTAATAGTTTCGTTTATGCAAATATTAAATAAAATAAAATAAATTTATTGCATAACTTCTATTTGCAAATGTTGTTTTAGAAATGAAAATCATTTTATGATCATTGGAATTTAGATACCAGATCTTTGTCAGAAAACAATTTATTTTATGTTTGATTATGAACCCTTCTTTATATATATATATAAATAATAAATTTGTATTTATATATTTATATATACAGAGAGAAATAGATTTATATTTATATATATATAAACTTATATTATTTTTGTTATAAAAAAATTTGATTGTGTAAATCACTGTCTGGTTTGGGGATTTCGAAAATGGTGTGCAGAATAAAATATATTTAAAAATAAATAAATAAAGGCATTCTTTTTGTTTTTTTTTAAATCTGTGTTCTTTATTTCGAACGGATTTTTTTTTAAGAATTCATATTCATGTAAATTAAATAAAATTAAAAAATATAATTTAAAAATAAAATTTTGTGTGGGGGGGGCCGGCGGCGGCAGTACCGCCCACGGCCATGGTGCTGGCAGTACGCAGCACCATCGGCTGCGCACAGCAGCCGAGGCCGCTGGGCGCAGCCCGATGGGGCTGCGTACCGCGGCCTGCCACAGTCTGTCGAACTGTGGTACTATGTACCACAGTCGACAGCGACTGTGAGGTTTGTTTTTATTTTATTTTATTTATTATTGCTAATTAAACTTTTTTTTTATGTTTTTAATTCGTTTTTAAATTTAAATGGATTTCGATTTGTTTATTTTTATATATATATATATATATATTAATATATATATTATTTAATATATATTTACTATATATTATTTTATATATATATATATATATATAGTGAGTTTTAATTTGATTTATTTTTTTTATATTATTCGGATATGATTTTGTTTGAATTTGTTTTATAAAATAAATTTTTGTAATATGATTATAGTAATTTTATTAAATGATTATTTGTATATATGGATTTCTGTGTAATAGAATTATTGATTATAAATATGATTTTAATGTGATAAGAATCGGAGAAAGTTCAACGTCTAATGTAGTTGTGCAAATTAGGAATAGGTCGTGTGAGTTGAATTAATTCAGATTCTCTTGAGCTGATGATTTATTTATTGGTAAATAGATTATGTTTGAAATTAATTGTGTAGCATTGTCTGCTTACTCTTGAGTCTTCATCGAACCTATTGTGTTTTCTTTTGTTTGAGTTATGTCTCGTAGGAGAACTCTAGAATCAGCTTGTCCGATTATAGGAACCTAAGATGTGTTTAGGACTTCCAGAGGCGTGGATTTTTGTATTTGTGTTCGATCTTGTATTTTGATGTTGTCCTTATGTTTTGGCTTTGGATGTGGTATTGATGTATACTTGGATCGTAATCATTTATGGATGTCATACATGTGATTTTGGGCGAGAGAGTTATGCCTCGCGAGTGAGCCATTGTTGGTTCGATTTTCCTTGTTGATATAATCCTGTGAGTTGGATATGCTTGTGCTAGAGTGTCTAGAGAGAGTGGCTCTAGTGGGGGCCGGCGCACAAAGGGGCTGTCAGGGTAACCCACATAGAGTTAGATTAATAAGTGATAATTTAAGTAATAAACCACGGGTGGGAATCAAACACTAATAAGATAATTGTGAAGCCTCGTCCGCCTGTTAGTGCTCTCACAGACTAAGGGGACTGAGAAGGCCTTGGTTGGCAAGGTCATTGCCTTGTCTTCACGAAAGGTTAATGACTCCGCATGAGTGACCCTATGGAGCGGCGCCTTGAGATAGGCCGTCTGGAGAACCGTAGATGGAAGCGGCACCTTAACTTGGATGTCTGGAGAATCCATGTAGAGATGGAGGCGGCACCTTGTAATAGGTTGTCTAGAGAATCCATGTGAAACCATGCGATGACACTCTACTCTAACATTCTGTTTGTGTTGAATTACTGAAGTCCTCTGGAAGTGATTTATTGATTTGTCCTTGGTCATTGTTGGAAATAGTATTTGATGTATGTCTTGAGTTCCAGTGATGTTGTGAGTGTGGCTTGTTGTAATGTTTAGAAGTGAATTGTTGTTATCTTTGGATTTGTCATTGTTGAGTTTTAAGTGGTCTTTGGTGTTGAGTTGTCTTCTTGGAGTTAGTTTTTGTGTTTTGTTAGACGTACTTGGTCGGGGACCCTTCCTTGTCTACTCTCAGCACGGGGGTGGTTGGGTGGAACGTGCTTCGCACACCGTTGGGTTTCCCCTTTTTATTACAGGTGTATCTTTATTGCAGGACTTTTGGAAGATGTTGATGATCCAATTATTCTTGTGTACCAGATAGTTGTATATACTTCAGTTGTAATGTATTTAATGTAATCATTGATGTTTTGTCTCCCACATGTGTTGGGATGACCTTGTTGTAATTGGTATATGTAGTTATTGAGGTGTACCTTCAGTTAGTTGTATTTTATTATTATTTGGGATGTAATGTATATTCGAGCCATGTTTTGATTCAGGAGCGTTCACTTGTAATAGTTGGATATGTTACGTTGTAGCTATCGAAATATGTAACACTTTATATCTTTATCATCACATGTGTTATCATATGTACTTATGTCATGAATGTAGTTATTGTTTAATAGATATCTTAAATGATGAAATGAGAATGAATGGATATATGTAACTGTTTAATTATGGTTTAATTTATTATCGTGTTATGGGTTAGTGTAGTCATGTCACTTCGTGTACCCCATTGGAACAAGTTGTGCCTCTTAATATATTGTTATGTTGTAATACTTAAGTATGTTATTATATTCTTTTAAAAAAAAAATTGTTCCGTTGTTTTAGTTCCTTTGGGGTTCGCACGGCGGGGCGTGACACCCTAAGTGAACACTCATCCTAATTGAACTCTTAAATTTTTAGTTGAAAATATTAAAGTGCCTTAGATTTTCCCATTCATCGTCATTTATCATTCAATTCCTAATAGAACTCCAAAAATTTATACTTTTATAATGTTTTTAATACACACCTAATATTAAGGGTTTAGAGTTTAAGGGTTAAGGGTTTAGGGTTAAGGGGAGAGAGATAGAGGGAATGAGTGAGTGACCCATTTACATATTATTCTTTTATTCTTCATCAGTTAAATATTTAGTTACCCATTTACTGTTAGCAGAAATGACCCAAGAATTTAATAGAATAGACTACTCATATAATACCTTGCATTATGGAGCTCAATTCTTGATATATTACTACTTATCAAATCCTTTGTAAATAATTGTAAACTTATGACTCCATTTAAGCATTTAATTGATTTTCTTGAATCAAAGCAAAAACATAGACACACAATTGAACAAATTCTCAAAAGAAGAATGACAACATCATTAACATTTCATTCAAAATTCACTCAAATCCACATAAGGAGAGAAAATATATTAGAATTATACGTTTATTCATGCTTATAAGTCATATATGCATACAATTTAAGATAATTTGCATATATTCATCCAAAACTCAAAACATGCTATCTATTCCATTCCATCTGCTTAGGGTTTTAATAGCTAATGGTACCACAGATATCACTACCTCATTATAGGATAGATATCTTTCTACCCATATATTCAACTCAAAACCTAGCTAGAGCTTTCATTAGTTCTCTCCCTACAAATGAGCCTTGAATTCCCTTTTATATGACAAGAAAGCAACAAGCTTCGGGCTCAAATGTAATTTCACCACAAATTTTCATTTGAACAAAATCTCCATTGCATTTGACTTTCATTACAAAAATCCCCATGCATTGAATCTGCAAAACATATATAGTGCATGAACTGGGTTAGCATAAAATAATAGGGAACACAAATTGTCAGCAAAATACCCTTGTCGCTATCCATGCAAAAAAACCAAGCAACCAAATTGCCACAAAGGCACCACAATAACTTCTTATTTACCCACCACCCTACCCTTACCAACACTTAGACCCTGGTATACAAGCCCACTTCTAGTTGTTGCCCAATACGATAGACCCTTAGCCTCCTCTTCTTTCTTGTCCTTGCCTAATACGGTTCTAGTCCATCTGCTTGGGGTTTTAACAGTTGATGTGCCCACATATATCATTTCCTCATCAGCCGTGATTGAAGCGACTTAAATACTGACAATAGTCTGAGTCAGTCTCGGTTACATCATCAGAAGTGTTGCTTGTAAGCTTAATGGGCGAGTGTTGGCCACATCCAGAGCACACCGACTACTTGCCTTTGTCATCTACCAGTTGAGCAACAATGTCCTAGAATTGCAACCTTCTACTACAACCAAAGTAGTAGAAGGTTGCAATTCCAAGACGTTGTTGCTCAACCAAAGCACCTTCCTAAATAGCAGGACCGAGCTGTTGTGAGCTCAAATGAACAAACCTCCTTACTGACTTACTCATTTTCTCTTCTCAGACAAGCACTCAAACTTGATTAGACTCAGCCCATAAAGCGCTCTAACTGCTACAAGAATGACACTATTAGCAGTTAATTCCTCTTGTATTTATTGTGTGAGGTAATGGCAACCTTCATCAATGCTTAGTAAATATGCATGTACAAACATGGCAATTTGGCTGCGTATGTACTGTCACTGTTTAACTAGAGCTGGATGAGAATCCAAAGATCACCCTTCATGATTTCCAACAACAACATCTTCACATAGATTGAGATCGACGTGACTACACAAGCAAGGAATAATTCATTAATGCTTCACCAACCTTCATCTTCCTCCTATGAGCTAGCAGGGAATAGCAGAGATTTACATTAGCTTTTGATCTTGGTTGTCGATCTAAAACCATGGGTTATGAGCTCAATAGTGGAGATTGGGCCCCACATTCCATACAAGACATACATCTGCATTTTACTGACCTCGCACCAAATAACAGGGTGACACCTTAGGTCTGCGAGTTGGCGGGGTATGATCGAGATCTTCTCCCATATCTTCGAATATGGAAAACCTACACATTGCACGGTTAGTAGTTAATGAAAGGCTTTGGCTAAGCCATCAGTGACATGACTACTGGAGTTAATGGCTTAGGCTTACGTCACTAGATTAAAACTAAAACCCAACTTTGATTTTAATACTTTATTTCCTCCACAGGGTTTTATTTCCTAAGTCTCGGTTGGCCCCGTTAAATTCTTATCCCAACCCTAACAAAGAACAAATGATTAAGCTAAGGATTTTATTTGTTGTTATAACTTTAGATCTAGAGAATTCTTAATTACCAATTATTATTTGTGCATTTGTATATGAATCCAATTGAATGCCTTTCCATATCATTATGGAAAATTTTATTATTGCAACCCTAACTCTAACACTAATTAAACCTTGACCCTAACCTGATTGAACTATTATTATAACCCTAACTCTAACACTAATTGAACTATAATCGTAACCCTAGGTATTGTTGAAACCTAACCCTAATTGTATCAAAACCCTAGAGAACTCTAATTGAACCCTAACCCTAAAATAGACAATAACTTACCTAAATTGAACCTTTAACTCCAATCCTAGCCCTAATTTAAGACTAACCTAACCCTAACCTGAATTAAATCCCTTGATTGAATTATAATTCCAATTGATCCCTAACCCAAATTGGAATTACCAATTGAACCTTAACCCTATGAATAGCAATCCTTAATTAAACTCCAACCATAATAATATTTGAATTTTGACCCTAATCATAACTACATAATTCAACCCTAATCCCATTGAACCCTAACCCCAAACACATGAGTCCAATTAAGTTTGCTGTCCAAATAGGGCTAGGACTTTTAATTAAAATTAGGTATAGGATTCAATTAGGATTAGGGTTGGGGTTGGGGGCAAAGATTAAGGTTCTATGATAGAGCTTGGGGTTAGTGTTAGGGTTCAATTGGGGCAAGGGTTAGTATTAGGGTTAGGGTTATGGTTCAATTAGGGTTTCATTAATGCTAGTTTTAGAATCATAGTTATGTTTTCTAGGCTGGATATGTACTAGGAGTTAGGTTTGAAGCTAATTTATGCTAGATTTTAGGCTGGGGTTATGGTTAGACTTATAATTAATGTTAGTATTGGGATTAGATTCTATCACTTTAATAAAAATAATATTCTATAAATTCATCTCAATTTTTTTGAAATTATATAATTTAAAATATTTTCAATCTCTAATTTGCTCTATGTTGATATATGAGAGATATAGCACCTCTAAACTCTATACAATTTATAGTTAACTGATACTGTGTATAAAAAGGTTTCAGTTATGAATGCTATAACATAAAAAACAAATGTGTTTTCAATGTTTACTTGTTAGTTTAGTGATGCCAATAATGCTGCAATCACTAATGATTAATTTTCTTGATGGTTAAAATTAGATTGCAAGTAAATTTATCTATGATAAGTAAATTTTATCATTGATTTTTTCTTCATAAGTAAATCAATATTTGATAAATTTTATCTATAATTTTATTTATTTTCTTAATTCATATTAAATTATATTTTATTAAATTGTCAAGCAAAATTTAGTTGCTTATAAATACTGTGTTTTTATAATTAAGTTGATATTGTGTATTAAAGGTTTATGTTATGAATGCTATAACATAAAAAGATAACCGTTTTCAATGTTTATTTGTTAGTTTGATGAGAATAATGTTGCATAGTAATGATTAAATTTTTCTCGATTGGTTAAGGATACAGAAATTATTCTATGTTAATTCTAATGTTAGTGAATGCTATATAATATAAAGAAAAATATTTCTAATATATTTTAATGATTCTTATATTTATAAACAAACATCTAAAACAAATAAGAGCTACAGAGCGTTCATCATAAAGTTTTAGGAATAGTTTTGTTTGTATTTGTTGTCTATTGCAAAAGGCCTGGATCAAACATCAGAAATCTCAATTGAACCCATATGCTCGTTTTGTTGATTGTAGAGTAGTGGACAAAAGCATTGCAATAGTCATTGGACCAAGACCACAAGGTACAAGATTAATTGATGAAGTTATTCTTGAATCCTCTTCATAGGAAACATGACCGACTAATTGGTATTCTCTTTTAGCACTAGGATCCTACAAAAGTGGAAGCAATAGTTTTAATTTAATATATATTAACCATATTTTACTTACAATTTTTTTTTTGAAAAAGGAAGTTAGAAGTTGTCATACCTCTACTACATTTAAGCCAAGATCAATTAGTACTGCACCAGGTTTCAACCAATCACCATGAACCAAATTTGGCTCGCCTACTATCTAGAATCACAACTACATACTATAGACTCATCACTATGTGCACTGGTGTTTGTCTAGGGTATTAATTGTTTAACTTAGACATTGATGTGTATACCCTTAGCTTCCAGATCTTCTTGTCTCATTTAATTTTTTGTCGACATCCCTATCTCTGGATTAGTCATAACCAAATTCTAAGGTCATTTCTAGATGGGCATGTTGTCTGCCAAATATGATGAACTAGGGCATAAGTGAACTAAATGTGTTACATATCCATCAACATTAAATTATTTGGATGATCAGAAAAACTTCAAGAAATTGTAGACATAAAGAGAAAGATTAAATAAAAACTAAATGAGACACACTCTTTGACAATCTGCTTGAAGATTTTCACTGCTATTTGGTTCCTATGTTATATTCTTCTCAAAAATTAGATTTTTTTTATTATGATCAATTAGAATAATAGACTCTTACAAGAAATGCATAAATATATTGTCTTGTGTAAGAATCCCATGAATAGAAATAATAATTTGTTGATAAATCACAAGAGATAACTCTTTGCAGTCAAACACAAATCTCTAGATTTTTCACACTAATCCAATAATTATCGCCAATGAATCAGAACAGTAGTATCAATCTTAGTTCAATGATATATGTCAATATCAAATTCATAATTAACAATAAATTTTAGATACTCCACACTGTACACTGAAACAAATTGAAAAGTTGTCTTTATTTGCATCTCCTTTAGAAACTCATCTATCTTGTAAGTCAGGTAACATGTGCAAACACTATGTACTAGCTTGTGTTGCTAGAATTGGCAGTCATGTAAATTTTTGTAACATACTGGCTAGTATAAGTTCTACACTAAGGTCCTCTACCATTTTGATGGAAAAAATACATGATAATGGGTCTCTTTAACTTAATCCTCTAATTTATGAAGAAGACCCTATGGGGGATGATTAATCAAATTGAAAAAGAAGACAATTCATTATGCAATTAGTACTCCCTTGGTTGAAGTTGACAAGAGGTATATGCAGTATAGAAGTTGCCAAGTCAACTTATTAAAGGTTTTGGACATATCCAATTTGATAATCATTCTAGAATAATAGAAAAAATCTTGAGAGATTGAATGGTTCTCTAGGTGTAGGTGGATTTTCAAGGTGTAATGGCATAAACATTAAAAACATCATAACCCTAATTAAATCCCAATTGAACCCTACTTGAACCTTAATCTAAATGAACCCTAAACTTAACCCACTGAACTATACCATAACTCTACCTAAACCTAATTATAAACTGAACTAAAATAAGCCTTAATTGAACCCTAATTGTAACTTGAACTTGATTCTAATCATAACACTAAGTGAAATGCCAACAAGTAACCCTAATTGAACTCAACTCCTAACTCTAATTGAACCTTTGTTGTTAAGAACTTTAGGTTCAATTAGCATTCTAGTTAAACCCTAATTGTAAGATTAACTAAAATAAGCCTAAATAAACCCTAAATATAACTTGAACTTGACCCTAATCGTAACACTAATTAAATTATATCCCTAACCAGGTAACTGAACCCTAATTCCAACCGTAAACCTACTTGTTAAACCCTAACCCTAAATCTTATTGAACCTTATTTTTAGGGTTTAATTAGGGTTTAATTAGCATTCTAGGATGGATATTAAGGTTAGGTTAGGGTTAGAGTTGTGAATATCTTAATATAAGCTTATAGATTTGAACCCAACTATAATCATAATTGAATCCTAACCCTAACCCTAATTAAACTCTAATTCTAACCCTAACACTAACCATAATTAAATTCTCACTCTAACCCTAATCGTAATTAAATCCTATTGTTAGGGTTGAATTAGGGTTAGGTTTAGGGTTCAATTAGAGTTCTCATGTAAATCTTGGAGTTAAGGTTATTTATTTCTTGATATTTGTTTATAAAATTGACATTAATGATAACTATATTAAAGAAAGAACAGCTAGTATATATTTTTATTGTTATGTGAAATTAAGTACTAATAGGGTTAGAATTATTAATGTCTTAACATGTTAGTTTATAAATTCGACATTAATGAAAAATATTACAAACAAGTAAGTATTTTAATCTAGAATTTTATTTGTATGTGAAATGAAGTATTATTAGAATTAGAATTATTAATCATAAAAAATAATTAATCAAATCACAACAATATTTGTAAAGCTTAGAATTAATTATAAAATTAAACTAAATTTTAATTTATAAAATTTATATAGTATTTATTATCTAGTTTTGAAAATAATCATTTAAATTATAGTAATTATCTACTACAAATAAATTAAATTAAAAATAAATTTAATTTTTAAAATAATTCAACAATTATTAATTATAATCTAGAATAAATTAAGAGGACAGAGAAGAGCATATATATATATATATATATATATATATATATATATATATATATATATATATATATATATATATATATATATATTTTCACATATTTCAACCAAATTATTTTATTTTCCTAAAATTACATTAAATTCTAACATCAAAAAAATCAAAAACTACTTTTGTATTTTTGAGTTCAATTACATATATTGTTCTTTAAATTTTTTCAATTCAAGGGGTAAGCGCTTTTGACCAGAGCTATGAACCAGATACAACCATTCAACAATACCACCCCAATGGGGTTTGAACCTTGGTGGCAAGAACAACAATGCCACCTATAAACCATCACACCATGCCAATACCGGCATATTGTTCTTTAAATTTGAATAACCAATCATTTTGTAAATTAATAATCAAATCACCACAATGTGTGTCTATATATATATATTATATATATTACAAGAATAAGTATTTAAATTTGGAATTCTATTTCTATGTGAAATGAAGTATTATTAGGGTAAGAGTTTTTAATCATATAAAAAAAATTAAATCAACAAAATATTTTTAAAGCTTACAATTAATTTTAAAATTAAATTAAATTTTAATTTAAAAATTTTATAAAGTATTTATTATCTATTTTTAAAAATAATTAGTTAAAATATATTAATTATTCAAAACAAATAAATTAAATAAAACTACATCCTATCTAATGTATACATCTGTAAAGGTCTGATTTGGTGTATGCAGGGATTATTTACAATGCATTGGTATACTAGTTGATCATTCTACTATATTTAATATAATTAAATAAAATAAATATTATTTTCAAAATAATTCACCAAGAAAAAATTAAGAAATGAAAAAAATATATAAAAGAACCTTTTTTTATTTATTTGCATCCAAATGACTTCATTTTGTAAAATCATATTAAATTCTAACTTCAAAAAATCATAAAATATTTTACATGCTTATTTTTATATTTTTCAGTTGAATTGTGTTGTTCTTTAAATTTGAATAACCAATCATAAAGCAAATAAATAATCAAATCAACACAATATTTAAAAACTTAAATTTCATTTTAAAATTAAACTAAATTCTATTTTCTAAAATTCATAGAATATTTATTACTTAATTATTAAATTCATAATTAATTGAATTATAAAGATATGTGATATAAATGAATTAAATTTAAATAGAAGTACATGTTCCTTTTAAAATAATTCAACAATCAAAGACTAAAATTTAAATTTAAAAGTATTCTTTATATTGTATTTTTTTTATTTTTACATACAAAATATAAAATATTTGAAGTTGATGAGTTTTGAATTTAGTAATTATGATGATATCCAAAAACTAAAAAGATTCAAAATAATGAAATAGATTAATTACAAGTGACAACACACAAAATTCTACACTCGCCAATACTAACCATGAAAGTTGCATGGAATTTAATTTGAACATCTATGAATCTTTCATCTTATATCTAATAATTTTTTAAAATGTTTAAGTTGTATACTTAATACATAATTGAAAAATAATAGTAATTTAAGAGTAAATGTTCAAAACGATCATTTATTCAATATATATATATATATATGTAAAAATTTAAATAACAATTAAAAGAAAATGTTATTTAAGATTGTATATTTTATGAATATTTTAACAATTATTATCTTGAAATTTTTAAAATTAATTTCAAAAAAATCTTCATTTAAAATATTATACTTTATTGAATGGTGGTCATATAAACAAGTAAATAAATGAATAGAATGGAAAACATAACAAGTATACAATTTTGAAGAGTTAAAAAGAATTCTTAAAAATTGCTAAATATTTTTTTGATTATGGTATTTGTGGCAAAAAAACTTTGAAAAGATGTGATAAAAAGTTTATGCTTCCTGAAAATCTGCCCTTATCGCTCAAAGTTTATTAGCCAATAAAATTGAGGAAAATTAATTTTTGAAATTTGAAAAGTTAAAAATCTTGCATGTTTACTTTAACTATATACAAATATATGTCAAATAGAAAAAAAAGTTGAGTTCTCATTTGTTAAAATCAAAGTTATTAATAACTTGTTAAGGAAAAGGGGTCGCCTATAATTCCTTAGCAGGAACTAAAAATGTGATTGTAAAAAAAATACAACTTAATGAGTGAACATACATTTAAAGTTAAAATTGAAATTATAAAACAAATTGTAAATTTATTTTATTTTTCTTCTATAAATATAATTTTTTTATTTTTCGTCCACCTAGTAATGCCCACTTCTCCTTTTAATGAATGTTTTATTTTGCAAGGGTTGATTTAGTGCTGCCGTTGATCTATTTCCTGCAGATATCAATGGTGCCCGCCATCCTGTGATCAGGAATCGAAGGATCGTGAAATCACGGGCAGCATCACGTGTCCTATTCGGGGGATCAAATCTGAGCTATCGTTGACCAACTACCATTTGATCTGAGTCATTCCCCGCCATCCCGCGATGGTGTTTGGGTTGATTGCGAAATCACAGGCGGGCGCCACGTGTCTCATCCGATCAAGCCTAAAGAGTAAAGGAAATACTAGCTAGCTTTAAATGTATTAAGGGGCAGAATACTAAAGTGTTCTCTAGATGCACATGTTCTAAATCGACGGATATGTTATAATCTCGCTAGAAAAGCTACTCGAAGGTTAACGACATGGCTAGTGACTATGTTAAAGGAACGAGATCAATGACACCTGCTATCCCGCGATTAGGGATTACAAGGATCACAATATCACGAGCGGGTGCCACGTGCCCTTCATAAAGGATGAAATATGTGTGACCATTGATGAGCTGTCTCTTCAAGATTGGCGATGCCCGCCATCCCGCGATTAGGAATTATGGGATCACGATGTTGCAGGTGCCTGCCACGTGTCTCATCCAATGAAGCCTAAGGAGTGAAGAAAGTATTCACCAGTTTTAAATGTATTACAGGGTGGATTACTAATGCACTTGTAAGATGCACATGTTTTATTTCAATGCAGATGTTATGATTTTAAGGGAAAAGTTGCTCGACAGTTAAAGGAAAGGATGGTGACCATTTTTGAAGGAGAAAGATTTATGGTAAAAAGATCGACGATGCCCCCCATCCCGCAATGGTAAATCAAAGGATTATGATATCGCGGGCAACCGCCACGTGGCATCCCTTCACGGCCTATGACATAGTGGGCCCCTTTATTGCCGTGTTGGCGATTATGTTAGCCTATTTTGAAGATGGTCTATAACGCCCCATCGTGCGAACCCCAAAGGACAACCAAGCATTAATTACCACATTTCTTTTTTTTTTAAGTTAACATAACATACATGTGATACACATTAAGTCATGACATCAAAACACTTGCCACATCAAGGGCACATAAAGAGAGAATATCAACTGTCAATAATCTCAAGCCTCTAGAAGCCAAAAGAATGACAATCCACAAATGAGGGTAAAATGAAGCAACAAGAGTTTTTCCCCAATAATTCCAACACAAGGATAAAATTTCCCTCAAATATGAGATTAACTCATAAAAGCCACACAAAGAAAGCTTCATCTAACCCCATCCACAAATCAATCAGCCCTAAAACAAAAATACAATCCACATATCAACAATGATGTCACCTAAAAAGGGAAATACAAAAGAAAATCAACCTTTAATTCAACAAAATCACTCAATATCCAAAAAAAACCACCAACTAGGCATTCCACGAGAGACCTAAATTTTCTCCTCACAAGAACCCCCTTACAGTGGCACGTAAATCACCTTCATAAATTCAACAACGTGGCAACAAAAGCAATTATCTATGCACATTCTCAATTAAAAGAAACCAACCTACTCAATAAACAAAATAATTACAATCTCAAGGTTTAGAATAACTATCCATGTAAGAACCTCATCTATTAGAAACTCGAATTGTCATAAAGTTATCCACTAACTAACAACCCAAGTGAAATAATTAAGAACGAAAACTCAATTCAAGGAACAATTTATTTCATTGACTCAAGTTTATAAAATTAGCATAATGAAGCCAAATAGAGCTTACTACAATACTTAACCAAGGCCAAAGATACACAATTCCATTATTTAAGAGCTCAGTACAAACACCCATATGACACAATACTCCATAATTACTTAATTAGAATTATAAAGAAATCAACAATCTATACATTTCTACTCTATTTTATTTATTAAATAATTCCTTCTTTGTCTATCAAGTCTCTTTTATTCCTAACTAGTTTTCCAATCTACTAACTACTTCCTTAATTAAATACTAGGCCACACTAATCACTTCTCATAATTTAAGAAACGAGCAATCATATATATAAACATAAACTCATACACACATATACATATTTATCCATTGAATGTACAAATATAAAGTTATTTATACCTACTTATAAATACATAAATCTCATTTATTCATTTTTCTGAAAATAATTCTCACTTAAATTCTAGATAGTGTAATCAAATTCTAAATAATGTAATTAAATGGAACTAAAGACAAGGCAACACACACTAGGTAAGTAGTTACCAAATTCTACAAGATTGTTAAATTGTTCACTTCAAAGGAATATTATTCTAACTGATTGACACTACATCCCAATCAATACATGAACTCAAGGCTATATGATTTACTACACCTTTGCAACTGTGATGGTTTTCCAATGGTTTTAGGGAGGCTACCTAACTCTGTACAATGCCTCAACTCCAAATGTTGTAACTGTCGCAGGTTACCAAGAATATTAGAAAGTAAATATTGGGATTTTGAAATATCGCCATCCACTTGATTATTATCAACTCCCAAATGCTATCCCCAAGACTGAAGGGAAGGAGAAAGGTGAGGTGCAAATACATGACTTAAGAGTGGGAGAAATAATGAAAAACTTTTCTGTTTTGAACTAGATGCATTTCTGTTTAGTGGCAAGTTTCCTAACACGCACTCAATTTTGAAGTTTGGAAATTAATCTTCACCACAATCAATGGAAAGCTCTCTATTATGTTAGTAATTGACAATATTTTATTTTCAAGTGTTGGAACTGTGACAGATTGTTAGTAGAATCAAGCAGGTTATTTAAACCTTTGAAATTTTCTATTATGTTCAAGCGCAGCTAAGACAGATTGACAATGAAGCCAGATAGAGTATTTAAACCCTTAAACTTCCTGTGATGTTCAAGTTCGCGGCGGAGGAAGGTTTGACAATGAAATCAGAGAGATTGTTTAAACCCTTAAACGTCATTAAGGTTATTAACACCAAAACACAAACCCCTTCATAATGTTCTATTCATTAGAAATGAAGGAATCATATACGAAGATAGAATATCTCTACTAGTTTAAAACGTTCGAGTTTGGTATGAGAGAGGAGTGAAACATTTCCATCATTCTAAATACAACGACATTGATCTTGAAGGGAATATTGGTGATGAAAAAAAATATATATATAAAGAAAAGACTGGCACTATAATACTTTCAACAAAACTAGTTTCAAATTTAATGAAGCCATGATAATGGGATTTATAATTTATATAAGTATACTTTTATATCAATATATATGTATCTAAAATTTGGGCCAATCTTATGGCATACGCAAAGAAACGAATAAAGAATACCTACATACAATGTAATTGTTGGGATAAAGGCATACAACACTGTTAGAAAGGTTAAGAGTAGAAAATAGAAAAAATTAAGGCTACAATACAGAGCATCGAATGCTTAGGATGAGACATAACCCAACGACTAAGAAGTACAAAAGCTGAAAACTCAAGGGCACCAATTAGAAATTCATCAATCAAAACAAAATGGAACTAACAATACATATATCAAATGGAGAACCAAGAAAAGACAAGAAAATGCAGGGAGTAAGGAAAGTGACATAACTCAGCAATGTTACTCTTACCAGCCATGCTATGTTTAAATCCCTTGACTAAAAGGATTTCCTATGGAGGGCGTCGATCCAAGGATTCAAAACATGTCAACCATGAGGTACATATGACTGACTCCCACAGACGATCATTGCACTTGTTAAGGAAGAATCTTGACCGATATCCAAAGCCTGCTCCATTGGTTCTGCTCACGAAATCCCATCAACCTTTCCTACAGTCCATGTAATTCCCAAAACTAAAACTTTGGATCCTGCCCCGTTCCTTGTATCTTTCCAATCCCAGAAGGCAGTGACAACAATCTTTTTTTTTTTGTTCACAAGAGCAAACTTCTAATTTAAACTCAAAAATCTCTACTAAGTTTATCTTGTTTTCCTTTTTGACATTTGTTCCCATTGCACACATGCCCATACTTTTATTTATTTATTTGTTTATTTGTTTATTTTTATTTTTATTTTTAATGATAGCTGCAAAATTAGATATGAGCTTGAATGTAAATATTTCTATCCTTTGTTTGCTTTTCTTTCACTTCATCATTTATCCTCATTGATTTTATTATTTTCTTTATTTTTATTTCCATTTTAAATTAAAATTTACTTTCCATTTTTTTTTAATTTCCTTTCAATCTTTTATAACCATTCAAACATAAGTTCAAATTTTAATATTTTATTCACTTTAATATTTTCTCACCTTAAAATTAAATTCAATCATTAAACAACAATTATCTTTCCTAACACAAATCATTTACCTCCAATGTTAATATAATTAACGTTTCTTATTTAGTCTAATTCTTTATTTAGTTCTAAATAAATAAAATGACCTTATAATTAAATTAATTTTGATTCATCAAATCTAATCATAGTACTAGTGTTATTGCATTGCCTCCAACCAAATTAAATAATAAAATCACAAAATCATCAAGATCTTACCAATTCAACTATCCACATTTAAAAAAAACTTTTAACAACAGAAAAAAATGGCACTACCACCCAAAAAGAACCACTTACTTGAATGTCAAGAACAACTGAAATGGTAGGACACTACATGGTCATCGATGATTTGATCAAACTGAAGGATCAATGGCTCAAATTTAAATATGTATCAAATTATGGTTAAAGCCCTTCGTGCAGCCCGTGAGTGGGCTTTAATGGCGGATGAGACATCTACTGGTAGGATTTGATCGACATAAAATCAATTTACTCATCTCATTTGTACAACAAAGCATCCAAGTATTTCATGAAAATAGTTTTAGAGCCAAAGGTGAAATTGCAAGCAACTGCAGCTAGAAATTGGAGTTTGTGCGAAAAAATATGTGAGTTAATTTTCACTATTTCCTAGTCATTTTGCACCTAAATTTGGGAAAGGGGGGTCTGCTATGCTTGTCATTGAGTTCATTAAATCTTTTGTTAGGGCTATTGTTTAATCATAAATTGTGAGGAATTGTAGTATTTTTACTCTATAATTTCCTATCTCTACTTAGTCATAGCCACTTGAAGTGTAACATTGTAGTGAGGCCCTAGTTTGTCTAAAATGGTGCCAACCAAGTAGCACTCTGGCCACATTGAGTATTTGAAAAGAAACTTGTAAGATGATTTCCTAGATCAATTTCCATTATCAACAAATAAGAGAAGGAAAGGTTTGGTGTTGATGCAAGGGAAAATCCTAGGGGAGGGGTTGGTGTGTAATAATTCCAACATTACTGATGCTAGGGTTCCACTCACAGGCTTAGAAATGTTTAGATTATGGTATGGACAGAGGAATTTTCCTCATCTTGTTTCAAATGGATGGATGTATGACATGGGAAAGCTAGTTGTTTCAAATGTGTTCCCTGATGTGGACTTACTTAGAGCAGTGGCCAAAAATATGACCCTATCACACGGGTAATCATAGATAATGATGGATGGTTTCTATTAGAAATTAACAGAGATGTTATCCAATAAACTTTTTATTTGAGTGAGCCAAGTGATGACTTGGTTCCTATTAATCTTGAAGAAATGAAGCAGAAGTATACAAAATTGAAATCTATTTTTAGGGTTAAGCTGCTTCCACCTTATCTGGTTAAGGTAGGGGGTTCACAATTTCACATCAGCCCTAGTGACCAAGAACCCTTCAGATTGAATTGTTTTGGAAAGCCTTTCCTGGCTACTTTCTATTCACTATGTCAAATTTTGGGTTTCATCCCTAGTGCAGTAATGTCAATTGCATACATGTTCATGGGGGTGCAAATACAACACCCTAACTTTTCTGTAACATATGACTTTGCCTCTTTTTTGGTGGAGAGGATAGATGAAGGACTGTCAAAGCTGTAGAATGGCGATACTAGTACTCAATTCTTTTGGCATTCCATGTTGATGCATATATTCTTGTTTAAGAATGCTAATTTCTTTGTTGAGAAGATGAACTTAAGACAATTAGTTAATGGAGAAAGATTGCCAGTACAGATATGGCCTACAAATTTGTCCTCTAATAAGGAAAGCACTATTTATGTGCAATTTCATAATTATTTTGTTGCAAGATTGAGGGCTAGATTGATGGTAAATGTACCTAGGATCCCTAAGGAAGTGCATGATTTCCTTAGGTTGAAGGAGAGGAAACTAGAATTGAGGGTTTTACATAGCTGGGGTGACATTATCCCATATCCAGTCAGCACTATCCTGAGAATATATGGATTTCAAGGAACCCCTCACATACTGCCATACAATGTGCCACCAAGACTGGGTTTGCAGAAGTTATGTGGCAAATGGGGTGTATTCATGAAGATAACCTAACTAGCAAGGGGAAGGGAACATTATTCCCTAATTATACAGTAGTGTTTGACTTTACATTTTCAAATGGAGGTTGGATACATTTTGAAAAATTCTTTGTTGATTACCATTTGAGATTTGGTCCAAGGTGACAACATGATCCTGAAGGTTTCTTTGCTCTTTTCAGACAAAGAATAAAAGGTGGCAAATTTTCACATGAGTTCAATTTCCTTGAGGACCTGATTAGGAATGAATTTGATTTAAATAGATAGGAATTGAATAAGGAAAAGTGGATAGCTTTTAGTAAGCTACTTAATATTATGCATGAAATGGATCCAATGTATGATCCATTGATGGAATTCACTCCATACCACAAGAGAATTAATTTTTTTAATAAAGAATTTCAAGGAGATAATGGACACATTGACAACCAAAAAGATAAATTTAAGGCTAATTCTGGGTATGCAAAGACAAAGTGATATGCCAATTGAAATAAGGTCAGTATCTCATCCTACAGAAAGGTGGCCCATCTGTAGGACGAAAAGGGATACTGACAGTGATGAGGAAGTAGATAGAAAAGAGAAGAAAATAATGAAGGTGCCTTCACGGCCAAGCCCAAAATTCAAAGTACCCGGGGCTGTCAAAATCATTGAATTAAAATCTTCACCAGAGCGCAGTCCCCCATCACCACCACTTGAGCTAAGCCCTAAGAGGCAAAGAACTGATCACCTACCTGAGGATCTCACAGATGAAATTATTGTTACTGATCAAGACATGCAGGTTGGTATGTCATCCCCTCCTAGATCAGTTGAATTGGTTCTATCCAATTTGGATATGAAGGGTAAGAGTGTGCAGGATGCAAGAATGGAGGCTTGCAAGGAATTCTTAGATGACAATGCATTTGTAAAGACTCTTGTATTCTTGTAATTGGCATGGAGGATGAAATTTAAGGAATATCAAAATAAATGCAAGGAGAGAAGAGAACTAAGGCCTGATAGGTCAGATCAGGAGAATGATGAAGAAGTGAAAGCTAAACTAATGGAAGAGTTCAAAAACATCACTCCTGAAGAAGGAAGACAACTAGTGAATCAGGCTGGTGTTTTGATTTTTCCTAAATGGGACATCACAGATGCAGTGGCTTTAAATGCCATTGGCTTTATGCCATTATGTCCAAGAATCAGTTTCAGGATTCTAAAGAATAAGTTAAGGCAACATTAAAAAACTATGCCTTCAATGAAGAATATGAGACCTTGGCAATTTGGGCATTGGCTCCACAAGGAAGAAAGCCAGACATTGCAGATCTATTAATCCAAATTTCAAAGGAGGATTAATAATAAAGAGGGCTTCAGAGACTCAACAATCGAGCACTAGTTTAACTATGAATGTGGCCAAGTTGGCCCAAAAGACTATTGAAAGGGAGGAGGCTGAAAGAAAGAGCCTAATGGAGAAGTATAACATTTTAATTGAAGAATATAGTAAAATGCAACAGAGAAATGTTGAGCTGCAAACTGAAGTAGAAAGGTTCAAGTATAGACATACTGGGGAAACATCCAATGCTCTAGGAACTAGCACATCACCTCACAGTAGGGTCAATGCCTCCTGCTTCTCCAAATATTTTTACACCAGGGTCTCCCATTCAAAATCCTGCTCTTGCCCCTCCTTTAGAACAAGTTGATGAAGAAACAGAGTGCTCTCCAACAAAGAGGTAGCTCATGCAGAAAATTGATCAATTACAAACATCACCAGGGGTAAAAGAGGAGGGTTTTCTTTCAAAAAAAAAAGAAATTGTAACTCTTGTTTTGGAGAATTTAAATGAAAAAGTGGATAATAAACTACCCTCTATAGATTCTTTGTATTTTTTGCTATTTGAAGCAATAAATAATATTGATAGGGACCAGGGGATAGTGATTCCAATAATTCAAAATTGGATCCCTAGGGAAAATAATCTAGATGTTATGAATAAAGCCTCAAGGTTTGATGTAAATAATAGGCCCCAATCATTGAAGCCTACTTATATATTAGTTAAATCATTTCAAGGTTTTCAGACCTTACCAGATGATCTAAGTAGGAAGATTAGAGAATTGGTAAAGAACTTCAATGATTGGGGTAACACACTATTACCTGATATAACTAATGAGCAGGGGGAATCAGAACACTCCAACAATGGTAGGATCAAGCAAGTGAAGTCATCAATAATCAAATTAAAATAATTTGTGATGACTCAGATGATGATTTTTTGGTAAATTGTATGGATAAGATTATTGGTACCAGCTCATTTTTGGAATCTTTTGAAAGAGATGTTAATCAGGTAGTGGTAAAGTATTTTCCTTATAGTACAAAGGTAAAAGAGGTGATTAATTTTTACTGGCCAACTGACAAAGAATAACAGAGGTGGGTGGCTAAGTATTTGAATGATGATGAGTCAAAAGAGTGGGCTATGGACAAGTGGCAAATCAGATGTTGTGGTTACAGTGTTTCCAATTTTGTATGGATGACTTTCTTCGCGTGGGTTTTGCATGGTTTTTTGTTATTGCATCTACCTTCCTCCACCGACATGATGAACGAGAATATGCTCCTAGATGATTGTTGTTGTAACAATTTTTGAACAAGAATATTTTTCAAGGTGGTGGCTGTTGTAGCAAATTTTGGAATATCACCAGGTGCTCCAATTGACTGGTGATAGGTGTACTTTCTGGCCTGGTGCTTGTTTTCTCCTTCATTTTCTATAAGAAGGATTTCAAGGCCAGAAGTATGGGTTAGCAAGTTAGATAATTTTTGTCGAGTCTAGGTGAAGTTGCATAGCGAATTGTAAAGTCTGATGGCTTTAGAGAAATGCAATTTAGGTTTTGAGTCATTATGTAACAGGTTGTGAGTTCATAGAGATTTAATGTTGTATAACAGTACTAGCATTTGAGTTGAAATGAAAATTCAAGCTCATGTCTCTCCATTGTACATGCATATCTGAACTTTCAATGAAATAACTAAGGGTTGTTTTATCCATCTCACTGTTGTGGCGTGTATGATTCTATTTTAGCTTTAATTCAAGGAATTAATCAAAATGCTTGAATGGGATTATAGGCGGATATGTGTTGTATAAGGATTTGATAAGTAGTCCTGGGTTAGAATGCACACTGATAAAATTGTTATATAATATTGTCAAGGATCTTATATGTGATGTATTAAATTTGTTATAAACCTCTAGATGCTTATTAATTTGACTCTTGCAATGGATATATGGCACTGATCTAAGTTTTAATTATTCGTGTAGTTTAGTATTTGTTTGTCTTTTCCTAGAGCTTGCTACAAATTCCAACTCATTGACTATATTATACAATGGATTGTGTTTAGTTATCCCATGCTCCAGATAGTTGATAGTCTCTGAATAGCCAATTCTAGTTGATATTATCTTATCATTTTGAGCTATTAAGTGAGATCATCTGCTATTGTTAATGTTGTTTATAATAATGGTGCAGAGGTTGTAAACACATTAAGGGATCACCCTCCTGGGTCTTGCAGAGCCCGAAGTGTACGAGGCTTTTAAAGTCCTCATCAGTTGGTCCTAGTTCCTTCCAAGTTGCCCCTCAATTGGAATTGGAAATTCCATAGGTATATTAGAAGACAAACCTGGTTACATTGTAAAATGAACCAACATACACATCAACCACTGAACAACCACCTCTACAATTGAATTTTTAATCTTTTATGATCACATGAAACATAAAACACACTAATTTCAAGGTTGTTAACATCACTATTGAAATGTTTTAATTTTTGACCTTTCAAACATTAAAAAGTACATTAAATTAATTATGTAATGGCATAAAAATTAAAAAAATCATGAATTAATTATGTAACCACATAAGTCAAATATAATTCTATCAAGAAATTAATATCAAATCGATAATATAATCGCATAACTTATACATTTCAATTTCATTGATCTTCTTCTTCATCCAACTCTTTGTCTGTATCATCCGATCTAGATTCAACATTATAAGGATTGTTCATATCATCATCATCATCATTGATATCAGTTTCAATAATGTCATCATCCACACGGATGTCATCTTCATAAACATTAACTCCTACATCATCATCATCTAAGTCCTCCTCTTTGACATCTTCGTCAGGGACATCATCAACTAATCATTGATCCTGATCATCATCTACATCATCTTCTAGTTCTTTGGTATCTTCTTCTTCCACCACATTATACTTTACCGGCCTTCCTCTTGGATCATGTCTAACAACAAATGACCAACCCCGTTTACCTGGAACTTCTAAGTAAAATACCTGCTAACATTGGCTTGGAAGAACATAGGGCTCATTTCCAGCTCGCTCAATCAACCTTATATTAACCATGGTAAATCCATTATCATGTTGATATGATTCTCTGGGATCATTTTTCATTCAATAAGTAGCTTTGTACTATAGAGCGGCGAACATAATTAATCTAAAGGAATTAAAGTCACACTCAAGTATATCATCAAAAATCCCATAGTATCAATTTTATGAGACTTTTGAATGTATGTCACTTCTAGATGAAATATTAGTCACCTGAAAGACTGCAATTATACTAGAATCACAAGCTTTCTTCATGTCATTCAACTTTTTGATTCAAAATTTATGACCATTGCACCACATAGCCTTGTGGTGTTTCACCTGCAATATGTCAAACATGTAAAGAATTATTGCAATATAAAATTAGGTTGATAAACATATTTATTCTTGGCCAAATGTATGCAAAGAAAACAATCTCAAGATATATATACATTAATATGTGAAAATAATTAAATAATATGGGTGATTAATATGTTATATGTACATTTTATCTCTTAAACCATATGCTAAATCAATTTCCCTTTGTGTAACATTGGAATCTCCATTACGATGAGCTTCTTTAACCAATGAAGCCACACCTTCCCATGTTAATGTGCGACCAGATTGTTGACATCGTTCAATCCATTCCATCATCCAATCAAGATTGTTGGTGATGTACAAATGTAGTGCATCCCATTCTCGACCAACTGTACCAAAATAAATTGAAATTCACAAACGACATATAAAATTAGTTAAATACCACAGTATATGAAATTAATTTATAATTGATGTATATTGAAGATTGAAAATTAAATAAGTATAATATACATAAAAACCATATGTAAAATGTATTCCAATTAATCTCCATGACCATCTTATAATTACCTCTCACTTTCTTCAATCTACCTTTCCCCAACAGGTACTCCCCTTCGAATTTGTTAATGGAGTTGGGATCCCAAATGTGATCTAAATGGATCTTTGTTGCAAACTTAGGAAGATATTCACTAATGTACACTATGGTCTGGTATACCATATATCCCTCCACCATAAAACCCTCAGGATGTGCTCTTTATCTAACCAAAGCCTTCAAAAATTTTAAGTGCCTCTCAACCATCCACATTGACCTTGTGTGTACAAGTCCACACAATTCAATCTCCTCAACTTGGTGTATGAGATAGTGTTCTTATGCTGAAAAATGTTAAAGGTAGACACTTTTGCATTTCACACATTAGACAAGGAATTTTTCTTTTCCAATAATTTATATCTTCTTTGTGGATTTCTTTAGATGATAGCCATTTACAAGTGATTCAAGGCACAAATATATTAATGATATTTAACAAAAATATACAGTATATTACATAACAAGTAAAAAAAATGGCAATTATAAGATGTATACAACGAATTGAACAAATCTCGCTACTTACCTCATGTATTTTCCAAGATCAGATATAACTTGCTTGACATTGTTGTCAAAGTTGTCTGGGAGAGATAGAGGTAGAACGTACTGCAACAATTATAAAATGATCTTTTCATTATTTTTCCAAAATTAGTAAACACAATACACTGAAAAGTACATGCATTATACAAGTGTATATAATATACCAAAATAATTAACTTAATGAAGGTATGTCAATCATGCATTTTCATCCCTGACCCAAATTCACCTTTCTTTGTTATTATATTGTTTATGTTCGCAACAAATCATGTGGGAAATCAAAATTTTTGTATGACTTCTTTTATAACATTGCTTTGCTACTCTGTTAATAACCAAGGAAGGGCACTTATATTAATTTGGTCTCCATCACTATTCAATTGAATGGCATTTTTCATTGCATGATTGGCTTCTTGAATGTCACTACAAATTTTGACAATTTTTTTTTTTGTCATGTCTTCCATCCAATATTTTTCATAACGTTTCTGTTATATTCTTTCCGATATGCATTGTATCAAACAAATGCACAATTTGTAGCTGCTCATAGTAGGGCAACCTAATAAATTGTCTGGAATAACTTTTCAGTCCCTGTGGAAGCCGGCCATTAATGCCTTGACGACCTTCATGAAGCATATAAGTTAAACAAATTAACAATGACAATCATTGTCAATTACAACGAGTAAACTCAACACAATATAAAAATATAAATTCAAAACATATCATATATGATAGATAAACAATTTGATTTGATGTATAACCTTGACGATTAATTCTATTATATTCCAACTTCCATAGGTGAGGTAACATTCTTCATGGTTTTGATGTAGTCTCCTCTTTCCCATTGAAAAGATGTTTTTCAGTAGTTCGATACTTATGATTTCTATAGAGGAAGTTTCTATACTCATCAAACACCTACTTTCTTAAACTTGTTGAAGGACAAGATTTCATCTTGGGACCACAAATTGGGCATGCAAATTTTCCCTTTGTTTGAAGACCTGCAAGATCATGATATAATTGGATAAAATATGTCAATTTTATAATTATATATAATGAATAGATTATTTTAAAACATTCATGATATCTAACTACATCAGAATTAAATATTGTTAAAGAAGTCACGGTTAGACGTTATAACCTACCACAAATATGGTAGCCTGAGGGCATCATGGAATTGTCCATACAAAACATTGCATGGAATTGAAATTATCTTTGTCTATTGGATGCGGGCGTCATACATGATGCCATTCCATAACTTTAGTAACTCGTCGATAAGAGGCTCGATATATACATTCATATCTTTAACTTGGTACTTACCTAGTTGAATGAACATAAACATTACATAATTATTATAGTCATTTTACTGCAATATATATAAATTAACGTACATGACTATTGAATGAAAAAAATATAAGTCATTATGCAACAAATAAGAAAAATGAGATGCTACTACATTAAAGAAAATTGATGTAAACAAATACTAGGAACAGTCATTGACAACATTATGTGCTCCCTCTTTATTGACATCCATGGAAGAATGTTATTGTTAATAAAAAAATAGGCCACACTAAGTAAATAGATCTTAGCTCTCCAAAATGGATTGACACCGTCCGCTCCCAATGAAAGCCTAAGATTATGAGGTTCTTCTTTAAAGTGTGGTCATTTTTCCTCCATGTCCCTAAATGCAGAACCATCTGTAGGTATTCAATGTCATCTCCACTTCTATTTCGTGCATGGTAATCCATCAATTGCGCTAAGCTTTCTCACCTAAATAATCATTGCATATGTGGAATAATGAGAATATAACAAAGAACCTTGCAAGGCACATTTTTTGTTAGTTGATTTGTTCAATATCTACTGATATGACATTCTAGGCATTTTGTTGCAAATTCATATTTTTTATGGTATATAATATGATCATTGGGACATGCGTCTATTGCTTGATACTCTATTATGATATTTTTCATAATGGCACATAAATCTCGGTATGAGCGAGGTAAAATATTTGATGGTGGTAAAAAAAATTTACCAATCAATCTACAACAAAAAATAATTTTTTCATATAAAGAATATTAATGGTAGATATTTCATCCTTTATTTACTAGTGATGAACTAACAACAATTAAAATAGATCAAAAAAGATGACATATATGACATACCTTAATATCTGTGAAATTGCTATGTTTGATAAACCATTCATAACCTTCAAGTTCAACAACAACAATACAGCAGAGAGGAGTTATTTCAGAGCCCTCATAAAGGGGCTCATATGCCTTGTCAAGTACAGGTAAATCATGAACATCATCAAAGTCATCTGGATCATCATGATTAACTCTGCCACTAAATGTGGCATCGATCAATGTATTTGTACCATCATCTTCAACTATGTTTTCTAGCACATGATCATCTTCTTCCATAGGATCATTAACTTCATCTTCGATATTCACAGCTCCATGTTCGTCTTCTTGCAAAACCACATTCTCTGGACTGTGATAATCCATATCATCTACCCTAGGGTGCCCCACCTTTATAATAATGATAGACACAAATAAACCATGATCATGATCAAGTGATTATATATATATATATATATATATATATATATATATAATGTTAAAACAATATAAACATTTACAAATTTAATCAATATAAACACATATAATGAAAAACTACCAATGGATGATAGATTATGCCCCTTCCAATGACCATACTTACTTTTGTGTTTCTGGAGTTGTTGTGATTAAAAGTCATCTTGTCTTTAAGCCCTTGTAATTATTGCAAAGGAAAATATAGCATTTCCCATCACCCTTTCTTTTCAATCTAGCCCACATTCTAGCTATTGTCTCTTCATTTTGTTATAGACTAATATTATCTAACATGATTTTTCTTTACCAAGCTTGAATATTTAGATCTTCAAAAAATATCAAACTCACACTCCAATAATTTTTATTGATAGATAGGTAACAAAATCTAATAATTTTGATATTTTACACCAAAAAGTTTTGGCATGCAACCACCCTTGCAAAAGAGAAGATAGTATGAAGTTAATGACCCCAAAACTGCTACAATGCTAATTCCAAAACTTACATTAAATTCCTGAATTTTACTATGATTTCTACCAACCATTAAAGACTCTAAATTAGAATATTGAACTTGATCACAAAATTCCTACAACAATGGGTAGCGAGCAAGTAAGAACAAGTGACCCATTCTAAGGGCAACAAGTCGGAATCATCATTGCTAATGTCAATCACAGTTTATCTTTTTAGTTAAAAGAGATTTTTAATGTGTCATTTCTTGTGATGAGCTTATCCTAGGGCCCTCAACATTGGGAGGCCCATAATAAAAACTATAGAGCATTGGTAAGAGCATGAGATTAGAGATTTCAGAGCCTAGGCCTCATTAGAAACATAAACAATAACTATAGGCCGGATTAGTGAGGTTGCAATACGGAAAGATCAGGAACATTGTAGGTAATAACAAAATCTTGCAATCTAAAAAGTTGTAGCCAATAACAAGAAGCACCTGCCTAATGTAGCTTAGTGACATTTTAAAATGAAATCTAGGGTAAGAAGAATAATAGTCACTTGAGATGTGACAGTCAAAAAGAGGTTGAACAGTGACAAGATAATAAAGTTCAAACATTGCATAGTAAAGTGGAGATTTACTACTTGATGTTAGGATTTCCTTACCTTAGTACCAGTGTTTTCCAAATATTTTTGTAGTAGACAAGCCAAATGCAATCGAGGAGATGATTGTCCAAATGAAAGTAACAATATGGTAATCCCATAGGTTCAATGTTTTGTAGCCATTAATGTATTATTATGTGGAGGTAGTGGATTGCATGTTTGAGCAGTGTTTGAGACTCACCAAAGATGGGAGAATAGTGAATAATACCTTGTGGACTGTGAAGTAGTGTCAATAAGGTTGAAGGATCTTAAGAACTACAATACCATGAAACAATGAGTCCCCTGTAGTAAGTAGGTAGTCTATAGGGCATAGTTTGATTTTATAGAAGGATGCTCATGAAGGAATCTTCAAGTGATATTGAGTGAGTTGTTTGAGATTGCAGCTAAGGGTGCAATACCCAGTCTTAAAAGAAGTTAGCAAAGCAATAAATGTGCAAGAAAATTGGATAAATTTTTACAACAAAAGAGAACCATAATGTTATATTCCATAATATCTTGAGTTTGAAGACAAAAATTTTATTGTATTGTCATGATGAAAGTGGTGGCCTTAATGGGTCAATCACTAGCAACCATGATTTTAAAACATGCTATTATTATATGGAGAGAAACATTTTAAGAAAGGCAGTGAGTGGTGGTTTGGAACAATGGCAGGTATGAAGGAATTTCTTTATATGCAAACTCTGCAGTCTAGCTTAAGACATTGTTCTTAGAAGAGATTAAAGGTGGATTATGGAACTCAAGGGTTACCATGAAAAGGATTAAAGAAAAGACTGAGATTTATTTAAAAGCCATAGTCATGAAGATATTAAAGATATCACATGCAAAACCTAATAGCTGGAGTAATGAATACAGTGCCAAAGAGGATAGTGTGCTGGGGAAAATTTAGGAGATCTCCACATTATCCAATTATAGGGAAATACATCATTTATTTATTTTTTTAATTAAAAGAAATCATTCTAAACCCTATATAGGATACATTAATACTTCAAAATCCTCTAAAGGAATTTGAGATTATGCAAATATGTCAAGGATACATGGGTTGTGCTTGAATGCACTACATAATTGATATAACACAACCACTTTGAATATCAACCAGAGTTATAGGCACTTTATTGCAGCAAGAGGTAATCACTCTTCAATCATGCTATAATTACATCCTAACCTGTTAAACTTGAGACAACCTAAATGCACCCAATGACAATTGACACCTACATTATACAACCTAAATTAACTACATTATATGAGTGCCTCTATTTCTATCACAACATAGCCACATTAAACTTGGGTCACACATGAATGCATCGTGTATTTGTTATAGCACAACTGTTCCATATGATCAATATAGTTATGGATCACATAATTACAGTCACAAGAATCTATTCCTCGGTTGTAATCTTATGGTGATTCCACAAAATAAAATCTGGACATGAAATTCTCAAAACCCTTAACCTCTAAAAATGAAATCTGATGAGATATTGCTTTAAAATATGATTTTCAAACCTGGAACTACAAATCTAACTTCACAACTGAATTCTGCAAAAAGACAATGACTACCCTCAACCTAGCGATATTTTTTTGAATTTTTTTTATTTTTCCTAAGAAAATTGTCCTTAGTTCTCCACAAACTGTCTCAAGTAGAGCAAAACACTGTCACAATAAATCAGGTGTGAACTCACTTTTCTTTATGTCGGCCACAATTTGATTTTTTTTATTTTTCATGTTTGTCAAAAATTTCACGAAAATAATAGCCGACATTTTGATGAACCCCAGTTTCATTGAAATTTCGATGAACATTAGGGATAAACTCTCAAAAAAATTGAAATTACACATCACATTTTACAAGCACCCGACGAACATTGAATTTTACATATTTCATCGGACAGTTTTGTCATTGTATACCTTGGAATTTATCCTATTCTAGTGCATAAAATAACTCAAAATACGAATGATAAAAGGCCAAGGACACCTCAAGATTAGCCAAAAGAGAGTGACAAAACAATAAGTAAAATAGATAACATAAGACACAAGTGGTTTTACCTTCCTTTGTTGTTGATACCCCTTTGATTGGCCCTTGCTTAGAATGGGATGTGTGCTCCTTGATGGCTCTATTGAGGATCTTTACTATGTGTTTGGATGCAAATGCAAGTGGATATAATTGAAAATTGGATGAGTTCACAAAATGGCAGCATGTAGTTGCAAAATGACTAAGTGTTCTTGAGAAAGCAAATGGGTAGCATGTAGTTGCTCAAATCAAAAAGTATTCTAAATGCCCTTGAGGAGGGGGGTATTTATAGAGGAATTTGAATTCTCTAGAGAATTCAATGGTCAAGATTGATCCAACAAGGTCAAGATGAAGGGCTATGGTGGGTTGAGATCCTACAAGCCCTCACATCTTGACATGTGGAGGGTGAGATGGCTAAGGGTGATATGATGTGTAGGTGATGTGGAAGAGAGGTACATGAGGTGGAGGAAAGACAAGTACCTTGCAAGTACATTGAGAGATGGGAAGAATCTTGGGTGAATAAAAGTGAATTAAAAATTTACAATGATTGGAAGAATCTGGTGGATAAGACAATGTTCCCAAAAGGTGGAAGTTTGTCACATGTGACTTGATGTGACAAGTCAAATATTCTAGAAGGTGCATGGGAAAAGGGGATTCTAGAAGGAATAAAATGTGAATTAAAAATTCACATGGGGAAGAGAGGAGCCTAGGGTGAATAAAAAGGAAGTAAAAATTCTTTAAAAGATGGGGAGAGTTGACCAAGGTACTAATTAGGTTTAACTAATTAGTAATTAGATGATAATTAGGGGTTAATGTGGATTAGAATCCAACTTGCAAAAGTTGGAGGATGTGACACATCCTAATCAAGGATTAGGCATGTGCACATCCTTAATGAAGAGATTAGGAGATGGATTAGGATTAGATGAAAATGACATGTGAGGAATTAAATAAAACAATATTTATTTAATTTATTTGATGAAAGAGGATTAAGGAGTATTTAATTATTAATTAAATGCCTTAGGGACTAATAATTAAAGATATTAATTAAATAATAGTAATATCCTTAATTAAACCAGATGATAAGTTTGGATAAATTAAGTGTCCAAATTTGGATGTCTATATTTTGCCCCTCTTTGAGATGGTGTTACGAAGTAGCATCATTTCAAAGAATATTAAAATATAGAACCCAAAAGGAGATGGTTAGATTGGAAAAGATGCAGCAGTCATCAAAGGGATGACTAGGAAGAAAGATGATGGGGGTGAAGATGAAGAGTAGGGATTGAGGATGCCCCCTCGAGAGGACATGCGGGTTCAAGAGAACACGGATGTGCTCTCGAAATGGATGAGATGATGAAATGGGAGATGAGGAAGAGGATGTAAAGGGATGGATATGAAAGGATGAAAAGGAGGTAGGAGGTTGGGAAACAAAAATGGATGCAAAGATGAAGATGATGTTGCCCCAGTCAAGGTACAAGCTAAAAGGGGTTGAGGATGGATGGAATGTTGTCAATGAGGATAGGGAAGGATACATCCCAATGAGTAGTATTGATGAGGGAAGGATACATCCCAAAACACCACTAAAGGATAGGGAAGAGTACCTCCTGATGAGGATGATGAAAGTGTTGTTGATGAGGGAAGGATACATCCCAAAACAACACCAAAGGGATATGGAAGAATAAAATGGGATGATGATGATGATAAGGATCGAATCCACACTTGTAACAAGACTGAGAACAATACCAAGGATATGATTAGATGATTCAGGCTAAATGGAATGGATGGGGATAGGATGGAGATGTGAGATAAGGATGAAGGATGAACGGAAAATGAAATGCAATCCTAATGCAATTTGCCATCTTTAGAGCACTAATTTTTTCTATAGCATAAGACACAAGATGCCAGGGTATGAAGAACCAAGGCGAATGAGTGTCTAATGCATAAAATAAACACAACAGACAAGAAGGCTATCCCAACACCCCAAAGTCACAAAGACCTTGGTTGGGCCAGGTATTGAGATAACCACAAGCACAAAAGGATGCCCCAACATAACACAAGACCTCGGGGATCTTGGTGGGTACTATGTGGGACAACCAAGAAGACACAATCAAACAAAAGATCAAGATATGCCCCTATGTGGACCAATCAAAACACACCATAATATGATGGATCATGGCGGCCTTGACAAGTGATGATAGGGAGCTCAAATGATAAACAAAATTCAAAAGCATCAAAAGATCGCAATCAATTTCAAATGTCATTTGCCATAGGATCAAGGGGGTGGATGGGATTGATAAGGTCTGTTAGGAAGGATTCATCCTGTTGAGACCAATAATGGATACTAAGCTAAAAGATCGATATGTTGTAGGATATTCAAAACTGATTGGATTAGTTGATACAAGTGGATCTTGTTTGTTAAGAACTAGCTAGATAAGGTCATAGCTGGACGACACGATATTAGATTGACACATCATAAAGACCTAGGGGCTTGGGGGCCGATCAAAGATTAGCCTTGCCTATGTGGAAGCGCAGAGCCCTCATAGTTTGATAAAAGGCTGACAACTAACCATGATGGAGATTTCGATGGATGACCAAGATAGGATGGAGAACAGGAGAAAAGTGGACAATATAGATCGATGATGGATGGAACCCCGAGGGTGGATCAAATGATCGACCTTACCTACGTGAAAGCGCAGGGGCAACGTAGTTCGACAAAAGGCCACAGACAAGTGATGGATGAAAGATGATGAGATAACCCTAGGTAAGGGGTTAAAATGACGAAACTGACACGACGAAACAAGATAGACCTATTGGATTGGATTGGATTGGAGGATAGTGACTATATAAAGCTCAGGGATGGGATAGTTATCCAAATCATCAAAGATGAAGTGGGTGAATGATATGTCATATAGATGAATGATGAAGTGATGAACGATGAGATAGAAAAGATGTGCAAAAGAAGCAGAAGTGATGATGATAATATAGATAACATTGGATTGCATGGGGAAAAGCCTATAGCTAGACACCAATGACAAGGGATTATGAGATGGGATGAGGGGAGAGGATGGGGGGAGGAAAAAGATTGTTTGGGTGGATTGGATAGAGGGATAAGGATTTGGATGAGGAAAAGGTGACCAGATGGATAGATGATTGATTTAAGACTTTGTTCGGTAGCCAAAGACATTGACTGCAGATGGATGAAAGCCCAGATTAGGGGTTTGGCTAAGCTCAGATTGGGATAAGATTAAAGCTAAAATGAGGATTGGATTGAAGACTAGAATTATTGAAGGATATGATTGGATTGATTCTACACCGAGTTCTGGGGCTTAAGGGATGTAAGGTGTTGACAAGCAGATTTTTCCAAATTTGGCAATTTTCAAAAGTTGTCAAATTTTGCCATTTTAGGAAACTTCATGGTCGTATGTTTGAGAGTCCCAATTTTTTCCAAGAAATACCCATTGGTGAGATAGGATGAATTGCCAACTAACATCCCAGATTCGAAATATGCATTTTGAGTTATGAGTGAAAATAATTTTTCAAAATGTTGGAAGAAAACACTAAATTGGGATTTTGAGGGTCAAGATGAAAGTTTGAGGCCCCAAAAATAGGTCCAAACGGGTTCCAACAATTTTCCAAGACACCACTTGAAAATCCACTCGTTATCTCATAACGCAACCACCCATCAAATTTCAGGTCAAACAGACACCCAAGTCAAAAGTTATGGCCTCTAGAAGTTTCGGTGTAAAAATAAAAAATCCATTTTGAAAATTTCAAAACATGGGTTTTGATGGTGGGGAAAAATTAGAAACTGGGTCGGGATTAGTTTTCCGAAAAAGACAGTAGAACTGTGAATTTTTTGCAGGGATAGGGGCGCGCCACAGTGGGGCGTATGCGCCCCGGGCCGCAGGGCGGACACGCCCCGGCGGGGCGCACATGCCCCGGGAGGGCGTCGGGGCGTGTTCGCCCCGGGAGGGCACACACGCCTCGACGGGGCGTAGACGCCCCGGGAGGGTGGAGATGCCCCGACGGGGCCGACGGGGCGTGTACGCCCCGACGGGGCCGATGGGGCGTGTACGCCCCGGGAGGGCCGACGGGGCGTGTACGCCCCAGGGGCGGAGACACCCGGGAGGGGCGCACATGCCCTGGGAGGGAACAGATGCCCCGATGGGGTGGAGACGCACCCCGGGAGGGCGCAGATGCCCCGATGGGGCAGACACGCCCCAGGGAGGAGCGGAGCCACTACGACAAATAAAATCAAAAATAGGGACAGGGTGATGAACACATAGAAAAGATAAGAGATTGAAAAGATGTGTAAGAGAAGCAAAAGTGAAGGCGATGAGATAAAGGGCATTGGGTTGCATGGAAGGAGGCCTATAGCCAAATACCGATGACAAGGGATTGTGAGATGGGATGAGGAGAAAGATGAAAGAATGGATGAAGGATGGGAGAGATTGTTTGAATAGATGGGAACATAAGGGTTGGGAGATGAAAGGGATGGATATGAAGATAAGGATGGGGAGATGGAAGAGATGCTGTGATAGATGGATAGGGACAAAAGGATTGGGAGATGAAAGGGATACTAGGATAGATGGATAGGGACATAAGGATTGGGAGATGAAAGGGATGCGAGTATAAATGGATATGGAGACAAGGATGGGGAGATGGAAGGGATGCTATGATAGATGGATAGGGATAGAAGGATTGGGAAATGAAAGGGATGCTAGGATAGATGGATACAAAGATACGAATGGGGAGATGGAAGGGATGCTATGATAGATAATGTCTCCAAGGACTATGTCACAAAGGAAGCAGATGCCCCCACTCTAGCTATGTCATATATGATGAGGCATGAGGGATGGGAGACAAGTGGATAGGAAGAGGAGATAACGAGAGGAGGATAGGATGGGTGACTAAGGAATATGACAGACCATGGATGAAGGGAATGTATACCCAGAGGTGGCCAAAGCATGTATAGATAGGTGCCCCTGTTTTGATCAAGATAAATGGGAGATAAATGGGATATGATGGTAGGATGCGGAAGATAGGTGGGATGGAGGGGTTTCATGAAGAGGACAGATAACAGGAAGATGGGTGCATAGCGGAAAGCATAGCTGGAAGCATAGTGAGAATGCATATCAGGAAGTTGCCCCCAAGTGTAGATGGGGATTTATGCATGACACCTGTTTGCCAAGTTTTCATCATGGTACTTATCCAAGGCACTTGTTTGCCAAGTTTTCACCATTGGATGAATTATTTCTCTTTACTATTTATTATTTTTAACGTTTTAGGGGGATGAAAATGGATAAGGATAGGGATGTGGATAAGGGAATTTACAAGATACATGATGAGGATATGGATGAAGGACTCAAGCATCAAGTTCTATATGAGGTATTAAGAGCCCATGTTCGAACTGACTGTTGGATGTTGGTACAACCTTATGCATGAGGATGAATTAGAGGGATTTGATGGGGTTGATACATGGGATAATGGATGGGATGCTGGAAAGGGTATGGATAGAATAATGGGGTGGATATGTGATGGGGAGATGTGTTTAGGACCAACATTGGCACATGTGGTGGTGGATGTGAAAAGATAATAGGATTAAGGGATGGAGAATGTGGGGATAATGGAGATGGAATGGTGAATTTCGGGACATAAGGACCCAAAACGGACTTAGGAGATGAAAGGGGTGTATGATTAGCTTTTGGATTAGCGACTTTGGATGTTCTTACAGATTTTTCATGTGATGGCATTGCATATTTTTTCTTTGGGATCCACATGGTTTTGATCTTTTCTTTGGTGGGCCTTTGCAGCCTATAGATTTGATTTAGATTTTGGATTTGGTTTTGCTTTGCTTTAACATGTCTTTTAGAAGGGACATGGGAAGCTTTTGATTCATGTGGATGTTTAGATTGATGCATTTTTTCTTTAACAACCAAAGTGCTTTTAGTAGCAATGGGATGGGTGCGAGGAGATCGATGATGTGGAGCGACGAAGGTAGGAGTATGGGGATTATGTGTAGACGAAGGATGTGTCGGTATGTGCCTTTGTTGATCCTGATTAGGATGTTTATGATGGATGACATGGATAGGCATTAGATGGATAAAAAGATGAGATGGAGGAGGTGATTTTGGGATATATGGACCCAAAGTAAATGGAGTGGGTGGAGGGACATAAGGACCCAAGATGGATGGAGTAGATGAAGGATGGGATATGGTGGATGGAGGGATGTAAGGACCCAAGATGGAGGGAGCAGATGAAGGAGGAATATGGACGGTGGTTTTGAGGCGATACGATAGAGGAGGAGGGATGGCAACATATGATTTGGTGGAGCGATGGAAAGAGCCTATATTTCTTTTGGAAAAGGCTCATTGAGGACGCCTAGAGGTTGTACCAACATTTTTAGATTGTGAGGCTTGGGAAATAGGTCCAAGACCTTGCATGCAGACTTGTTCTTTGACTTGGATGGGCTCTAACATACCTTGCTCATGAAGGCCTAGACCTTTTCCTTGATAGTTCATTTTCTTGAACATGCAATCCATGATAGGATTTGTGTTATTGAGAAAACATGATGTGAATCCATTATTAGGTGGAGGATGATGGGCGGTAAATACACTATGCTTTTCTTCTGCGAGGAGGCCACCATGGAAGAATGTGAGAGTACCCAGGGGATATGCAAGTGGTGTAGGTATAGTAGTTTTAGGCGATGATGGGGGATCATGAGAGGGAGACGGTGGGATAGCAGCATGTGGATAGGTGATACCAGGAGAGGGATTAGGGGATATGATAGGATCTAGATTTGTGGTAGCAGGCTCATGTGATGGAGATGAAGATGGAGCGGTGGAGACAAGGGGATCATGGGGTGGAATGGATGGGGGACTGCAATCTTGAGGTGAACTAGATAGGATGGTAGGATCTTGATCTAGAGAAGGGGATATGTTGGCATGCTTTGGATTAGACTCTTGGTATGACGCATCTTGTGTGGATGGAAGGATGATAGAGTGTTGGAGAGACTCTTCAAGTTGGGGAGATGGAAGGATGGAGGATTCGATGCAGTCATCAGAATGGATTTGGGCGTCAATTTGGGTTCGATGACTCTTGGAGTAGGAGGTGGATGTTCAATGGATTCGTTGGTTTTAAAGGATGTGATGGTAGGAGATGGGGGCTCAGTGAATTCAGAGGGTGTGATGGTAGGAGATGGGGGCCTAGTGGATTCAGAGGATGTGATGGTAGGACATGGGGGCTCGATGGATTCAGAGGGTGTGATGGTTTCATCAGTGATAGGTGTTGAGTGGAGAAGGGTCTCGTCACTAACGACCATGGATGATGGGTTGGGATGGCATGGTTCCACGACTGCAATGTGTGGAGTGGGGGATGTTTCCTTTGTTATAACTCCTTGGAGAACTTTTGAAATGAGAGACTTGCATATGGTTGGCTTGGCTAGGGTGGTAGAAATGGATGAGGGATTATGGATTGGTGGACTTGGGTTAGATGGAGGAATGGGATCGAATGTAGGACTATGAGTAGATGGGGGATTAGGAGTGGATGGAGGACTAGGAGTAGATGGATGAATGGGATTAGATGGAGGACTAGGAGTAGATGGAGGACTAGGATGGGATGGATGAACGGGATTGGATGGAGGACTAGGAGTAGATGTATGAATGGGATTGGATGGAGGGTTAAGGTAAGGATATTAGAGTGGTGAATTAAGATAGGGGGACGTGGATTGTGGATTAGGATAAGAGGATATAGGTGGTGTAGTGGGACAAGAGGATGTGGGGGATGAATTATAATAAGGGTATTGGGATGGTGGATTAGGATGAGGATATGTGGATGTAGGATTAAGGTAAAAGGGTGTGGACGTAGGACTAAGATAGGAAGGTACGAATGTAGGATTAGAGTGGGTAGATTGGCATGGAAGATTAGGGTAGTGGGTATATGTGGATGAAGGATTTAGATAGGAGGATGTGGATGGGGGATTAAGATAGGGGTATTGAGATGGTAGACTAGGATAAGAGGATGTAGGTGTTGGATAAGAGGATGATGTAGATGAAGGGTATGATGGATATGATGGATATCCCTTGTCAAAGGTAGCAGAAGCAACATGATTAGGCATGGACGAAGACATAATGGGATAACTCGAGGGGGTGATTGGATTTTGGAAAGTGGGTGGAGAAAGCTTACTAGCAATGATAGTGTCAAGGGGGTCTATGTCATATTCCTCTTGATCAACAAGACTTTCGTTATGGTTGTCAATGTAATTAGGGTTTCCCTTGACTACAATTGATGGAGGATAAGGATTCATGATTATGAAAGCATAAATAGAATGGATCAAAGATTTTGGATGGGGATGGATGAAAGCTCAAATTGGGATTTAATTCAAGCTCAGATGAGGATTGGACTAAAGCTCAGATTAGGATTATCAAAAGATGATTGCGACACCGAATCTACTTTGAGATGGAAGTAGATTGATTGGGTCAAAGGTGATGTGATTGGATTGGATCGAATAAGATTTGATGATTGATTGATTTAAAGCACAAACGGATGATTACGACACCGAATCCACCTTGAGATTGAAAGCGAATTGATAGGGCCGATGGTGATGATTATCTTAGGATGGATGACAACCCTAAGTAGACGTTGATGATGATGATTGGATTCAAACACCTAGGTCAATTTGGAAAATAACTTCTGAAATGATGTTCAAGGGATTTGGATGGGGAAAATGATTGATTGGATTGGGTAGACGAATGGTTGGATCAGGTAGATGATTGGATGAATTTAATTAAAGGACTAGATTGGTTTGATTGGAGAGGATCAGATAATTGGATGATGTTGATTGGATAGGATTTGGATTAGATGAACCTAATAGGATTGGTGTGCTTGGATTGATTAGATGATTAGATGAATTTGATTAGAGGAATGGATTGGTTTGATTGGAGAGGATTAGATGATTGGATGATGTTGATTAGATAAGATTTGGATTGGATTAGATTGGATTTGATTTGATTGGATTGGATTTGGATTGGATTGGATGGGTATGGTTGTTTGGTAAGAGACGAGAGGGAGACCTTTAGTTTAATCACAAGAAGTTACCCTTAACAACCAAGAGCTTTAATTGATTAAGAGGGTGATTATGACACCAAATCCACCTTAAGATAGGAATGGATTGATTGGGTCGAAGGTGATAACTTACACCACTGAATTCACCTCCAGATGGAGGCAAATTGATTGGGGTCGAAGTTAAAGACTAATAATCAAGTTCAAGCGCTATGGTCAATTTAGGTAACTGCTTTGTAATATAAGGTTAGAACGGTTTGGTTGTGGGTGGTGTTTAGAGATGTAATAATTGGTGGATTAGGGAGGAATTAGGATGAATGGGGGATTAAGGATAATTGTGAAGAATGTATGGGGATTTAGAATGGTTGCACGAAAGTTTGGAATAATGAGACAGAGGCTTAAAATTGCCAAATGGAGGTTTTTGAAGGTTTAAAGTGGCAAAACGAAGGCTTGGGATGATGAGGTAATGGTTGGCAATGGTTAAATGATGGTTTAGAGGATAAATGGATCCAAATGAGGTGATTTCGGATGTTTAGAAGGGAAAATTCACCCTTCTGCAGTAAACCAGGGGCGTAATCACCTTTCTACGGTAAAACAGGGGCGTAATTGCACTTTTGCAGCAAAAACAAGGGCGTAATTGCACTTCTGCAGCAAAAATAGGGGCGTAATTGCACTTCTGTAGTAAAACAGGAGGGCGCAATTGCACTTCTGCAGTAAGCAGGAGGGCGCAATTGCACTTCTGCAAAAAAGTATTAGTCAAAAGTGAAATTTCAGCCACATGGGCACACACGCCCTTCTGCAGAAAAATGTTAGTTAAAAGTGAAATTTCAGCCACGTGGGCGCACATGCCCTTCTGCATAAAAAATGTTAGTTAAAAGTGAAATTTTAGCCACGTGGGCGCACACGCCCTTCTGCAGAAAAATGTTAGTTAAAAGTGAAATTTCAGCCATGTGGGCGCACATGCCCTTCTGTAGAAAACTGTTAGTTAAAAGTGAAATTTCAGCCACGTGGGCGCACACGCCCTTCTCCAGAAAAATATTAGTTAAAAGTGAAATTTTAGCCACATGGATGCACACGCCCTTCTATAGAAAAATGTTAGAAATTTTAGCCCAGGTGGGCGCACACGCCCTTCTGTAGTGAAAACAGGGGCGTAATTGCACTTCTGCAGTAAAACAGGGGCGTAGTCACCCTTCTGCGACGTGTTCCTACAAAAACTTCAACAACAGCAAACGTAAAAGTATGGGAACCCGTTTGTGGGTCCCACCGGGCGTGCCAGAAATGTATACCTTGGAATTTATCCTGTTCTAGTGCATAAAATAACTCAAAATATGAATGATAAAAGGCCAAGGACACCTCAAGATTAGCCAAAAGAGAGTGACAAAACAATAAGAAAAATAGATAACATAAGACACAAATGGTTTTACCTTCCTTTGTTGTTGATACCCCTTTGATTGGCCCTTGCTTAGAATGGGATGTGTGCTCCTTGATGGCTCTATTGAGAATCTTTACTATGTGCTTGGATGCAAATGCAAGTGGATGTAGTTAAAAATTGGATGAGTTCACAAAATGGCAGCATGTAGCTGCTCAAATCAAAAAGTGTTCTAAATGCCCTTGAGGAGAGGGGTATTTATAGAGGAATTTGAATTCTCTAGAGAATTCAACGGTCAAGATTGATCCAACAAGGTCAAGATGAAGGGCTATGGTGGGTTGAGATCCCACAAGCCCTCATATCTTAACATGTGGAGGGTGAGATGGCTAAGGGTGAGATGGTGTGTAGGTGATGTGGAAGAGAGGTACATGAGGTGGAGGAAGGATAAGAACCTTGCAAGTACATTGGGAGATGGGAAGAATCTTGGGTGAATAAAAATGAATTAAAAATTCACAATGATTGGAAGAATCTGGTGGATAAGACAATGTTCTCAAAAGGTGGGAGTTTGTCACATGTGACTTGATGTGACAAGTCAAATATTCTAGAAGGTGCATGGAAAAAGGGGATTCTGGAAGGAATAAAATGTGAATTAAAAATTCACATGGGGAAGAGAGGAGCCTAGGGTGAATAAAAAAGAATTAAAAATTTCTTGGGAGATGGGGAGAGTTGACCAAGGTACTAATTAGGTTTAACTAATTAGTAATTAGAGGATAATTAGGGGTTAATGTGGATTAGAAGCCAACTTGCAAAAGTTGGAGGATGTGACACATCCTAATCAAGGATTAGGCATGTGCACATCCTTAATGAAGATTAGGAGATGGATTAGGATTAGATGAAAATGACATGTGAGAAATTAAATAAATGTAATATTTATTTAATTTATTTGATGAAAAGAGGATTAAGGAGGTATTTAATTATTAATTAAATACCTTAGGGATTTGGCAGAATTAAAGATATTAATTAAATAATAGTAATATTACTTAATTAACTCGGATAAGTGATAAATTTGGATAAATTAAGTGTCCAAATTTGGATGTCTACAGTCATATTTTGCAGTCAAATATATTAGTGAGGCAATGGCCTTGCCGAATCCACAAACAAGAATCTGATCACAGTGATCAAGAAATTACTCGATAGGAATCCTAAGGATTGGCATACCCAACTCCTATTTTCCCTTTGGGAAGACCACACTCACCACAAGGCTGCCCTTGGTGATTCCCCATTCCATCTTGTTTATGGCCTAGAGCCCATATTTCCTATCCATTTGAAAATCCCCACTCTCCAATTCATCAACAACTTTTATGAAGGAGGGGATCATAGAGAAGCTTGATTAGCTGAGCTCTTACATTTAGAAGAAGTTCGAGATTAGGCAATAGAAAATTTCACTAAACATCAAGGTGTGGTTAAGAGATGGTTCGATCATCAAGCCAAAATTAAGGCCTTTAGAATTGTAGATTTAGTCCTATACTGGGACAACGCCCATGAAAAGAAAGGGGGACACAACAAATTCGACAAGCTTTAGCTTGGCCTCTTTCAAATAGCTGAGATTTTGGGAGATAATGCTTTCGCCTGAAGACCTTAACTAGTGAAGATGTCCCATTGCCAGTCAATAGGCAGCATCTGAAATATTACTTTCAAGCTTGAGATCCCATGGGCTCTTTTCTGTAAATACTTTTATATAGGTTAGAATAGGTTATCTTTTGGCTTGCTTGTATTTTGCTGCATCACTATTTTTTATTTTGCTTGTTCCCAACTATTTTTTTGTGAAAGGATGTTCTTTGTCCCTTTATGGTGGTCATGCTAATTCAATGAATGCCTCGCTTTGTTGTTTGTCCTTAGTATTCTTTAGATAAACATTCATTCCCAACTATTGGTCCTTGAAGGCCGCCTAGGAATGATTTTCTTGTCTGAACTCTACTTTAGAACTTGATCCTTAGCTGGCTCTTTTTACACATATCTCAGATCTCACACAAAAGCATGTTAATTATTCCTAAGGACTATACAATGGCTACTATGATACCGTAGTAAGTGAAAAATCAAAAGTTCTCTCCAATGACCACTTCGATTCCCAAAACCTTTGTAGGCTTCAATGCTTACACGATTGAGCAAAAGATAAGAAAAGGAGACAAGTTGAAAGAAATATCAAAAGAAACAAAAGGAAGAAACTTTTGAAATCAAGCGACCATATGGGTGTGCGGGTAACTCTATTAGGGCTATGGATGCCTGACTGGCAGTAGAGAAATACCACTGAGGTCACAGCAACAACTTCATCATGGCTATGGACGCCTAACTGGCAGTGGAGCAATGTCCAAGTTACTTTTGGTGTTGGACAGTTTACGTAGCTTGCTTAGTTAGATTAGCAGCCGCTTGGCACAGTCCCGGGGAAAGGAATGAATCCACTACACACACTTCTGAGATGTCCCATAGACTGACCCAACTAAGGATCATGTTCTCTCAGTTCATCTTTGGAAGTCCCCCCTTGGTCTACGAAACCAGAGATTCTAGGTCTGGAATGAATGCTTATCCCTAGAATTCTCAAGAGCATTTCCCAGTGGAGTTTCCATTTGTTGTGCCCTCAGCACACACGCCCTGTTTAGAATAGGGACCCTCTTTTCAGTTTCCTTTTCAGGTCATTTTTGTCCCCACCTCATTTTTTGTGCCTCATTTTGGTGTCCCACATGGTCAGCATACCCCCAAAATCCCATCTTAAAGTGACCATGTTTGCCCACTCATCTTTGGTTAAGCCCTAAGGCTTTTCGGGCTTTCCTTGGCAGTTTCCTTCTGCCAACGGCTCTAGGCCCTTCCAGACCCAGTCCACCAGGTTTCCATCTCTGAGCTTCCTTTAGGGGTTCATCATTCCTGAACGATGGAAGGCTACCACCTTCTTGAACCCCAGGTCCCATATCATCCATTGCCACCAGGTTTCAATATGCATGAAGTTTTGTACTGCATTCATTCCCTTCGGGTCTAGTCTCCCAGGCCACCATTCCTGAAATTCCCTTCACCCTTTGTCATTTCCAATGACAAAACCTCACCGATGCTCCACCCTCTAGATTCTGTGTCCCTTATTTCCACTGGTATTAAAAGAAAATATTTAGCGGCCATTTCAGCACATCTGTCTAGCCCTTGGACCCCAGACCTCCCACCACCATTCACTAATTTCAAATTCACCAACCAATGGGTTGGCTGTACAAGCATTTAATGAGGCCATTAATTGTAGAAGAGGGTATAAATATTAGGCTTCAACCTATCATTTTCATTTGTTAAGATTGTAAAGGAGGCTAGAACATTTGCCAAAGGAGATCAACTCATCCACCGCTCACAGCCCGCTCGTCCGAGATCATCGTTGGACCTTCCATTGTCGACCCCACCTCTTCTTTTCTTGATCTTTCGAGGTAGGTCTGCCATTCATTACACTAAATTTTTTTATCATTTTACGCTTAAGATAATGAACAAGATAATCTAAAAATAAATCCAACTGATAGAATGTGCTAAAACCCACAAAACCCACGTTTTGAAATTCTGATAAACCTTCAAATTAGCCTCCTTTGATCAAACCAGAACTAAACTTCTCCACCGTCGTTCATCACTCAGGGGTAGTCAAGTCCTCTGGGCTCGGGTTTTCACTTAGCCATCGAGAACTCACAAAAATGAATAATCTTTCAAAATGGTGGATTTTGCTTTCAGGTCCAAACCCTCGAACCACCGTCATTTGATTGCCGTTGGAATCGAAGGTTTGAAACTTTGGAGACCGGCCTCCATTTTGCCTTCCCAAGCCCAAAACCCTAGACTTCTATGTCCAGAATTCTATGAATTTTTTACCATTCCCAAACGGTGGAGTGATCTCATTTGCCCAAGCCCCAGAGCCCACCTTTCATCTCGCCATCCAACGCTAAACTCTTGGAAGTCAACTTTCCATCATGACCCCGAGTCCCAGTCCGCGGACTTCCATCGCAACTTTTCTCTTTCGTAACGGCCATCTAGTGATGATCTTTCACCTCCTGGGCCTCGATCCTTCATTCACTGTGAAGAACAAAGATCAAAGAACTCTAATGTCCTCACCCTCGTCGGGCTCTGACATCCAGAATTTTGTCCCACCTTCATCGGTTCAAAAGGGGAAAAACACACCCGCCTTTCTGACCTCTGGGCTCCACCCTTCTATTTGCTGAGAGAAACTTCACATGGAAAGCCGGATGTCCAAGCCTGATGTCAGGTCCAGTCCAGCAGGCTGCTTCATCTGGGTTTCTGTCTCTGGATTTCCATTCCAAAATGGTGTGGCATCAATGACTTTCCACCTCTCTAGGCCTAAACCACCTGCTATCCTTTAGCCTTCTGGGTCCCAGACCCTAGATTTCTGACCCCGAAACTCTGTCTTCTATAGGTCATTTGAGACAGCAAACTAGAGACGGCTTTTCGGCCTTACACCTCTGGCAGCCCCAAAAGTGACCTAAATGGTCTCAAGTTAGAAAATTAATGCCTACCCACGTGCTCAAATTTGGCCCTCTTCGACTCAAGCCTTTCAAACCATCAAAATATGAAGACGAGAGAAACCATCTAGATCACCCAACCTATTTTCCCCTTTCAAAATAGCATTCCTATCAGGGAATTTTGCCCTCCTTCGGCCCAGATTGTCTGAGATCCCTTAAAAAGTGATTAACTACATCTAAAATGAAAAGATTTAACTTTATTAGTCATATGATATCTACTTTGATTTAGTTCATAGGATTTAGGGCTAACGATAATGTTTTTTTAAAAAAGGTTGTACTCCTTCTATTCATGCTGGTAGGATATATGGAATCTGGTGCAAGACCCTCGGGGGGAACTGTAGAGAAGGACAAAAGAAAGAAATTGGGCAAGAATCTTCATGGGAAGGAGGATAAAGACCAGATGAAGTTCTAGTTCCAGGGTGAACCTCCACATTCGAAAATCACCATAGACTAGAAGGAAATCATATACACCAATATCGGCCATGTCGATATTGATGAGTTTATGCAAAGGGTCAGAATTCACTCAAAGACTAACAATGCCAGGTTAATCAGGCAGAGTGGAATGGTGAAGGCTACAGGCTTCCCCCCATCTCTCATTGCCCTTGAGCTAGTCATGGCCTGTCGGCAGGCCTACCAACCCAAGCCAAGGACCATCATTGACAGAGATGGGAATATTTTAGCTGACATGTCAGCCGAAGAAAATACAAAGACCTTCCACATTCATACCTTTGAGGAAATGGAAATTCCCACCATAGAGGAATGTAAAGTGGCATGGGACGACAACCCGATTAGTTGCAAGAGATTGATAAATCAGCACTGGCTCAAGGAGAAAAGGGGCAGCGCTACGAAGGTTCTCCAAGAACTTTACCACAACAATTTCCAGGAAGACTACCATGACCTAGTCACCATGTTGAGTAGGGTGATGGGCCTTCCCACTGTGGAATTATTTCAAGAATAGATGGTATACTTTGTTGAATAGATCCTCCGTGGGAATGAGGATGTCACCACAAAAGCCTCATTCGACTAGGGAGGTATGATAAGTGACTGCTTCCATGAGCAGTTCATGAACGTAAAGAAAAGAGCTCCAAATTCTACATGACCTCTTATTTGGTCTATTCACTGGCAGAACAAAGGCCGTATGGTTGATTGTTTGTGACACCTGATGAGGAGCTAGGACAAAGATAGAAATTCTACAAGAGACATCCCCATCTCCAATTCAGAAACTTTAAAAAAGAATACTGCAGGGTGAATGATGCCTTTATTGGTCACATTATCTGGCTACTTTGAGAGTATTTTGAGAGGAGAGTCTCTCACAACGCACAAGCATTCCTTAAATAGTATGCCTTCCTATTTATTCAATTCCCCAAGTTCACCTACATTTGCGCCCAAGGTTTCACTGAGAGGCGGAACAAGTTGCCCCGGTACCCCAATGACCGAATTATACTATTGGAACTCTCCCAGTAGCTGCAGCATGTGCACACCATCCTCAATAGAAAAAATTTGGCAGGGATCTCTTATCCCTTGACCTTCGGTCAAGGCATGTATAAATTGCAAACTTCCCAATGTGTTGGGAACTCAGAAAAGGAATTGGAAGAATACCACTTCCAACTACACACTGCTTGCCCACGGATGGACCCATATGGGCATGTGAGAAAGGCACTGGGACCAGAGTATGCCCACTTGCATCATGTCAAGGATTTCTAGGAAAACTGCTAAGATGAAAAATAGGTGCATGTTAGGCACTACATGAGGATGATTGCATACTTCGTAAGAAGGGTGCAACTATTCCCTATACCAGATCAAGTTGAGGAAGATGAAAGCACAGTCATGGATATCCCTAATATAACGTGGTCTCCAATTTTTCACTACCTCCAATTGAATGGGATGAACAAGAGGTCAATGACCTTGACATTGTGACTAAACCCATCATGGCCCGAACTAAAGAATGGGTTAAAAGGAAAGTGGCCTAGCTAAAGCAACAAGGAGTGGTCCTAACATATGAAGGACTCAAAAGTGAGTACAATGCCACTGAAGATGTCACCACTACAGTTTCAACGAGTGAGACATCAAAATCTCCTCCTATCACTAGATCAAAGAAGAGGAAAGGAACGGAAATAGAGTAGTCTCTGAATCCCAAGGTATACACAAGGAAAGATTCAGGAGGCTCACCTTCCAAGAAGCCCAAGTGAATAGAGGGAACCATGGAGCATCCTATAATCCAAGAGGGTGAGGAAGAAAGTACAAATCAGCTGGAACCTCTTTTGGCTCCCCCTGTCTTGACTGGCCCATCGTCTGTCTCCCTGGCCATGGTCACCACGTCCCTACTGGCAGCAAATATCTCAGTCCATCTTGCCCCTTCGCCTCTGGCTGGGCCTGTAATAGTGATTGACTCCTCCACTGCCATGACTACTCCACCTTCCTTTGCCACCTTCTCGTGTACTACATCACTCCCATTAGCCATGATGATAGTCCCAATGCCCACTCCTGCATTTCCTAAGGCTTTCTCAAAACACATACAAAATCTCCCTTCTGAGCTCTCTCGAATCTTTATGGACCCCACCCTTTAGACTACCTTAGTGCAAGTCCTCACTACTGCTAAACCTTCGCATGCCCCAACAAGACCACCAGTGATGGAGGCCATGATGTTAATTTCTAAGGAGTGGGAGAGACAGGAACAAGAAGCCTCGAAGCCAATTAAAGAGGAGGCCGACGAGTACCATGAACACCCAAAGTAAAAACATTGAAAAATTGATAGGGTGGCCTACGAAGAGGAAGGAACGAGCTCTTCTGAAAGTGGAGATGAGGAGGATGCTGGTGGTAAGGTCATCATATAAACCTTTGATGACGATCTTGAAGAAGAGAAGGCCCGATAGCTGAAACATGATGAAGAAGAGATAGAAAGGTCACCTCCCAGAGAAGGGTAGGAGGGCAATAGGACAGCAAAAAATGTAGAAATCCCTATAGGGGAAAAACAACTAGAGATTGTGCCACCACCTCCTAGAGAAGAAGAAGATATAGAAGAAGACCAGCCTGAGGAATACATGTACAAGTATGAATAGATTGAAGACATAAAGGAAAAGGAAATTGAAACAGAAGGAAGTCCCCAAGGGAAAATGATTCGTAAATGTCTCATCAAATGCCTCACATTCATCCAAGATTCTGATGAGGAGGAGGGAGATGGCACCAAATGAAAGGTGAACAAACAAAATTCTGAATGGGGCAAGGCGAAGGCAATCGAGAGTCACCAAGAGGAGAGTCTTCCATCCCTGAGAGGTTGGAGAGGTAGCTTGAGAAGAAGACTCTTTCTCCTAAGGATCCGAGAGCAAGGCTAGAGGCTATCCTAGCCCAAGCACAAGTCTCAACCAAGAAGGAGAAGAAGCCCAAAATTAGATCCAAGGTAACCATGGATGCTTCTGAGTCCCGAACCATACGTATAGCAACACCCGTGGTAGGTCAAGAGGGTGTGAGCTATAATGTTTCCACCATTAATTCATGAATTGTTACTAGAGAGCAGAAGGTGGGGTATCTTGAAGAATCAGTAGCTACAATGGTGCACCTAATAAAATAAGACAAGGTTTCGAAAGAAAAACTTAAAGCATAGGTGGTCGTCTTAACGGATTACATCCAATAATGGTCTTCAGTGGATGACATGCCTACCACATCCACAGCTCCACCCCAACTGTTGTCCAGAGAACGAATTGAAAAATTAGAGAAGAGAAAGAACTTGGACAAGACTATAGAGAGTTGGTTCCAATAGGTCATGTACGTTGGGAACATGGGTATCAGCCAGGTTGTTCGAACAACCAACAAGTTCTTGGATCTGCAGCAATCTCTGGAGAACATGAAGAAGCTCTACACAGACTTCCCTGCACCATATGATTCCACCTATCCAAAGATTGAGGCCACCCTCTAGTTACCTAAGGCCACATGGGAAAAGGAGCCCGCATTCAAAAGAGATGATCACTGGGTAGTGGACATATGGAGGCAGGATTTTGGTAACAGAAGGGAGAGGTTGGAACAAATAATGGAAAAAATGGATCCGTACATCGAATGGGTCAAGGAAATTAGGGCGGACTATGCCCGATATCTGAAGCTGATGATTGAGTATGACATGCCTACAGTATAGATAGATCTAGAGAAGATAAAGCCTTATTTTCAGAAGAAGATGGAGGATAGGATG
>VDFB02271358.1:712428504-712441382 GCA_007258455.2 Sequoia sempervirens | reverse complement strand
AGAAGAATGACAACTTCATTAACATTTCATTCAAAATTCACTCAAATCCACATAAGGAGAGAAAATATATTATAATTATACGTTTATTCATGCTTATAAGTCATATATGCATACAATTTAAGATAATTTGCATATATTCATCCAAAACTCAAAACATGCTATCTATTCCATTCCATCTGCTTAGGGTTTTAATAGCTAATGGTACCACAGATATCACTACCTCATTATAGGATAGATATCTTTCTACCCATATATTCAACTCAAAACCTAGCTAGAGCTTTCATTAGTTCTCTCCCTACAAATGAGCCTTGAATTCCCTTTTATATGACAAGAAAGCAACAAGCTTCGGGCTCAAATGTAATTTCACCACAAATTTTCATTTGAACAAAATCTCCATTGCATTTGACTTTCATTACAAAAATCCCCATGCATTGAATCTGCAAAACATATATAGTGCATGAACTGGGTTAGCATAAAATAATAGGGAACACAAATTGTCAGCAAAATACCCTTGTCGCTATCCATGCAAAAAAACCAAGCAACCAAATTGCCACAAAGGCACCACAATAACTTCTTATTTACCCACCACCCTACCCTTACCAACACTTAGACCCTGGTATACAAGCCCACTTCTAGTTGTTGCCCAATACGATAGACCCTTAGCCTCCTCTTCTTTCTTGTCCTTGCCTAATACGGTTCTAGTCCATCTGCTTGGGGTTTTAACAGTTGATGTGCCCACATATATCATTTCCTCATCAGCCGTGATTGAAGCGACTTAAATACTGACAATAGTCTGAGTCAGTCTCGGTTACATCATCAGAAGTGTTGCTTGTAAGCTTAATGGGCGAGTGTTGGCCACATCCAGAGCACACCGACTACTTGCCTTTGTCATCTACCAGTTGAGCAACAATGTCCTAGAATTGCAACCTTCTACTACAACCAAAGTAGTAGAAGGTTGCAATTCCAAGACGTTGTTGCTCAACCAAAGCACCTTCCTAAATAGCAGGACCGAGCTGTTGTGAGCTCAAATGAACAAACCTCCTTACTGACTTACTCATTTTCTCTTCTCAGACAAGCACTCAAACTTGATTAGACTCAGCCCATAAAGCGCTCTAACTGCTACAAGAATGACACTATTAGCAGTTAATTCCTCTTGTATTTATTGTGTGAGGTAATGGCAACCTTCATCAATGCTTAGTAAATATGCATGTACAAACATGGCAATTTGGCTGCGTATGTACTGTCACTGTTTAACTAGAGCTGGATGAGAATCCAAAGATCACCCTTCATGATTTCCAACAACAACATCTTCACATAGATTGAGATCGACGTGACTACACAAGCAAGGAATAATTCATTAATGCTTCACCAACCTTCATCTTCCTCCTATGAGCTAGCAGGGAATAGCAGAGATTTACATTAGCTTTTGATCTTGGTTGTCGATCTAAAACCATGGGTTATGAGCTCAATAGTGGAGATTGGGCCCCACATTCCATACAAGACATACATCTGCATTTTACTGACCTCGCACCAAATAACAGGGTGACACCTTAGGTCTGCGAGTTGGCGGGGTATGATCGAGATCTTCTCCCATATCTTCGAATATGGAAAACCTACACATTGCACGGTTAGTAGTTAATGAAAGGCTTTGGCTAAGCCATCAGTGACATGACTACTGGAGTTAATGGCTTAGGCTTACGTCACTAGATTAAAACTAAAACCCAACTTTGATTTTAATACTTTATTTCCTCCACAGGGTTTTATTTCCTAAGTCTCGGTTGGCCCCGTTAAATTCTTATCCCAACCCTAACAAAGAACAAATGATTAAGCTAAGGATTTTATTTGTTGTTATAACTTTAGATCTAGAGAATTCTTAATTACCAATTATTATTTGTGCATTTGTATATGAATCCAATTGAATGCCTTTCCATATCATTATGGAAAATTTTATTATTGCAACCCTAACTCTAACACTAATTAAACCTTGACCCTAACTTGATTTGAGACTATTATTATAGCCCTAACCTAACACTAATTGAACTATAATGCGTAACCCTAGGTATTATTTGAGAACCTAACCTAATTGTATCAAGAACCTAGAACTCTAATTGAACCTAACCTAGACTAGACAATAACTGCCACTTTCTAAATTGAACCTTAACTTTCCCAATCCTAAGCCTAATTTAAGACCATGCTAACCCCTAACCTTAATTAAACCCTTATTGAATTGCGGCCTAATGGTGAGTCCACAACCCAGGTGAATACTAATTGAACCTTATAACCCTAAATTGAATAGCAACCTTAATTAAACTCAGACATAATACTGTTTGGTGCATTACAATCATATGCATAGTTCAGCCTGGCCTTGATTGGACCTGGCCTAGGCAGCGGGTTCAGATTAAGTTTAAAGATTCAAATAGGGTTAGACTTTAATTAAATTAGGTATAGGATTCAATTAGGATTAGGGTTGGGTTGATGGAGTAAGATTCTATGATGAGCTTGGGAACAGTGTTGAAGGGATTCAGATGAGACAGGGTGAAATGTGGGAGTTAGGGTTGTGTTCAGATGGGGTTTCATTAATTAGTTTTAGAATCATAGTTATGTTTAGAGTTGGATATAAGAATTAGAGTTAGGTTTACAGAGATTAATTAGTGTTGAATTTAGGGTTGGGGTTGGTTAGACTTATAATTAATGTTGGTATTGTAGGTTAGATTATCACTTTAATAAAAATAATATTCTATAAATTCATTCAATTTTTTTTGAAATTATATAATTTAAAATATTTTCAAATTTACCTATGTTGATATATGAGAGATATAGCAATTCTAAACTCTATACAATTTTAGTTAACTTGACATTGTGTATAAAAAGGTTTCAGTTATGAATGTTATAATATAAAAAATAAATGTGTTTTCAATGTTTATTTGTCAGTTTAAAAGATGTGCCAATAATGTTGCAATCACTAATGATTAATTTTTTCTTGATGGTTAAAATAGATTGGTAGAAATAAATTTATCTATGATAAGTAAATTTATCAAATTGATTTTTTCTTCATAATGAGAATATTTGTCGTTATCTATAATTCTTATTTATTTTTCTTAATTATATTAAATTATATTTTATTAATTGTTACAAAATTTGGTTGCTTATAAATAATTTTGTGTTTTATCAATTAGTTGATATTATTGTGTATTAAGGTTTATGTTATGAATGTTATAATATAAAAGATAAATTTGTTTTCAATGTTTATTTGTTAGTTTGATGTGAGAATAATGTTGCATAGTAATGATTAAATATGTGAGAATAATGTTGTATAGTAATAATTAAATTTTTCTTGATTGGTTAAGTGATATTGTGAAATTATTCTGTGTTAATTTAATGTTATGAATGCTATATAATATAAAGAAAAATATTTCTAATATATTTTTAATGCATCTTTATATTTTATAAACAAACATCTAAAATAACAAGAGCTACAGAGTTGCGAAGTTCCTACCATAAAGTTTTAGAATAGTTTTGTTTGTATTTGTTTTGTTTGTTCGGTATTGCACAAGGCCTGGATCAAACATCAGAAATCTCAATTGAACACATATGCTCATTTTGTTGATTGTAGAGTAGTGGAAAAAAGCATTGCAATAGTCATTGGACCAAGACCACAAGGTAGAGGATTAATTGATGAAGTTATTCTTGAATCCTCTTCATAGGAAACATGACCGACTAATTGGTATTCTCTTTTAGCACTAGGATCCTACAAAAGTGGAAGAAATAGTTTTAATTTGCTATATATTAACCATATTTTACTTACAATTTTTTTTTCAAAAAGGAAGTTAGAAGTTGTCATACCTCTACTGCATTTAAGCCAAGATCAATTAGTACTACACTAGGTTTCAACCAATCACCATGAACCAAATTTGGCTAGCCTACTATCTAGAATCACAACTATGTACTATAGACTCATCACTATGTGCATTGATGTTTGTCTAGGGTATTAATTGTTTAACTTAGACATTGATGTGTATACCCTTAGCTTCCAGATCTTCTTGTCTCATTTAATTTTTGTCGACATCCCTATCTCTAGAGGGGCATGCTCTCTACCAAATATGATGAACTAGGGCATGAGTGAACTAAATGTGTTACATATCCATCAACGTTAAATTATTTGGATGATCAGAAAAACTTCAAGAAATTGTAGACATAAATAGAAAGATTAAATAAAAACTAAATGAGATACACTCTTGACAATCTTTGTTTGAGATTTTCACTGCTATTTGGTTCTATGTTATATTCTTCTCAAAATTAGATTTTTTTTTATTATGATCAATTAGAATAGACTCTACAAGAAATGCATAAATATATTGTCTTGTGTAAGAAGCCCACGAATAGAAATAATAATTTGTTGATAAATCACAAGAGATAACTCTTTGCAGTCAAACACAAATCTCTAGATTTTTCACACTGATCCAATAATTATCGCCAATGAATTAGAACAGTAGTATCAATCTTAGTTCAATGATATATGTCAATATCAAATTTATAATTAACAATAAATTTTAGATACTCCACACTGGACACTGAAACAAATTGAAAAGTTGTCTTTATTTGCATCTCCTCTAGAAACTCATCTATCTTGTAAGTCAGGTAACATGTGCAAACTCTATGTACTGGCTTGTGTTGCTAGAATTGGTAGTCATGTAATTTTTTGTAACATAATGGCTAGTATAAGTTCTACACTAAGGGCCTCTACCAATTTGATGGAAAAAATACATGATAATGGGTCTCTTTAACTTAATCCCCTAGTTTATGAAGAAGACCCTATGGGGGATGATTAATCAAATTGAAAAAGAAGACAATTCATTATGCAATTAGTACTCCCCTGATTGAAGTTGACAAGAGGTATATGCAATATAAAAGTTGCCAAGTCAACTTATTAAAGGTTTTGGACATATCCAATTTGATAATCATTCCAGAATAACAGTAAAATCTTGAGAGATTGAATGGTTCTCTAGGTGTAGGTGGATTTTCAAGGTGTAATGGCATAAAAATTAAAAACATCATAACCCTAATTAAATCCTAATTGAACCCTACTTGAACCTTAATCTAAATGAACCCTAAACTTAACCCTAATTGAACCATAAACATAACTCTAATTAAACCTTAATTATAAACTGAACTAAAATAAGCCTAATTGAACCCTAATTGTAACTTGAACTTGATTCTAATCATAACACTAAGTGAATGCCAACGCTAACCCTAATTGAACCTGAACCCTAACTCTAATTGAACCTTGTTGTTGGGGTTAAATTAGGGTTCAATTAGCATTCTAGTTAAACCCTAATTGTAAGATTAACCAAAATAAGCCTAAATAAACCCTAAATATAACTTGAACTTGACCATAATCATAACACTAATTAAATTTTATCCCTAACCAAGTAGCTAAACCCTAATTCCAATCATAAACCTACTTGTTAAACCCTAACCCTAAATTTTATTGAACCTTATTTTTAGGGTTCAATTAGGGTTTAATTAGCATTCTAGGATGGAGATTAAGGTTAGGTTAGGGTTAGAGTTGTGAATATCTTAATATTAGATTATAGATTTGAACCCAACTATAATCATAATTGAATCCTAACCCTAACCCTAATTAAACTCTAATTCTAACCCTAACACTAACCATAATTAAATTCTCACTCTAACCCTAAACGTAATTAAATCCTATTGTTAGGGTTGAATTAGGGTTAGGTTTAGGGTTCAATTAGAGTTCTCATATAAATCTTGGGGTTAAGGTTATTTATTTCTTGATATTAGTTTATAAATTTGACATTAATGATAACTATATTAAAGAAAGAAAAGCTAGTATATATTTTTATTGGTATGTGAAATTAAGTACTAATAGGGTTAGACTTATTAATGTCTTAACATGTTAGTTTATAAATTTGACATTAACGAAAAATATTACAAACAAAAGTAAGTATTTTAATCTAGAATTTTATTTGTATGTGAAATGAAGTATTATTAGAATTAGAATTATTAATCATAAAAAATAATTAATCAAATCACAACAATATTTGTAAAGCTTAGAATTAATTATAAAATTAAACTAAATTTTAATTTCTAAAATTTATATAGTATTTATTATCTAGTTTTGAAAATAATCATTTAAATTATAGTAATTATCTACTACAAATAAATTAAATTAAAAATAAATTTTATTTTTAAAATAATTCAACAATTATTAATTATAATTCTAGAATAAATTAAGATATATATATATATATATATATATATATATATATATATATATATATATATATATATATATATATATATATATATATATATATATATGACTAAATTTTCTATTATTATTTTCTTTGCAACCAAATTATTTTATTTTCCTAAAATTACATTAAATTCTAACATCAAAAAAATCAAAAACTACTTTTGTATTTTTGAGTTCAATTACATATATTGTTCTTTAAATTTTTTCAATTCAAGGGGTAAGCGCTTTTGACCAGAGCTATGAACCAGATACAACCATTCAACAATACCACCCCAATGGGGTTTGAACCTTGGTGGCAAGAACAACAATGCCACCTATAAACCATCACACCATGCCAATACCGGCATATTGTTCTTTAAATTTGAATAACCAATCATTTTGTAAATTAATAATCAAATCACCACAATGTGTGTCTATATATATATATTATATATATTACAAGAATAAGTATTTAAATTTGGAATTCTATTTCTATGTGAAATGAAGTATTATTAGGGTAAGAGTTTTTAATCATATAAAAAAAATTAAATCAACAAAATATTTTTAAAGCTTACAATTAATTTTAAAATTAAATTAAATTTTAATTTAAAAATTTTATAAAGTATTTATTATCTATTTTTAAAAATAATTAGTTAAAATATATTAATTATTCAAAACAAATAAATTAAATAAAACTACATCCTATCTAATGTATACATCTGTAAAGGTCTGATTTGGTGTATGCAGGGATTATTTACAATGCATTGGTATACTAGTTGATCATTCTACTATATTTAATATAATTAAATAAAATAAATATTATTTTCAAAATAATTCACCAAGAAAAAATTAAGAAATGAAAAAAATATATAAAAGAACCTTTTTTTATTTATTTGCATCCAAATGACTTCATTTTGTAAAATCATATTAAATTCTAACTTCAAAAAATCATAAAATATTTTACATGCTTATTTTTATATTTTTCAGTTGAATTGTGTTGTTCTTTAAATTTGAATAACCAATCATAAAGCAAATAAATAATCAAATCAACACAATATTTAAAAACTTAAATTTCATTTTAAAATTAAACTAAATTCTATTTTCTAAAATTCATAGAATATTTATTACTTAATTATTAAATTCATAATTAATTGAATTATAAAGATATGTGATATAAATGAATTAAATTTAAATAGAAGTACATGTTCCTTTTAAAATAATTCAACAATCAAAGACTAAAATTTAAATTTAAAAGTATTCTTTATATTGTATTTTTTTTATTTTTACATACAAAATATAAAATATTTGAAGTTGATGAGTTTTGAATTTAGTAATTATGATGATATCCAAAAACTAAAAAGATTCAAAATAATGAAATAGATTAATTACAAGTGACAACACACAAAATTCTACACTCGCCAATACTAACCATGAAAGTTGCATGGAATTTAATTTGAACATCTATGAATCTTTCATCTTATATCTAATAATTTTTTAAAATGTTTAAGTTGTATACTTAATACATAATTGAAAAATAATAGTAATTTAAGAGTAAATGTTCAAAACGATCATTTATTCAATATATATATATATATATGTAAAAATTTAAATAACAATTAAAAGAAAATGTTATTTAAGATTGTATATTTTATGAATATTTTAACAATTATTATCTTGAAATTTTTAAAATTAATTTCAAAAAAATCTTCATTTAAAATATTATACTTTATTGAATGGTGGTCATATAAACAAGTAAATAAATGAATAGAATGGAAAACATAACAAGTATACAATTTTGAAGAGTTAAAAAGAATTCTTAAAAATTGCTAAATATTTTTTTGATTATGGTATTTGTGGCAAAAAAACTTTGAAAAGATGTGATAAAAAGTTTATGCTTCCTGAAAATCTGCCCTTATCGCTCAAAGTTTATTAGCCAATAAAATTGAGGAAAATTAATTTTTGAAATTTGAAAAGTTAAAAATCTTGCATGTTTACTTTAACTATATACAAATATATGTCAAATAGAAAAAAAAGTTGAGTTCTCATTTGTTAAAATCAAAGTTATTAATAACTTGTTAAGGAAAAGGGGTCGCCTATAATTCCTTAGCAGGAACTAAAAATGTGATTGTAAAAAAAATACAACTTAATGAGTGAACATACATTTAAAGTTAAAATTGAAATTATAAAACAAATTGTAAATTTATTTTATTTTTCTTCTATAAATATAATTTTTTTATTTTTCGTCCACCTAGTAATGCCCACTTCTCCTTTTAATGAATGTTTTATTTTGCAAGGGTTGATTTAGTGCTGCCGTTGATCTATTTCCTGCAGATATCAATGGTGCCCGCCATCCTGTGATCAGGAATCGAAGGATCGTGAAATCACGGGCAGCATCACGTGTCCTATTCGGGGGATCAAATCTGAGCTATCGTTGACCAACTACCATTTGATCTGAGTCATTCCCCGCCATCCCGCGATGGTGTTTGGGTTGATTGCGAAATCACAGGCGGGCGCCACGTGTCTCATCCGATCAAGCCTAAAGAGTAAAGGAAATACTAGCTAGCTTTAAATGTATTAAGGGGCAGAATACTAAAGTGTTCTCTAGATGCACATGTTCTAAATCGACGGATATGTTATAATCTCGCTAGAAAAGCTACTCGAAGGTTAACGACATGGCTAGTGACTATGTTAAAGGAACGAGATCAATGACACCTGCTATCCCGCGATTAGGGATTACAAGGATCACAATATCACGAGCGGGTGCCACGTGCCCTTCATAAAGGATGAAATATGTGTGACCATTGATGAGCTGTCTCTTCAAGATTGGCGATGCCCGCCATCCCGCGATTAGGAATTATGGGATCACGATGTTGCAGGTGCCTGCCACGTGTCTCATCCAATGAAGCCTAAGGAGTGAAGAAAGTATTCACCAGTTTTAAATGTATTACAGGGTGGATTACTAATGCACTTGTAAGATGCACATGTTTTATTTCAATGCAGATGTTATGATTTTAAGGGAAAAGTTGCTCGACAGTTAAAGGAAAGGATGGTGACCATTTTTGAAGGAGAAAGATTTATGGTAAAAAGATCGACGATGCCCCCCATCCCGCAATGGTAAATCAAAGGATTATGATATCGCGGGCAACCGCCACGTGGCATCCCTTCACGGCCTATGACATAGTGGGCCCCTTTATTGCCGTGTTGGCGATTATGTTAGCCTATTTTGAAGATGGTCTATAACGCCCCATCGTGCGAACCCCAAAGGACAACCAAGCATTAATTACCACATTTCTTTTTTTTTTAAGTTAACATAACATACATGTGATACACATTAAGTCATGACATCAAAACACTTGCCACATCAAGGGCACATAAAGAGAGAATATCAACTGTCAATAATCTCAAGCCTCTAGAAGCCAAAAGAATGACAATCCACAAATGAGGGTAAAATGAAGCAACAAGAGTTTTTCCCCAATAATTCCAACACAAGGATAAAATTTCCCTCAAATATGAGATTAACTCATAAAAGCCACACAAAGAAAGCTTCATCTAACCCCATCCACAAATCAATCAGCCCTAAAACAAAAATACAATCCACATATCAACAATGATGTCACCTAAAAAGGGAAATACAAAAGAAAATCAACCTTTAATTCAACAAAATCACTCAATATCCAAAAAAAACCACCAACTAGGCATTCCACGAGAGACCTAAATTTTCTCCTCACAAGAACCCCCTTACAGTGGCACGTAAATCACCTTCATAAATTCAACAACGTGGCAACAAAAGCAATTATCTATGCACATTCTCAATTAAAAGAAACCAACCTACTCAATAAACAAAATAATTACAATCTCAAGGTTTAGAATAACTATCCATGTAAGAACCTCATCTATTAGAAACTCGAATTGTCATAAAGTTATCCACTAACTAACAACCCAAGTGAAATAATTAAGAACGAAAACTCAATTCAAGGAACAATTTATTTCATTGACTCAAGTTTATAAAATTAGCATAATGAAGCCAAATAGAGCTTACTACAATACTTAACCAAGGCCAAAGATACACAATTCCATTATTTAAGAGCTCAGTACAAACACCCATATGACACAATACTCCATAATTACTTAATTAGAATTATAAAGAAATCAACAATCTATACATTTCTACTCTATTTTATTTATTAAATAATTCCTTCTTTGTCTATCAAGTCTCTTTTATTCCTAACTAGTTTTCCAATCTACTAACTACTTCCTTAATTAAATACTAGGCCACACTAATCACTTCTCATAATTTAAGAAACGAGCAATCATATATATAAACATAAACTCATACACACATATACATATTTATCCATTGAATGTACAAATATAAAGTTATTTATACCTACTTATAAATACATAAATCTCATTTATTCATTTTTCTGAAAATAATTCTCACTTAAATTCTAGATAGTGTAATCAAATTCTAAATAATGTAATTAAATGGAACTAAAGACAAGGCAACACACACTAGGTAAGTAGTTACCAAATTCTACAAGATTGTTAAATTGTTCACTTCAAAGGAATATTATTCTAACTGATTGACACTACATCCCAATCAATACATGAACTCAAGGCTATATGATTTACTACACCTTTGCAACTGTGATGGTTTTCCAATGGTTTTAGGGAGGCTACCTAACTCTGTACAATGCCTCAACTCCAAATGTTGTAACTGTCGCAGGTTACCAAGAATATTAGAAAGTAAATATTGGGATTTTGAAATATCGCCATCCACTTGATTATTATCAACTCCCAAATGCTATCCCCAAGACTGAAGGGAAGGAGAAAGGTGAGGTGCAAATACATGACTTAAGAGTGGGAGAAATAATGAAAAACTTTTCTGTTTTGAACTAGATGCATTTCTGTTTAGTGGCAAGTTTCCTAACACGCACTCAATTTTGAAGTTTGGAAATTAATCTTCACCACAATCAATGGAAAGCTCTCTATTATGTTAGTAATTGACAATATTTTATTTTCAAGTGTTGGAACTGTGACAGATTGTTAGTAGAATCAAGCAGGTTATTTAAACCTTTGAAATTTTCTATTATGTTCAAGCGCAGCTAAGACAGATTGACAATGAAGCCAGATAGAGTATTTAAACCCTTAAACTTCCTGTGATGTTCAAGTTCGCGGCGGAGGAAGGTTTGACAATGAAATCAGAGAGATTGTTTAAACCCTTAAACGTCATTAAGGTTATTAACACCAAAACACAAACCCCTTCATAATGTTCTATTCATTAGAAATGAAGGAATCATATACGAAGATAGAATATCTCTACTAGTTTAAAACGTTCGAGTTTGGTATGAGAGAGGAGTGAAACATTTCCATCATTCTAAATACAACGACATTGATCTTGAAGGGAATATTGGTGATGAAAAAAAATATATATATAAAGAAAAGACTGGCACTATAATACTTTCAACAAAACTAGTTTCAAATTTAATGAAGCCATGATAATGGGATTTATAATTTATATAAGTATACTTTTATATCAATATATATGTATCTAAAATTTGGGCCAATCTTATGGCATACGCAAAGAAACGAATAAAGAATACCTACATACAATGTAATTGTTGGGATAAAGGCATACAACACTGTTAGAAAGGTTAAGAGTAGAAAATAGAAAAAATTAAGGCTACAATACAGAGCATCGAATGCTTAGGATGAGACATAACCCAACGACTAAGAAGTACAAAAGCTGAAAACTCAAGGGCACCAATTAGAAATTCATCAATCAAAACAAAATGGAACTAACAATACATATATCAAATGGAGAACCAAGAAAAGACAAGAAAATGCAGGGAGTAAGGAAAGTGACATAACTCAGCAATGTTACTCTTACCAGCCATGCTATGTTTAAATCCCTTGACTAAAAGGATTTCCTATGGAGGGCGTCGATCCAAGGATTCAAAACATGTCAACCATGAGGTACATATGACTGACTCCCACAGACGATCATTGCACTTGTTAAGGAAGAATCTTGACCGATATCCAAAGCCTGCTCCATTGGTTCTGCTCACGAAATCCCATCAACCTTTCCTACAGTCCATGTAATTCCCAAAACTAAAACTTTGGATCCTGCCCCGTTCCTTGTATCTTTCCAATCCCAGAAGGCAGTGACAACAATCTTTTTTTTTTTGTTCACAAGAGCAAACTTCTAATTTAAACTCAAAAATCTCTACTAAGTTTATCTTGTTTTCCTTTTTGACATTTGTTCCCATTGCACACATGCCCATACTTTTATTTATTTATTTGTTTATTTGTTTATTTTTATTTTTATTTTTAATGATAGCTGCAAAATTAGATATGAGCTTGAATGTAAATATTTCTATCCTTTGTTTGCTTTTCTTTCACTTCATCATTTATCCTCATTGATTTTATTATTTTCTTTATTTTTATTTCCATTTTAAATTAAAATTTACTTTCCATTTTTTTTTAATTTCCTTTCAATCTTTTATAACCATTCAAACATAAGTTCAAATTTTAATATTTTATTCACTTTAATATTTTCTCACCTTAAAATTAAATTCAATCATTAAACAACAATTATCTTTCCTAACACAAATCATTT